>CM044441.1:23858923-23919685 GCA_024363595.1 Xenopus borealis
ATATACCCTCTTGGATTTGTAGTCCTCAGCTACTTTCTTCAGTTTATTTTGTTTGAAATTTCAAACAGACTAAAGAGTCTGAGGCCCACCAGGGTTTCTGACACAGGGGGGCCCCCACTCAGGGCCCCTGCCCCAGCCACAACCCCCCTTCAGGCTCTTCTCCCCAGCTGCAACTGCCCAAGTTCAATGGGGAGGGCGGGATCGGCCGGGCACACTGGGATTTTACCTGGTGTCCTGCCTGCCCAGTTCAACCCTGGGCTGGTAGGAGTGTTGAGGGTCCAGGGACTGAAATAGGTCTCATTTGTGAATTAAGATGGTGTACCAGGACTGCATAAATGAGGATTTGATAATTATAGTCAGACACTGTCATAGTGCTCCCCGGGGTGTACAATAGGCAAGATTAGTGAGCAAGGACAGCTCAGTACAGTGCCCCATTTTGGGTAATAATGGTATTAATATTCCCCAGGCAATGCAGGTTAAATGAGAGTGAAAAGTACCCCAAGGTAGCCTCCATACATCTGGATGGCTTTAGGAGGCACATTTATCAAGGGTCGAATTTCAAATTTATGGGATGAATTCAATTTAACTTGAAATCTGAATATTCAACTCTTTATTAATAAAATTGAATATGTAAAACTTGGATGAATTTTACAGACTCGAAAACTCGGATCAAAATTTTCTCTAAAAAAAAACTTGAATGCCAGGAAGGCTACAAACAGCTCCAAATTGGTCACTGCACCTCTGCCATTGACTTATACAGTAATTAGGCAGGGTTAAGGTTGTGAATAGTCTAATTCAAAGTCTTAAATGGCCAGGGTATGATAAATCTCAAAAATCTAATTTAAAAAACTCAAATCCTAAAACTTAATGTTTAAGAACCACTGGTGCCCAATTGAGTTTATTCAGCCTGAGTTTTAGTTTTAATACAATGCCCTTCCTCTATCATGTAGTGAAAGCCTGTCCTGAATGCAAGAGTCACATGTAACGCCTTCTCTGTTGGTAGTTGGCCCTTACCTGGCTGGGATCAGGGCAGCTAAAGTTTAAAATACATTGTTATCTGTTTCAAGTAACGTAGAGTACAGCACCGCATTTACATACAGCATTACAAATGATTTAAAGAAAATATCATGTATTAAAGCCAATGGGTTGCAACTTACTTTAGTAGAAATTACAGGTTTTGTGATACCCCACATATACATATACAGTAAATTAATCCATTAGTAAAGATATTGTGTAAGTAGAATGATCTTTAAATACATTTACAGTAGATGCAGTCTCATAGGTGCAAAAATGATTCAATTTCAATACATTTCTACATGTCTAGAATACTCGGACAAGATAATGCTTCCATGTCCTTTAACCACCTTTCACAGGGCAAATTGCCATTAACACAGACGATAGAGAGAAGCACTGGAGTGTGTTATTTTTCTAACATTTTGGCATTTTGTAGATATTGCATTTTCCATAAAGCAATGAAATTATAAAAAACTGTATAAAATATTTCGTCCAAGTAGGTCTTATTGATCTGTTTTGCAGGCACAGTACATCACATTATGACTTAAGCTCAGCAAGGAAAGATAATTTGATGTTTTTATAGAAAACATCAAAGTATGGAAATGGGAAATGGAGCAAGTTCAATCGTTCTCTTGAAAAAAACCATACTGGCATTTTTGTGACGGCGGTGGACTATATTTCCAGATATTCTAGATATGTTTTACTATATATAGGCCATCAGATTGAGGACTGCCTCAACATGCAAATGTGGTCTTTGATCCTATGTGAAAATCAAACCTGCACACAGTGGCGTAACTACCAGGGGAGCAGAGGGTGCGATTGGGCCAGGGCCAGCACCCCCTCAGGGCCCCCTGGCAGCTGATTATCACTGATTCCGTCTGGAAAATCACATACAGATCGGATTGGGGGGCCCACCCCTCTCTAGTTACATTACTGCCTGCTCAATAAACATCTGGCTGTTTTTCCACTAGATTTAAGTCGGAAAGGTCCTGCAGGAGATCCCCATAAATGAGCAGATAAGCTTCTGCATTGGTCTGAAGGGACTGAATTGGCAGCTTAAATCTATGCGTTTATGGTCATTGTTAGAATGCTTTCTGTCAACATTGGTGTAGCCATTTTATATAATCAACAATCCCTGGGCCAGAAAGTTAACTTTCTTCAGTTCAATTGCACTAGATCAGGAACAAAGCTGACTGTTATTGATTCCTAGCGAAACCATGACTTTCCCTATTCCAAGGTTGCAATTTTTCATCCGTCTCAAATTAACCTGATCGCTATCATTGGTGAGTACATTTACCATCCACCAACATGAAAAAACACACTCCTCTCTTGCTTTATGACTAAGATTCCAGCTGTCTTTATAATACAGCCCCAAGCCACAAATGTCACAGTTCATATCTTTCTAAAGTACTTTTTCCACTCCACTAAAGGCTTTAAAGGCTATCGTACAGCTAAATAAAGTCAGAGAAGCTGAAAGTATATTTTTAATATGCATGGGGTCATTTATGAATATACCAGCAAGTTCTAGGGCTTTAAACTGGATGCAATAAAGAGCACATAATGACACATTAAGCTACTTTCATATACACACAGTCCTGCACTTCCACATGATTGCTGGTGTTTCCAGCATTTGCATCTCAGTCCCAGGTGATTTCTGTTTGGAGGCTGAGGGCAAAACTCAGAAAGCACCAACAATTATGGGAAACCAGGGGTGTAACTAGATTTCTGGGCCCCACAGCAAGTTCTATTTAGGACCCCAAAAAATTGGTAAGTTGACCCAGTCTATAGATAGTCTAAGTGCTAAATAATTAGGTTCTTACCTGGCCCCCTAAAATCCTGGCACTCTGTAGTTATGCCCCTGGGAAAACCCCTGCATTATAGGTTAAAAAAACATGGCCGTTTGTTTCAAAAATGTAACTACTTGACCAATGTAGTATTACGAGAACTGGAAAAACGACAAGCGTCTAAGCACTTTATAAAATTATAAAAAATGTAACTAAAATGAATTAAAATAAAAATGTAGATTGTGTAAAGATGTTATTCTTCACTAAATATTAGTTCACCAGTGCATTGTATTTTATAACTTTCACAGTATTCTGACCCACTTCTTATGTTACCCTTGTGCACAAATGTTACAGATCCCAAAGAGCCCTGTCGAGAGAGAGGTAAAAACTGTCCAGAATATAATATCCATATAAATATAATATCCAATATCCAGTTTGAAAATTGAAAGACCCCCTTTCAAAAGTCTTTCCAAATGTATTTTGAATAATAATTGTCCAATTAGCGTAAAGAAAGGACAGGCAATTTAATATCTCTTCTTTGTTTTAGCACATGCTCTCACTAGGAAACTCTGTCTAATGGAAATGATGAATAATTTCTTGAGAGAAGAAGTCATTATGATTTCCCACCACAGAGCCTTGGAGACTTGGGCTAGGAAGATGCCATCTGCAGCATCAGCTTTTAGCTCTCCGCACAAACATATTTCATTGCATTTACAATCAGCAGAGATTTGGATTCATTGGGAAACACCACACAAGGTACGCAAACGCAGGGGGAAAGAAGAGAAAAATAAAACCTATCATCATTTATGAATTAAATCATAATGACTGGCCAAACATTCTAATTTGCATAGTTCCAGCAAGTCTGACTTTAATTTCATTTGAGCGACAGATGGCTGTGCGTTGTCACCTTTTGAGAACTCACAAATTATTCTGGTCAAGTTTGGCGGTGGTTATAAGACACCTTAAGGCATTGCGTATTTTAGAGAAGAAAACGTCAGGAATTCCATCACATTTGTTACCATCACTTGAGCAGCAGATGGCGTAATTAACTTATGTTCCCCATGGGTGTAGGTTTTTGTGTGTGCTCCACAAGGTAAAAGGTACAGTCTAGAAGTCTAGAATCTGGACATGACACATTTATGTTTCTAAATATGAAGCAATGTTTTGATCTTTTTCATGGTTTGGTGTTCTATTAAATGTCTCATCCAACACTTAATGTTCATGAATAATTAGACTTCTCAAGAGCATGACCTTCTGTCATTTATCGTTATTTGCCTTGCATCATATCTTGAATGTATAAAATGTGTTTTTTCTTCTTATCCACATAGTTTGATTGGGGGATTGAGAAAATATGTAATATCATATTTTAAAGCCAATTTCCTGCCTGTGGACCAGTCCCCACACCAACTGCCCATTGCACCAGATTGTATAAGTATGGGACCTGTTATCCAGAAAGCATGGAACCTGCTGTTTTCCAGAAAGGTGATCTTTTCATAATTTGGAAAACTTAAATCTAGTAAAAAAACATTTAAAATGAATTAAACCCAATAGGATTATTTTGCCATCAGTAAGGATTAATTATATCTTAGCTGGGATAAAGGGCAAGCTACTGTTTTATTATTACAGAGAAAAGGGAAATAATTTAATAAAATTCGATTTTCTTAAAATGCAGTGTATGGAAAAAATGGTCTTCCTGTAATTTGGAGCTTTCTGGATAATGGACCCTTCCAGCACCTGTGCTGGTACTCAATTGTTGGTTTGAGCCTCCGATGGCCAGTAACAGGTTTCACTATGCAAAGTTCTAATATCAGCATATACTGTATATGTTTTAGATAGTTGGTAACACAGCACAATTCAGCCTATGCACTTATTTTCACTTTACCTGTTCAAGTGTGTATAAACATCCCAAAAAGAATAGAACATGCATAAGGGCAGGCTTCGAACGAAATCTAGCTGACTATTAGCCTTTCAGGCCTCAGCTTACAGTTTTATCAGTTCTCAGTATCAATATGTACAGTATTCACATAATTGGAAAAAAAAATACTGAACCATTGCTTGCAGAATTTGAAAATTATTTTGATGTTAATTAAAGGAGAAGGAAACCAAGAAAATGACATCTACATCACTAGGTTTGCCATCAGGCCCCCTCCTGAAACGCTGCATTAAGAACTCGGTTATCCCTGTGGTTTTTGTGCACCCATATTATTAACATTCAGCGCTGTGAACATTTTGGCGCCGCCATTTTTAAAATGCGCATCACTTCCGCCCTGCGCTTTGTCTTTACTGCGCATGCGCCTCCTTTGTTGCCGCACACTTTCTGCCTTTTTATAAGCTCCCCTCCTCAGCTCCTGCGCTCGCTCGCTGACAGACTGTAAATTAAAAGCAGAGCGAGCGCAGGAGCTTCGAAGCTTTATCTAGTTTCCGAGCAACAGGGAAGCTGCATCTGCTATTGGAGCTTGTAAATAATGAGGCAGGGGCAGAGAGGTCACATGAACACATCGTCATCTGCACAAGGAAGACAAAAGATTCTTGTGTGCATGCGCAGGGCACGGCTGGAAACTATTGCGCATGCATGTGCCTTATTCAGAAGGATTTCTCGACAGAAACAAGGTTATGCTTTTTTATATATGTTTAAACTTTTTAAAAATTCGATTGCAGCAAAAATATTAAGGGAAAAACTAATGAGGGAATACTTGCTGGTAAATATATATACTATTCATTAGCAACACTTAGAGCTTAAGTATTTTTTTGGCTTTCCTTCTCCTTTAATGATGAGCAAACACGCTGAACTTCCGTACTTTACCACCTGCAAACTTTTTATCAAAACGGCGGCTAAAATTTGCTGCAGAATTATGTGCCTCAATAATAAAGTTAGGCAAGTAAAAATAGTTTTTAAAATGTTTGACGCCCATTGACTTCAATGTGTTTCGCAAATTCTTCACCAAAGTGAAACGGGACAGATTCGCTCATCATTAGTGTTAATGATTTGAAACATAAAAATACATCAATTTGCAAGAGCAGCTCACCCAAGGTGTACTTTGATACTCCAAGTGGCAAGGGTTGACTGCAGCCAAGCAGTACACCTAATACTTAATGTAAGTTGTTGACACTGATGAAATACTTATCAATAAATGCTGCTAGAAGAACCCTTTTATAGGAAGCTTTTGTACTTGGATAGGCAATGCTGTGTTTCATCCTATAGTCATAACAGTGGGTAAAATATCTGCAGTATCACCGTCCGAGGAAATAGGCATCCCTTCTGCTAAAAAATAAACTGTGAATATCCTTAAAAATTAGATTAAACACAACCTCCCATGATGTTTTATATTAAACAATATGTCTGTGCTACAGATTTGTAAGAAGTTCTAAAATCGAGCAAAACACCTACAACAATGACTGTTGTGCAATGATTTTACCACTTACAGAGTTAATAATGTTCTAGGCTTAAACCTTTATTTAATTAGAGAACAGCACAAGGCAGCAGTTTTGATTGTTGCCGGATTAAGAGGTGATGAGTCTTTTTCATGATGCCGCTTACCTTGTGTGAGGCATCCTTTTCGTTTTCATTTGAGCCATACCCAAACCTTTATTTTGTAAAGAAAAAATTTATTTGTTTTTAATATTTTAACTGTGACTTGACATATTTCTCTTAATCACCACTTATTCAGAGAACACGGCTCCTTTTCTGCTTTCATGTAATAACTGCAAAATACACAAGCAGATATGTCTGATTTTCTCCTAAGCTCTAAATCTATTGAGTTTGCCATTTTTGGTTGGTTCAGGCTGTAAATTCTAATCATGTTCTTTGGGTCAGCAGTGGCATGTACTTTAATTCAGCGCTTTTGAACTAGATCTGTTTCCTTTGACCCAACTTAAAGACCCAACTTGAAGATGAAAGAAAGTAACCTGTAATAAGTGATAGTGACAGAGGAGTTATATTAAAGAAATAGGATTTTTTTCTAACATAAATTCCAGTAAATTTGTGACCCACCACTGCGCTATACTAGGGTTGTCAAACTGAAGTCCTGAATGTAGGATATGTGAAAAGATTATGCATAAATGTGATACATTAAAAAGGACAATACAGGTATGGGACCTGTAATCCAGAATGCGCAAGACCTGGAATTTTGCAGATAACAGTTCTTACCGTAATTTGGATCTTCATGCCTTAAGTCTACTAGAAAATAATTTAAACATTAATTAAACCCAAAAGGTTGCTTTTGCTTCCAATAAGGATTCATTATATCTTAGTTGGAATCAAGTTCAAGGTACTGTTTTATTATTAAAGGAACAGTAACATCAAAAAAAATTCGTTAGTATGCAACGAAAAAAAAACACCAACACAAATAAAACTTAAAAATAACAAAGTCTTTATTAAGAAATAACTTACAGAAATTCCACTTCCTGTCCTCTTCAGAAAAGGCGACAGGGCGACCATCCATCCTGCAGCACTCGATTTCTCCTCCTGGCTATTCTAGTGAAAGCGTGAAGAAGCTTCAGCGGGGAAGAGCAACAAGAGCACTGGATGTGCAGCTTGAACTCTCCAGGCTGCTCGGCTATATCAGGAGGAGGGTTCAGGCTGGGGAGGCGGTAGCGGGTTTCTCAGTCCCGATCTCACCTAAAGTTTAGAGTTCGGTAGACATAGGAGAGCTCTGCAGGACGTAGCAGTGGGGGCGAAGAAGGAGGAATAAGTGTTTGGAGGGGGTCTGCCCTGTGTCTGCCAGTTTCAGCTGCGGGGGCTCCCCCGGGTCCAGCGCCTTATCGCTCACATCTGGAGGAGGCTACGGAGGGAGCAGTAGATCAGTGTCGGACTCGGACAAGTCTTCTTGTTGCTCTTCCCCACTCTTGTTGCTCTTCCCCGCTGAAGCTTCTTCACGCTGTCACTAGAATAGCCAGGCGGAGAAATCGAGTGCTGCAGGATGGATGGTCGCCCTGTCACCTTTTCTGAAGAGGACAGGAAGTGGAATTTCTGTAAGTTATTTCTTAATAAAGACTTTGTTATTTTAAAGTTTTATTTGTGTTGATGTTTTTTTTTCATTGTATATTAACAATTTGTTTTCTGATGTTACTGTCCCTAAGGAGAAATGGGAAATCATTTTTTAAAATGTGGATTATTTGGATAAAATGTAGTCTATAGGAGACCATAATTCAGAGCTAATAATTTGAACAAATCAATAAATCAACAAATTAAATAAATCCAATAGGTTTGTTTTGTCTCCAAGAAGGATTAATTATATGGCCTTCCCATAATTTGGAGCTTTCTGGATAACAGGTTTCTGTATTACATTACAAGTGGTACATACCTGTACCACTTTTGTTCTATCACTAGTTGCTTTTCTTGATATATTTTTTTTTCATTTATACATTTTAAAACCAATGTTTCAACCTAAATCCTACCAAGTCACTGGGAAATAAATCTTAACATTCAAGCAAGTTGAAGTTTGTGTTTTCTTTTAGATTTTTAAGACCAGCAACACTGAAAATAAATGAAATTTTATTTCCAGTTGAGTTTTTACTACAACTTTACTCAATCATGGTAACCCATTTAAGTTGTATTTTGCTTTCATTCAGTCACAAAAGCGTTTGTAAGGGTATTCAAGTCTGGCTTGCAGCCAGTGTTTTAAATTATCCCACAGGTGTTTATTTAGTTTGAGGTCAGGACTTCACTCCCACCTCAGCAAACCTATTCTATATGAACCTTATTTTGTGTATGGGGGGATTATCCTGCTAAAACAAGAAAACAAAGCCTAATCTGAACTGTTGTCACAAAGCAGGAAGCACAAGATTGTCAAGAATTGTCATTGTACAATGTGGGTTTAAGGTTTGCTTTAACTGAAATCAGGGGAACACGAAACAAAACAACTCATACTCCTCATAAAGTCTTCTTCTGATGTTGCTTTCCGAAAGAGTTTGGAATTCATCAGCATTTTTACAACTGAGGACATGCCATTTTAGGAGTGTCTGGATAATGTCAGCCATATATATGTAGCTATGCTACCGTCTAGTCAAGCCCAACCAGCAAGGAAAATACAGCTTTTTAACCAGGGATTTTTTAGTTATGTACTGTATAAGATACATTAAGTTTGTGATAGATCAGGTGTTAAATGTACAGGTAAATAAGCATGTGTCCCATTAGATGCACTAATGTATTTTGTTGGATTTTGCCTAACACTGAATTCTCCACAAAAGGTTCTTATGAATATTGAACAGAATCAAAACCCTTAAAGGGGAACTACACACAAACATAACTTAAGCTTTTTAAAATTTAAACAAAATTAAAAGCAAATTTGCAATATACATCAATTAAAAAATATGCAGACTTTTCATGATTTTTATGGTTTGGAACAGTTCCTTAAACCTAGCCCCCTGCTCTCCTGCTGATCTGTCTGACTACTTTGCTGAACTGGCTGACTACTGTTACTTTGTATCAACAGCAATCTGTCTTTAGTTGCATCCTCCAAACCCCACAATTCCCTGCACATGAAATTTCAAGGAAAGGAACATCACAGTGCAATGCATTGTGGGTTATGTAGTCCCTGCATACTGTCTGGAAGCTGTGGGGAAGTGTTTAGTCCCTTCTTCAATGCCAGAATTTTGAATTCTGCAAAAGGGGAGAACTGTTAAACAGCTGGATTTCAATATGATAGGTAACATGAAGGTCTGGGATTTTTCAGTTCTTTCTCCCTTTTATTGTTATCCTTCATACTCCTACAAAAGATACGTGAAAGTTAACATTTTTTTTACATGGTATATGGATATTATGGTACACTCATCAAATATGAATGTCAAAAACAATGATACATATTTATATAACTGATTTTCTTGCAAATCAAAGGGTAACCCCATGTTTGAGAGGAGAGGCATTTTCTTTCATTTTCTACTGGATTTCACAAAAACTTTATGTGTTTATGGCTACTCGGATGAAAAAAATAATGAAAGTTCACACTTGGAGGAATTAATAAAGTTCACAGATAAATAACATTTGTAGAAAAATAAGGTGATGTTACCCTGTATAAAATGTAAGTCTATTTTTTGAGTATGTACTCTCTAAACTGGATTATTAAAACTTTTCGATGACATTCTAATCTTCTGAAAACAACACAGCAGACAGAAAAAAAGGCTGCTTCTGCATTTCAGTGCGTTTGCTTATAAATGTGTACATGAGGTTTTAGCAGAGTTTCCAGAACCTTGATAGTTTGTGATTGCTGTATACTTCATTGATTTGCTTTTGTCTTGCAGTTTGACTTAAAAACCCACTGCTGCTTCTCTTGAAGAAAACGCTTTTCTTTTTATTTGCTTTAAGTTCCAGCGGTTCTACCACCTCTATTTCATAGTTTAATTGCTTCCCTGTGTGTCACATTTGTCATTATTTGGCTTTAACCAAGAATTCCATCAGTTACTTTTATACCTGTAATGGGAAAATGAACCAAGACTCACAGTTTTAATGCTTATTTGCATTTGTTTAATTAAAGGAACAGTTCAGTGTAAAAATAAAAACTGGGTAAATAGATAGGCTGTGCAAAATAAAAAATGTTTCTAATATAGTTAGTTAGGCAAAAATGTAATGTATAAAGGCTGGAGTGACTGGATGTCTAACATTACAGAATACAACACAACATCCTACTTTTCAGCTCTCTAAATCTGAGTAAGTCAGCGACTTGAAGGGGGGCCACATGGGCCATAACTGTTCAGTGAGTTTGCAATTGATCCTCAGAATTCAGCTCAGATTCAAAAGCAACAGTTATGACCCATGTGGCCCTCCTTCAAGTCACTGTTTGGTTACTGCCTGGTAACCAGGGTAACCAGTCAGTGTAAACAAAAGAGAGCTGAAAAAAGAAGTAGTGTTCTGTTATGTTAGACGTCACTTAGTCACTCCAGCCTTTATACATTACATTTTTGCCTAACTAACTATATTGAAAATATGTTTTATTTTGCACAGCCTATCTATTTACCCAGTTTTTACTTTTATACTGAACAATTCCTTTAAGAGACACATCTCCTAACCCCTGCATTCAATGTTACCACAAGTGCACTTACTGACCCTGTGGAACTAATGTCATCCTGATATGGTGGTACTTCCAGGGTTTCCATGGTGGGTTACATCAATAGGCACTACATACTTGTGCTCAGAACATCTAACACTAATGCCATTAGCTTGAAGCGCAATAAACTGGAAATTTGGCCAAGGTTCCTGCGTCCATACACTTTTTTGTGCACAAAAAACTTTGAGTGCCAAGTGATCTGCTGAAGTGAGTCTATTGATGTTGGACAACTGCCACCTCGAAGGCACCAGTAATTCCACAGTGGTTGTGTCATTAGCTAAATAACAGCAGCAACAGAATTCTGAGCTAATGCCATATTAACAATGTACATCAGAAGTTCCACAGTCCCCAGGTTAGCAGCAATTGCATAAGTCAATGCGTCAACTGCAATTGTGATCAATGCAATTCATTGCTTGACTGCAATGAATTGCAACAGGAATTCATGGACAAAATGCTGCAGTGTTGGAAGAAATTTGCAGAAGGCTTTGGAAAACTTTGGGTCTGTGCATGTGCCAGGTCTGACCTACCACAGAGGATTGGCTGGAACAATGAGGATGCCACCTTCCTTGCACTAGACTACTGGCCCTAAGTAGTGTGCTGGTCCCAGGTATGGTGTAAGCGATTAAAGTCAGTGGATGTGCCAAATTTGCATTCTCCCAGAAATGATTTTTTTTTTAAGTTCTTAATTTACAAGAAATAGCAAGCAAAACACTGAAAATAAATGTACAGTAAGTACTTCTAGCTAAGTATTATCACCATCAGTTCTATTATGGTTATTATAATGAACATTAAAAGTCTACTGACATAATGATGCATATGCTATAAACATATTTATAACACATTTCTAAACCCAGTAATATTAATAACATCATAAATTGCAAGAAAATATGTCAAAAATAAAATTGCTCAATTTCAATATAACTCACTAGCAGGGAGTTCAGGATCTGAGATTCAGTAACAGATGGAGCCCAGGCAGCAAGCTCGATATGTGTGCATTTGATCAAAGAGCTTTTGATTTTTTGAAAATTCAGTTTTGTGGTTGTCCCAAATTTGCTGAACACATTTTCCGTTATACTAGCGTTTTGATTCTTGGGAAGAATTGGGAATGTGCTAATCCAGGCTACAGTAAAGTAGGATGTAAAACATTTTGAGAACAAACGTTTGGACACTCTCAGCAGGGAAGGGAATCAAAGCAGTGTGGACTTGTTTAAAGCTACCTACACTTCAAACACGGGCACATCAGACCTAATTAAAGCAGTACAATGTGAGTCTTACAAGCAGCTGAACTGAGCAACACTGTGAATATGAATCAATCAGTAGAACAGTGAACCCAACTGGCATGAGTTACTTTATTCCTGTGCAGTCAATAGATTTGGGGGACATTAACTAAAAAGCGAAAGGAATTGCGGTTTTTGGATGAAGTTTAGCTAAAAAGATAGTGACATTACCTATTTACTTAAAGATGGGCAATGCACTTCACTGTGAATTAACTTGTTGCTGGAGAACTTTTACTGCATTTCAGCACGGAAATTTTCGCTCAAGCGAACAATCGTGAATCCCCTAATTTGTCAAACTGTGAAAATTTCAGTTTGTTACCCTTTTCACCAAAACCTATTAAATCAGGTTCTGATTGGCGAAATAATACAATGAAGCTACATCTGCAAACATTATTATGTCAGTGACATCATATGCTGTATTCCAAAAAAGTCATAAGCAAAAGTCAAAATGCTGGTGTTTTCTCATATTTATCATATTCAAGTGGAATTATGTTTGCAGGTTGAAACTGTTAACCACATCTTATTCAAACGGTGTTTGAAGTTATACTTTTTTAACATTTGAAGCTCATGCCACATTTGATTTAGGGTGGGCTCATGTCTAGGACAATAGAGGATCTCTGTCTTCATTTCGCTTTCATGGACACTTCATGGACAAGAAGTGGCCACTTTCACTAACATCACTCATAAATACATACACATGACCTATATATACACACTGAATTTAAATTTACAAAAGCGCAAGTAAGTTAACCAAGTTTCGATAGGAAGGAAGTAATGCTACAGAGTACACCAATGTTCTCTTGCTGAGATGTAATTGCACAGTTTGATGAATATGTGTTCAAGAGATTAATACACATGAGTTACACCAATCATACAACCAATCTACTAAACAACACACCTTAAAGTAACACTCAGCAAATATTACAAGATTCTAAAATAGTACACATGAAATACAATGAATAAAAATTAAGAATACATAGACATTTTCATTGAACCTTTATGGATTAGCTTTTTATTGTAACAAGTCCAAAGTATGTGATTTGGAGCTAGTGTCAATTTGATCCCAGGATATTGACCACATTTCAGTAAATGAGCTTTTAAGGTGCGGTTCTGCTGATTATATCCTTATTGCTTCTTGCCAAAAAAAGTTGATTTAGAAGAGACAGGATGTTAGTCATTGAAGGAGTGGACTCTGACAGCCAATTTAAGAACAATAGTTTTTTGTAACAGCTGTAAATAGCAAAATCAAGTTTGACAATAAATCCTTCTGGGGATTCAGCTGCCTCTTCAGACCTGGTCTTAGAGAGTCCAGATGTAAGAGTGCAGATTTTGGGCTTAGTTTAATTTTAAGCTTTAGTTTTAGAGTCAAAAACTTTTCCAAGCATTACCATACCTTGTACACATTTGGACAGTCCCATAAGTAAGTTTACGTCTAGTTGGGTACATTTTGGGCAATAGTTCTGAGAGCCCATGCACAAAGACTTTTTATACAATTTCCAATAACCCAGGTCAGCCATTTAAAGTGCAGTGTGTATATTGGGATAGTGGCTAGCAGGGGGGCACAGGGGGTATTACTGTACCAGGCCTGGGCCTTAAGGGGGGCCCAGCTGTGCTGCACTTTTCAAAATAGCTGGGTACACCATGACAGCACCGAAGACGTGTCTTGGAGGGTTAAAGCAATATCCGGACAGGGTTTGTGGTTATTCTGGTAAGGTTAGATTTGCTTATTCAGTTTAAACAACCAGATAGGTTAACAAAATAAGCTAAATTAAAAAATAAAACGAAATGGAAACAAACTGAGGCCCAGTGAATGAAAAAAATGAGAAGTACAGAATGAACCATTTATTCCTAAGGAGCACTAACCTGGTTAAATTTGACAAAAGAAAATAACAGAGATGACCCTCAATCAGAACTGCAAGTTTAAAGCATTTTAACTAAAGTGTTCTTAATAGAATGTTTACAGTATCTGGAAAGGTAAACACTAATTTGCATAATTAAGCCTCCAATAATGCTGACAGGGAAGAAATAAAGGTTGAAATAAACATGTCTGATAAATCACAACAGCACAATTTGGTTTCAGTGCAAGAGTGACCTGTTTGCCGCTTTCGTGAGATTTATTCATCTTCCAAAAAACACGGGCTGCAGAAAGCTGATACCGTCAGTCCCACAGCATTTATCATGTACACATATTACTGTCACTCGGAAGCTGGATCTCAAGCCTTATATCATTTCAATGAAGCTGCTCCAAATTCAGCATTTTTCAAATATTGGAAATGCAAATGCAACATTTCCTAAATGAATGCTTTATACTTGTTTACAGTACTTATTCTGTTGAGGTAAATTAAAAACAGATTAAATTACCAAACAGCAAAACATTTAATTAGACTGCAAATTCAATTTGCTGTGCATTATACTAAGTGAGCAGAAATGGTCTGTTCTGATTTATACAGCAGAAAAGAGTGTATATATATATATATATATATATATATATATACATGGAGTATTCCTGACACATTTCTGTTTGGGAGAAACTCTGATCATTGCATGGCAGAACAGCTTCTATCTTATTGCTCCCAATACCTAAAAGGAAAAAAAAATCAACATATTAGTGGCACCAAAAACATGAACAGAGACAAATACAAGAGGTCCTCTGCACTCAACCCATTATCAATATATTGAGGACACTGAAACAGTTTGTGCCTTAAGCTACTAAAAATTATATGATAATGAGTTTACTAGAAAAATGATAACCAAAAACATGATGGCACTTCATATGCACCTAAATATAAAGTAGTGTCAACCTGCACATGGAAAAAGGCCTTGAATCAGAAACTCTAATATCATTACTACAACTAGAAAAGTGGGGGTAGAATCAAATAATCTTCATACAGCTGCATGGTTGCCCTTTATGCTTCTTAGAGTGTTGTCTCTTTGGCTGACAGTCTTTGGTGGCTTAGATGCTCTCATTAATGGAGTTTTCTCTGGAAAATTGATTAGAACTGGCTGCTCTATATAATACTGAACGTTAGCTTTAAGGTGAACCACTCCTTTAACAACTCTTAGCAGAGAAGGCAGCACACACTGGCTCCCCTTCCTCTCTGGTCTCTGCTATGTCTAGGGTTGCCACCTTTTCTTGAAAAAAATACCGGCCTTCCTATATATTTATCTTTTTTCCCTATTAATAACATTGGGATCAGCCATCAAAAATACCAGCCAGGTGGCAACCGTAGCTATGTCACAGCAGCAAATGATCTCCAGGACTAGTCACAGAGATAAGGACAGCTCAGTAAGCTAAGGGGCGGGGCTTCACTCTGCACCAGGAAGAAGGGGAAACAAGCTGCTGATAACACAGAAACCAGAGCAGACTTGCAGCAGGGACTAAGGTACATTAACCTGGGGGGCTGTTTAGAGCAAATTTACAGATTGAAAAAAAAAAACATTTACTTTTCCTTTGAAAAATTCAGTTGTATACAACGAACAAAAAACACCAACATATTTAATTTTAAAATCACAAAACCTTTATTAAGAAATAGCTTACCGATACTCCGATTGCGCTCCTCTTCAGATTTTTCCTCCCTGCCTTCCTTATAGGAGATAGCCAGGGAGGAGAAATCGAGCACCGCACGATGGTCGCCCTGTCACCTTTTCTAAAGAGGAGCAGAAGTGAAGCTTTAGTAAGTTATTTCTTAATAAAAACTTTGTGATTTTAAAGTTAAATATGTCTTGGCAGTTTTTGTTCGTTACATACAAACAAATTAAAAAAAAGAATTGTTTTGATGTCACTGGCCCTTCATAATGAGCGTCTGATATCACACACATAACACGCATCACACGCATAATGAGCATACATGTATGTTCCTCAACATGGCCACTCGAACTGGGAGCTCCCTCCCAGTGTGGGTGTCCTAGTGCTAGTGGGGAGCAATTTTTTTTTTAAAGAAAAACTTCTGTGTAGAGTGTAGACTCTATTAGCCTACCCCTGTGATGGGGCAAAATATTTTACCTTTAAATTTGTTGGTTCTAATAAAGTTAGCATAGTTGACTGAACAGACTAACTTATCGGGGCAAATTCACTAAGCGGTGAAAATGCGCTAGCGATGGCTTCGACCACACTTCGCAATGCGAATTTTTGCCAACCCGCTGCTAATTCACAAAACTGCGAAGTTGCGCTCAGGGAGGCGGACGGTAGCGAAGTTGCACTACGGTTACTTCGCCAGGCAAAGCGCATTTACGCTAGCTATGCCTAATTTGCATACAGCGCAAAGTTAAAGGTATAATAGAAGTATATGTTACAGCCACTACATTGCACTACACAAGCCCAGGAAACCTTTAATAAATTATATAAAGTTGTCCTATTGCCCTACATGTGCCCACTGTATAGTTGAGTTGCCATATGTTAGGAAATGTAGGGGGGGAGGAGGGTAACCCCCAAATATTACGCTTTTTTTCAGACTTTCACCCTAAAAAAAGTAAAAGATGCCAGCGTTTTTTGGGACTTAGGAGTATCTATTATATTGAACTTCACCAGGTCTGACCTGGTGAAGTAAAGTCTAGCGCAACTTCGCCTGGCATAAGGGTGCAAAGTTGCGCTAGTCTTTATACTTTGCTAGCGAATTTTCGCCAGGGACACTGTTAGCAAATTAGCGAAGCTGCGAAATAAGGTCACGCTAGCGTTAGACGCTTTGCGCTTTACTGAATTTGCCCCATCATATCTTTGGAGCTGGTCCATTCCAAAAGGCTTTCCAGCAGGTTGAATTTCATCACATTTACTAAATTCTTTCAAGACTGTCAGGTAAAATCATTATTTGTGTTTAGCAGTTGAAATCCTTTCTTTCTATGGGGTGATTGTGCTCAACTCTTAACACCCAACCAATATGTAACTAAATTTACAGTAATTCAAGTGAAGTGGGATATAATGTTGCAAATGTAAGAAATCCTGCTTTGTACTGGAATGAGGCATCAAAGTATGAAAATACCTTGATAAATCTGAAATAACACATTTGATACCGCTCAGTAAAAAATACTGATCTTTAATGAATCAGCCCCTTAGTATGAAATGGCCAAATCCTCATAATTTATAAAGCACTGCGAATTACATAGTACTTTACAATAATTTATCATGAAGTAGGGTATTATAGCAAACCAGGGCCAAAGAATAAAAATTGTTTTGGAGGGTCTGTCTCACAACATCTTGCAAACTAAAGGGAAGCCAAATACCATCTTAATCTGGCCATACACTGCATCTGGGGGGAACTATCAAATTATATGGAGGACCTACAGATCCGTCAGATAAGGACTGCATTCAATATGCTGGTGGGGTACTTGTATGGGAAAATCAACCCTGCCCAATAGATACATACTTATCTGGCCCATCTGTAGCCCCATACATGGACCAATAAGCTTTCATTGTGTATGGCCACCATAACAGTCCCCTTTAAGAGATCAGATTAATATAGTCTGAGCTCCTAACCCACCTGAGTCACAGCAGTTAAAGATAGCCAATCCCCAGGAATACATAGACACACACATACTGTATCTATGAGCTTCTCTGTAGTAATGTCAACTACCATGCACAATTCTGTATAACTTTAAGGCCCACTTTGCACAGCAGAGAAAAGATAAGCTATTTCGAATGCAATTAAATTCTCACTTACTCCCTCCTCACCCCCTGCTATTCCCCAATCATTTGCAAGCTCTAGATGTGTCACATCTCTCTTCTTCCTTTGACTCTCTTCACACTAATATCTCAGCCATCTCTTGCCCTAATGTGGCTACTTCTGTCTACTATAGCACACTCACCACTGCCCTTAATGAGCTTACTCCTGCAAAAACTAAACATGCTAGATGCAAACCCCTTCAACCCTGGCATTCCGCTCATACAAAATCACTCCAAAGACACTCGTGCACTTGAGCGTCAATGTTGCAAATCCCACACAGAATCAGACTTTTGGAGCTAAAAATCTTCCATGCACTCCTATAACACCAGCCTTTCCCAAGCCAAACAAACATACTTTACTTCACTCATTAACTCCCTTTCTAAAAAAACCGGCACAACTTTTCTACAACTGACTAACTTCATTCCTCTCTGACAATAACCTTCTGAACCCCCTACAATCTGCTTTTTAAAACACAACACTCCACTGAAACTGCCCTGACCTGACTAACGAATGACCTTTTAAAAGCTAATGCCAACAAATATTTCTCACTATTAATACTGCTTGTGTCAGGATCGCGCCGCCCGGAGGCTTACCTTAGCTCCGGGCGGTGTGTCCTATCCCTCCGGCGTCGCATCCACAATGGCGGCGCCCATAGCCGCCACGTGGATAGCGGCACCGGGTAGTGACGTCATAACGTCGCCGGTTTTGGCGACAAATTCAAAGATTTAAATGGGCTTGGACGCCATTATGGAACCCGATGATAGGAATTGCTGCTATTTGTTCCAGGGTGTTATTTTGTTCTTGATTCTTGTATTTTTGACCTTGCCTGAACTTTGTATTGTTTTTGCCTGCTAATACAAACCTTTGCCTGGACTTTGACCTTGATTTCTGCCTGATCCTTGCCTGTACCATGCTATTGGAACCTTAACCCCTAAGCTTCCTCCTTGGTCCCTATTACTTCCCTATGGCGCCTACTAGGCCTACCCTGACAGCTTGACACTGTAGATCACCCTCTCCTCCTCCAGTCCCTGTCCTGTCCTGGTCTCTTCTTACCTCACCAATCATTCCTTTTTTGTCTCCTACAACAGAGTACCATCTCTACCTTTTTCTGTTGGGGTTCCTCAAGGCTCTGTCCTGGGACCCTTATTATTCTCCCTCTTTACTTCCTCCCTTGGCAAATTAATCAACTCTTATGGTTTCCACTAGTGAGTCGTGCTTCGAATTTTTCGGCGAAGCGAAACTGGGTAGATTCGCCCATCACTAGTTTCCACTACCACCTCTATGCTGATGATACGCAGATCTATCACTCCTCTCCTGACCCAGAACTCCTAACTCAGGTCTCCTCCGGCCTGCCTACTTGAATGTTGCAATGCTACCTTAAATTAAACCTCTCTAAAATGGAAATGGTTCTCTTTCCTTCAACTAACACCAGTACCATCCTGGAAGTGTCCATCATAGCTAACAATTCCACTATCACCCTGTCTCCCCAGGCCCGGTGCCTTGGGGTTATCCTAGATTCTCTCCTGTCATTCACTCCTCACATCCAGTCACTTATTAAATCATGTCATTTCCACCCAAGGAACATATCCAAAATACGATCATTTACCACCCAAGATGCTGCCAAAATTCTTATTCACTCTCTCGGCATATCATGTCTAGACTACTGTATCTCTCCCGCCGGAGACTGTCACCTCTCCAGTCCATATTGAACACTATAAGGGTTATACACCTCAGCAACCGCTCCCCCTCAGCCATGCCATTCTGCCAATCCCTGCACTTTCTTCCACTGCCCTTCAGAAATAAATTCAAATTAATGACCCTGTAATTCAAAGCACAAAATTTCTTAAAACGCACTTATAAGTTATTATACATATATAATATATTAATATATCATATAATATAATACTCGACCCTTTTACGTGGGTCCCGGTTCTTTTGAACAAGCTGACAAATAATCCACACCAATAAGTGTATATTAAAGTAATTATATTGTATAGAACATTAATAGACTGTTACACATAAACAGTTACACAAAAACAATTACATTTAAACAGACACGGTATTTACAGTTCTACATATTTGTTACCAAAAGGCATGGGAATAGAGGTCAGCTGGACATGGCTTCCCTCTCTGTTCTGTAGTCCTCACATGTTGTCTTCCCAAGCTTCTCTGGCTTCCCCAGCTGCCACTTCTTCCTTCCAGCTGTCCAGCTCAGGCCCTCCAGTCTCCTCCAGTCTCCCCAGTCTTCCCTCCAGTCTCTGCTCTGTGCATGTTCTTTTATCCTGGGTTTCTCACCTGCCCCCACAGAAACATTCCCAACTAACAAGATGCTGAGATAAACCCCCAACTTGAAATACATCCTGTAGAGCAAGTTCTTGCAAAACAGTAGTTTTACGGTCCCTTATCAGATATCAGACTAGTAGTCACAGGGAACCCTTTGATATGATAATTTCCCTGGACAACTGCTAGTCTATCAACCCAAGATGGCAATTTCTTACACACTTATTTAGAGAAGCCTACCCCCACTCTGCTTAACTACCAAATGCAACACCACATACAGTACCACGTCTCTCACCCAGTTAATTCTGATCTTGCCCCCTCCTATACCTTGTGCCTTTTTCCCTTCCCTTTAGATTGTAAGCTCTTTCTGCACACACCTTTTGTACCAGTACTGATTTTGATGTTTGTAACTCCATATGTTCCATGTATATAATTCATGTGATTTAGTTGTATAATCACATTTACTTTATAGCACTACGAAATATGTTGGCGCTATATAAATACATGTTAATAATAATAATTGTTTTAGTATTTAATGCTGATAAAGGCCAAATGCCATTGTCTCTGTACACTTCAGATAAAAACATACAAAATAGCACTTTTGTAGACTTTTACAACATTTATTCCATTCTGGTCTGTTATAATGTATGCATTTTTTTTAAACAACGTGCCAGCCAAAATGAAATGTGTCAAACCTTTACATGGACAGTTCTTACCTTCAGGGCCTTACATGCCCAAGTGAATAACCCTGATATGTATGTAACTCAATTCTGTCTCCTGTAACTGTCAGATTTTCCCCACCATCTGCAGGTTTATAATTTGTGTTGGGTTTTTAAACAAAGAATAAGGAAAAAAATGAAATGTAGGAAATATTTGTATGTAAAACAAATACATCAATCTTGTACTTAGGGTGTCAGGGGAATATAGCATGAGGGTATTCAAGTCCTACTGCATTTTTGCTTGGCAAAATAGAAGTACTGTATGGAGAGTGGAAAGCAGTTGTCTGAGGTTCACTAGCTAAAACAGCAACATCAATCACTTTGATGCTAACAGAGGGAGAACAGAAGAAATCCATCTGTGTCTCAGCATGCCATGCTTATTAACGAAAGGATTACATGGGCAAAGCAGTTATAAACCGAAGACTTTATAGACTTTCTAAAGATATTATAGACAATAACAATTATTTATTTTAAAGGTTTATATAATAACAGTATTTTAATATTTACTATCCAATACACTTGTGGTGGCACCTAGTGATGGGCGAATCTCTCGGGTTTCACTTCGCCGAAAAATTCGCGAAACGAGTCGCAGCACACTTTTGACGTGCGTCGCGTCAACTTCGGCGCGTTGCGTCGTTTTCGATGCGCATCGCGTCATTTTCGGCGCGTGCCGCGTCATTTTCATCGCGTCGCATCAAAAACGACACGCGACTCGTTTTTTTCACCCATCACTAGTGGCACCTTTTCTTAAAATTCTGTACTTTCACTTTCCACTGCAGTGCCTCAAACTAGTTGCTATGGTTGTGTAATCAGGTTAGTGACCACATTTCTCCATGGACGTGCACAGCAGCCTAACTTTCTTAAGTCTTCCTTAATAAGCCAATATTTGTCAAAAAAGAAGATGCTGGGTCCTTGGGATGCCATAGTAAAAATGACAGAATGATGCCAGGGTCCTTCTAAAAGGCAGTTGCGTATCTAGCCATGAGTGGGCAAGAGTGCAGAGTGGGCTCCCAGGGCCCCCATCCCATTTGAGATTCCCTTAGTGTGCGCTAAAAATATCTCCTGTCCTGCTGCCTATGATATGACTTATTTTTACTCTGTGTAGCCCCAAGGGGGTGTGGGCCTTCACCCCTGGTAATTACATCATTGGTAAAAGGACAACACAATGTACACTTGCAGGTTAATTACAAAGTATGTTATAAATCTTCATTTAAAATTACTTTTGGAGGCAGATTTATACAGTTTTTTTTGCATTCAGAAACTCTCAAAAGTTTGCTTATCTTGGCAAAGAAAACCTGGTGAGCTTATATATACAAGTTAAGAGGAGCAGCATTTTCAACATTCAAGCTCCCATCAATGAATGCAATCAATGCATGAATGCAATCAATTTAACCACAAATATTTTAATAATCAAGAAAATAATTGTGATTGCTAAATACTGATTATGTTTAGTTGCAATATTTTATGCAACTGAATTGTTTTACTTTTTTAATGTAGGAGAGAGATGGAGAGCCAAATGTATTTTTATAACCTCAGGTATTCATACAGTAATTCTATTTTTTTTAATCTCTCTCTCTAAAAATATATAATTTCTAACAAAATAAAAAAAATTGAAAGTAACAGGTTGACTTCGAATAAAATGTTGCTAATTATCACAAAGTAGACAACAGTAGCCAAAATTATTGTAACATTTATCGCAGTTTATTGCGTGAATGCTACCATGCAACTTTGCACTGCATAAAAAAGGGTGATTTATCAGAAACAATAAATGCATGCAGTTGCATCAACACATGCCATTTATATCACATTATCTTGTAGGTATTATTCTGATGATAGCAACAATAATGCTGGCTACATTTATGCTAAGCTGTAATTTGAGCTTTCCATGATATACAATATTCAAAGAGACACTACTGTCAAAATAACTACATTTCATCTATGACTTGAAATAACAAGGCTAAGGTTTCTTTAAATTTAAAAAAACAAAATAGCAGTTCCATTTTTTGTTTGCACAAAAATATCTGAATCTTCCTTCTTTTACAAAAGAATTGAAAAAAAATATGTTTTCATGTTACTTCATAACTGGTATTTTTATAACCTAGTTTTTCCAAGCAATGTTCCATGGGTTCATAAAACTACACCAGTCCAACATGGGGTCATTGCCAGTTTTTGCGGCCTGCACAATTTCTAGCTCTTTGAATGGCAAAACATTCAAATTCTTCTCCATTGACTTGGTAGTAATCATCTGGATCCTGCCATTGCAATGAAAATGTAAATTTGTCTGGTCACCTGTCAGGTCAAAAGTCTTGGATATATTTTTTTTATCCATGCCGCAATTACAACAAAAATTGAAGCCGTAAAATGTGCATGAAGTTGCCATTCTTTGCAAAAAAAAAATAAAACAGGTAAAAAGTAGGAAAATGAAAACATGATTGGTTTTAATTAAAATTAAGCACCTTTATTGTCTGAAGAACACAGTAAAACAAGTATATTCTCTTTTATATACGATCCTGTTAATGTAGTATAATTCCCAGTTCTATGTCTTTATCTACTGTGTACTACGTGTATTTCTTAGTGAAATATAAACACATTGTTCTAATCTTACCCCCCACTATAATTTATTGCCAAGTTATGTATCATTTGAGTAAAAGGGAGTGGAATTCACCTTGAATGAAACTCAAAGTTGTTCAAAATAGAAAGGAGAATGTATGTAATAAAAAGGAAAAGGAAAAAACTAAACATGATCACTGCACAGGGAACTCTCCAGAACAAATCTTGTACATCCATTTATTCTCTCATGAAAAGATCTTGAGCAAAATATCGAAAAATATCGAAAATTTCTCGTTTCTTTGTCAACATCAATGACATCATCAGTGATCAATGACTTAGAGGGGTGCTTACGAAAACTCGAATTTATCTATTTTTTTTTCATTAAAACAAAGTTGATCTAACGCCATCCATTAATTTAACTCATTTATCAAGAAATTAGCTCAAAAAAGTTGGGGTGGAACAGTTGTGACATTTCAATTGTATTGTCACCGGAAATGAACAATTTTGTCAAGTTGTTGCTGAAAACCTTGACTTTTTCGGATTATTCAGCTCAGATCAAGAAACAACTTCAGGGACATCTGCCGTTCGTTAACTTCTACATGATCTCAACCGGTTTTAGATGGAGTATTTTTGGATTTTTAGCAGCTTTGGGATATAATAAATGTCTAAAAAATTGAGTTTTCTCCTTTAAAAACTCAATCAGAGGCTACATATACAGGTCCTTATATTCTGCTTCTCTCAATGATAAATACTATGTATATATATTCAGCAACTGATTCAGAGGCATTTAATTTACACAGAAATCTATTTTCAAAGTTACTGAAGGCATTGTTCAATTTTTAAGTCTTTTAATTCTCTCTCTCCTACAATTACACAATGTGCACAAAAACCCATGTGGGATGCAACCTCCCTACTGTGTGCTGCAAGAAGGTTAAACATTTCTGTGATATATTTTTGTAACATTTTATATATTGTTATATTGACCCGTCTGACACAAGACATTGCTAGAAATGATTCCTGAGAATACACAATCTGCAATCATTTTTATACAGATATATTTCAAATGGTTAAAGACTAACCATGTTGCCATTATGACACTCTACCAACTACAGTGCAATAAAAAAGCATTTATTACACATTCCCCAAAACCTTGTACAGGTATGGGACCAGTTATCCAGAATACTTTGGATCTGAGGATAAAGGATCTGTCCGTAATTTGGATCTCCATACCTATTTAAAAATAACTTAAATATTAAATAAACCCAATAGGATTGTTTTGCATTCAGTAAGGATAATTGTACCTTAATTGGGATCAAGTACAAGGTACTGGTTTATTATTACAGAGAAAAAGGAAATATTTTTAAAAAATGTTAATTATTTGATTAGAATGGAGTCTATGTTAAATGGCCTTTCTGTAAATTTGAGCTTTCTGGATAATAGGTTTTCAGATAACAGGTCACATACCTGTGGACATACAGTAACTGGTTTAAATTAGGAGTCAGTGAAGATTACACAAGCTATTTCACAATTTTTTACCTGAAAACTGAATTTGCTGTAGTACAGTTAGAATGAAATGAGAGCCATGTTGATGGTGTATCATGATAGTATAAATATATACCTGTACATATTCATGTGTTTTCTTAGACTATCTTGGGGTAGGACAAATAAATCCCTTGGAAGAGTAAATATTGGGAGTTCTTCAATTGTATTGCACTGGTATTAGAATTCAAACCTTTTTATCATAGACATAAACCAATGCTACTGTAGATCACAAGCTCCTTTTAGAAAGTCATATAATAACCTGAATGAGGAAAAAAAATAAGTCTGTAATGGTTGTTGACCAGGTAGTGAATGTAAAAAAATTAATGGGCAGATTTATCAAATGTTGACATGTTCAACCTTAGTTCGATAACTACAACACATTTACTCCTGTATATGGAGATTTTTCTGTGATTTATTAATTTATACATATTTTCACTAGTGTTTTCTCACTTAAACATCCCATGAGCTTAGAGATTAGTCAAATCAATGTGCACGCATGATATCTTTGCGTTGGTAATTCCATTTAATACAAATCATTTTCTCAGGCATCTTATTGTATTTATTAAATGGGGTGAAAAAAACTAAATTGGTATCTGATATTTCTCATTTGCAAGGTCATCTGAGATACAGTGAGAAGGTTTCCTTTTCTTGGATTTTGATAAATGTGTGTAAATGTATAATGGAGTTCATACAAATCTTTTTCCTTATGATAAAAACAATGATTGCAACAGGGACAATTTATTTAGGCTTCAATGCTACCCACGTCAGGCCTGTCCATATAAACCAAATAGTCAGACAAAGATAATAATGGTTTTTGATACCACCATGAGGCAGCTTAAAAAAAACAAAAAAAAAAAAATATATATATATATAGTTTAATGCCATGATGCCACAATGTCATGGTTACTTTAAAAGCTTGAATGCATAGCAAAAGCAGTAAACAAACTTTAAATATATTATGGGCAAAGATTTTATGATGAAACCAGGACACTTTTTGCAGTAAAAGCAGTATGGTGATGGAATCCTTATATGTCTAGAAAAATATGTGAAACCTTAAAACTGAAGCTCAATTACTGGGAGAATATTTGTAAAATGGAATATAACTAAATACAGGAAAGTATTACTGGAGTTGGGTAAATATTTGTGCATTATAATATTCGATAGGAAAACTATGTGATGAAACTGGAAACTTGCCAACTACCCTCAACTAAATTCAGTCATCTTGAGGGCAGATTTATCAAGGTTCAAATTTCGAAGTTAAAAAACGTTGAAATTCGACCATCAAACTTTTTTGGTTTTTTTTTCATTAGAAAACAGACTGTTTTCAATCAAATAGGTCAGTTTTTGATCAAATTAAAATCGTTGGAACTGTTTGATTCGAACGATTTGAATGATTTCCCCCCCAAAAGTTTGAATTTCAAAATTATTCAAAAACACTCAAAGGTTATAGGAGGTACCCCATAGGCTAAAACAGCAATTCGGCAGGTTTAAGGTGGTGAAGGGTCAAATTACAATTTTTGAAAGAGACCTTACTTTGATTTTTGAATGGTCAAATTTTTTAATTCTAATTTAATTTTTCTAGATTCTAATCGAATTTTGGCCTATTTGATAGTCGAAGTACCCAAAAATTACTTCAGAATTCGAATTTTTCAAATTTGAATTTTCACTTTGACCCTTGATAAATCTGCCCCTTGGTGTGCAAAAGTAGAAGTTTCTCCACAACCTCAAAGAATTTAACTGTACATTTTGTAAAGTAATAAAAGAACATGGTATGGTCATGTTCCTGTAGTACAGCCTCAGGTTGCATGTTTCTTTCAGTATTGCAATGGATTCTAAAATGTAAATGTCACAAAAAGCAACTAAAGGAAAGAAATTGCTGTTAGATAGTAAGGGAAACATTGGATTTATCAAACAATTAGCACTGGTAAAGGTGACATTTTCCAGGTAAATAGGACAGTGCATCAACAGTTACTCATCATAATTTGGTAAAACCATAGAAATTTTTTTTTAGTGGTTATGACTAGTGTGTAGCAGTTGTACCATGCACACAGGGCTAACTGTATTACCCAATGACATTGATGGTGCACACCTCCAAATTTGTTTTCCATAGTGCACATGCTCAGTCTTCTTTCCACTGCTGGTTGTCATTTGCTGGGCATGCTCCAGTACTAATGAAACCACTATTTTCATGTCCTGTGAAGTCACCACTGGGGTGTTAGACAAAAATACTTACAAATATGAACTTTGGGGGTACAACTTGTTGGCATCAGTCATCACTTTTGGAAGGATCATCCTAGGCTAGTCCTATGAATTAAGCATATGGTTTCTAATATAAATATTTTCTGGGATTGCCCATTAATGGTGCAGAGTACTAATGTATCTGAAAATATAAGCATGTTATTAACATACCAATGTTGGCAGTGACAGCAACATATGTTCTTTGTTGTACTTGATGCAATATAAAACCATTTTATATTTAAGTTTCTCCTACTTGCTTACATCATATAAGATTCCTTATTTTCCTTCACCTCTATGTTTAATATATTGGTTTATTTTTCCCACATTTATTGTCCATGTGTTATCCATCAAAGACCTCAATAACAGTATGGATATGCCCTGTATAGTAAAGAC
Organism: Xenopus borealis; assembly: GCA_024363595.1. NCBI lineage: Eukaryota > Metazoa > Chordata > Amphibia > Anura > Pipidae > Xenopus > Xenopus borealis. The sequence goes on from CM044441.1 coordinate 23,886,420, forward strand.
ACTAAAAGTTAGTTTTGTCATTTCTCTCCTGAAGCCAGTAGAAGAGTCCTTGTATATTTTTCTACTATTGTCCAATGGTGGTTATTGGCATTTTCTGTAAGAGTCCCTGTATATTTTTCTACTCTTGTCCAATAGTGGGTCTTGGCATTTTCTGTACGAGTCCCTGTATATTTTTCTACTCTTGTCCAATGGTGTTTCTTGGCACTTTCTGTAAGATTCCACAAGGGAAGACCACTGTGAGAGGCATTTGAATATGAGCGAGGACAAAGCTCTTTCATCTTTATTAGCTCTTGCCAGAAAACATTTTCTGCTTCAGCATTGGTAGCTCACAGCTTTCATTGGAAAATATATCAAAACATTAAATGTCACACCAGAAACCAGTACTGGTAGTTTGTTCAAAAACTTTAACATTGCTCAGAGACAATGAAACCTTCTTTTTCTCCAATTGGCTCCACTTCAGCATAGGCAGGATGTCCTGAACCTCTTCTAAACTTCATGGCTGGCCACCTGCTTGGACGGCGCTACAGTGACAAAGGAAAAAAAAATTCAAAAAACGTTTTTTTTATGGTTAATTATTAAAAAAAAAACTATGTATTATTTCTCCTCTAGTTGAAAGCAAACTAAGTTAGTGACTTATTTAATCATGTACATTATTATATTTATGAAGCAAACACATCAGTTTTAGCAGTTCAGGGTAAGAGTACATGATATTTTTATTACTTTAAAACACTTTAATTTTATGGTGTTACTGTTCCTTTAACATCACCAAATGGCTCGACAGACCTCTGCCATTGACTTTTACATGAACTCAGCAGGTTTCAGGTGGAGAATATTTGAATTAGGACTGTTTCCATGGTCGAGATGTGTTAAATCTCACATTTGAATTTGCATTCGAAAAGAGCGATTAAAATTCAACTGTGTGAATTTTTAAACTCAAAATTTTTAATTCTAATTTACTAGTTCACCCTTGATAAATCTGCCCCAGAGTGTCAAGTAAATTACCTGCAAAATGAAATGGCTGAATACAGTATATAGCATTTTCAAATTGTATGCTCGATTTGTACAAAAAGGTACACAGTAGTTGAAAATCAATACACGCCCTGATGAATATGCTCAATGCATTGTGATCCATGAAGTTTATCAAATAAAAAGTACATACAATATTAATTTTATTGAAATGGTCAGTGATGAAGACCAACAAATGGTGGATTGGTGCTTTCAGCCTTCACTTTTGAGGGCACTGAGAGTTTATAACTGATCAGAATTCTGCACTTGGTCGGGATACATGCTGGAAACTGACAGATAGTCCACTATCTATATTAAAGTCAAGTAAAATACACTTTAGAGAAGAACAAAGAGAAGATTTGAGGTTCATGAATGAAACATGTAATAACACTGAATGTCAAAGCAACACAAAAGCTATCCAGGAAAAAAGAAAATATTGACAATATTATAATACCTTGTTCAATAAAAATACTTAAGTATTATTCAAGTTTTTTTTATATCTTGTTCAAGTAAATACTGGGTTTTTGTTGTTCAAAAGGTTTTTATTAAACACTTGTCAGTGTTGCACTGAAAACAGCATTTTATTCACCAAGGTTATTAGACAAAAAAAAATGCCTAAAAAGCTACATTTTTTCCAATATTAAGAATAACTTGAACAGAAATTAGTTACATGTCCATGTCAAATTTCATTGGGCAAAAAAAGTTTTGTTATGGTTTTATATAAGGTTCAAGCAGGTGTATAGTTTTTGTCGGACAAAACAGGAGGAAACTTGAAGATGCCTGTATGAAAATGGACTAAAGAAAATAGGCCCAAAAGAGAATTGGCCATGGCTCAGTGATTTTATATAGAGGTGCATGGCAGGAATGCTAGAGTCAGCAGCAAATTCACCACTGAGACATGGAAATTAGGTAGTTGTGAAAAGTGAGTTCATAAGAAAGGAGCAAGAAGGTTCGTCTTATAGAGTTACTGATCATTCACCATCTACACAATGTGGGGGTACATAGGATGGGACATTGGATCTTCACCATCTCCTAAACAACCAGGTGGCTCTTCACATTGATTCTATCTTCTTTCCTTCTGCTAATCCTTGTTACCTGGCATTACTTCTGCAGCTAATATATAAACATACTTAGCATTTTATATGCAAAATAGTATATAAGAATACTCAACATTTATAAAGTGATTTTTGCAATCAGTCTTATGCCACTGGTCTACACTTATAGGCTGCCTTTTTTTCTTAAAAGCATTTATATATATAAAGATGAATACTTTTCAAAGTAAATGTCAAACCATAGAGTTGTCAGAAATAGCAAATATGTGATTGCTAATTATAATCTAGATTGTTCATTTCAGAAAAGTGGCTGATTTTGTCCTAAAGGTGTTCTTTATGCTTTTCTCATTTTTTTTAATGCTCTCGCTCAGAGAAAAAACAATTTTATTTCTAGCAAACGGATAGCAAGATGTTTGCTCTTTACAGATGGATTTAGCATATTATTTTGGAATGATGTGTGTTTATTAAAAAAAGAAAACTCTGTTATCCTCAGAAATGGTGAAGCCATGGCCATCACAGTTACAAGCAGTCATGATCAAAGCAAAATTTTTCCAAAGTGTGTGCTTGGAATCCAAAGCAAAGCTCTAAGAGTAGAGTAGGAACAACATGATATTTTACCCATGAGCCACACTCAAATGTAAAAATAGTTGGAGAGCAGCAAAAGCATGAAAGAGTTCCTGGAGGTGTCAAAAAAGGGCTATGATTTGCTTTGTGGTGGCACCAATGTCATTTGAAACGGGACTTTTGATGCCAGCGACAATTCACCCATGCCAAAATGGTCATAGACAACAATTTACCACACGCCCCCATTGAAGTCAATGGGCCCACGGAAAATTGTCACCATCAGTATTTCGCCATCACTATGTCAATGTTGTGCGGTAAATTGACGCTGACGTCCATTTTCACTAGGAATATTTGCCTACCAAATACCAATAGAAGCCTATGGGAACCCCCCCATAGGCTTCTTTTGCTAAGACCTGCTGGAATACCATTTGTACGATCGAACGCCTCGATTGTTCGAATCATACAAATTTTTCGGAGGCTCAAAGGCAAAAGTATGATTTTTTTGTGAAATCGAACGATTTGTATTCGATCGTACGATTTCATCGAGAAATCGAATATCGAGCAAAAAGATATGCTTATCGAATAGTTTTAGGATATTTTTTTCCTCGATATTCGATTTCTCGATGAAATTGTACGACCGAATACCGATCATTCGATTTCACTAAAAAAACATACTTTTTCCTTTGATTTGTACGATTTGAATGATCGAGGCGTTCGATCATACAAATGGTATTTGAGCAGGTGAAAAAAAAAAGCCTATGGGGGGATTCCCATAGGCTTCCATTGCAATTCGGTAAGTTTAATCTGGCGAAGTAGGCAGTTGAATAAAATTTTAAAGTCCTTCGATCATCAAATGGTCGAATGATCCAATATTCGATCATTTGAATTTTGCGTATTCGTTGATCGAAGTGGCCGAAAAAATCGTACGATCGGAATTCGATCAAACTTCGATCCATTCACGTGAATTTTTGTCCCTAAGAGTTTCTGACAACAAGATACATTTATACTAAACCCTTTGGCACTGCAGCCAAAAGTCTGAGCTATTGCCTGGTCAGATACATCCTTATATGGTATTCTTTGAAAAACAATAACTGAATGTAACTCATATGTTTTTGTGAGGGTGCATACTTTATCCTGCAGAGACATTTTGTTCGTCTTCTGCTGTATGACTAGTGTAAAGTTCCTACAGGAGATTCCCTTTTCTTACCATTGACAACAGCAGCGTAGCTCAGGGGAAGATTTAAAAGCCTTGTGTTTATTATTTGATCTTTGTGCTACCGTGTGGCTAACCAAGATCTCTCTCCACTTCATTACCACTATATGGCAAATGTAGATTATGCTGAAATTGTATTTAATGAAAGGTGACTGAACCCACGGCCCTTGATCCTATCAACAGAAAACTGCACCTGGGGGTTCTTCTAGTGAGCTAGTGATCGGCTTTTGGCTTCTTCTTTCTTTGCATGGATGCTCAGTAGAGCTGAAAAGCCAAACTTAATGAAGAAGTTGGCTATTTTGTTCTACTGCGCATGCATCTGCCCTGGGAAATTTGAAGAAAGAAGAAGATGGAAGCCGACTGCTCCATGGTCACTTGGGGGTGCCTTAACTTTTGGCAGGTTTGGCCTAACTTTTGTAAATACAGCCTTTCCTTCTCCTTTAACAACCATAGTACATCATACTCAGTATTTATCTACTATTACTTGATGACAAGCCCATATATTTAAAACCAATGAGCCATGAACAGCATTTGCAATGCATACACAGAATTGAGGCCTCTCTCTGTACAGCACCCAACAGCGTTATACATATCCAGATATACTGTGTATTTCCACCAAAAATAGCTTAAATAGAGACTTTTAGTTACAAAACACAAAAAAGATTGAATGTGGTAATTAGTTACTTAAGAGGTTTTAGAACCATTAATTCTGCCTTTGTAAGCTACAACTCCTGACATCTTCAGCTACTCATTGGGTCCTGCAAACACAGGCACATCTTTCTTTACCCAATGCACCCACTACTCAAAAGAAGCAGATGTACTCACCTCGATTAAAAAGAGACTTGCCGATGATGTTGGATGATGGTACATGTAGACTGCCACAAGAATGGCAGTAATTATCAGCAGAACCAATATCAGTATTCCTATGATTAGTCCTGGGTGTAGGGTTCCTTTTTTCATCTCAGCTGCACTGTTATCTGTAGATGCTAAAAAAAAAGTAGATGTAAGGGTATAATGTTATGTTTGTATGTAGATTTTAAGAGATTTGCAAAATGGATTATATTCAGATTTCGCCAAATCCCAAATCCTTTGTGAAAGATTCAGCCAAACTGAAACTGAACCCTAATTTTCAAAAAAGAGGTAAAGGGAACCTCATGCACATTGCTCAGGTAAAAAATGTTTGACTTCTTTGTTTATGGGACGAAAAGTCACATTATATTTGGGATTTGGATTTGATTCGTCCAGGCACTTGGATTTGGCTGAATCAGAATGCTGCTGAAATAGGGGGAATCTTAACTGAATCCTGGATTCGGTGCATCCCTTTATACAGTATTTAACACACTAACGGTTCAGAAATTTTTTACTTTTACAGATTTTACTTTTAAGCCTCTATAATGGTTGACTGCCATTTGCTTTTGACAATTGTGTGATCTCATAGTGCATGCTCCTATAATCTGAACCCTTAAATTACAGAAAAAATACTTGCAGTAGTGAATCTGGCCCGTTTCTCTGCATTGAAAATTTGTGAAATGGTAAAACATTTTTGCCAAACGTATTGTTGCCAAAAGGTGGTTTTTTGACAATTTTCAAACCATGCAACTTTTTTTAATATACTATTAGCGAATCTCCCGCGTTTCGCTTCGCCGTAAAATTCGCGAATTTCCAAAGAAATTTGCGAATTGGCGAAAAAATTCATGAAACGAGTCACGCGTCGTTTTTGACGCGCGTCGTGTCAAACGCATCGCGTCGCGTCGTTTCTGAAGCGCGCCTCGGTTTTTTTTCCGAATTTTTTGCTGGCGAATTTTTGCTGCCGCTTCGCGAATTTATTCACAAGTGGCGAATTGCGGGAATTCACCGCGAATTCGCCCCTGGCGAATAAATTCACCCATCACTATATACTATTTTTTAATGGGGTTTTTTATGGAGAAATGTTGCAAAATATATTGCTCGACCTTAGCACAGAGCAAAATGCAATTGTGTTTGCAAAATGGCCTTGTTTTTTGCCCACAATGCAGCGTCTTCCCCAGAATTCCCCGCACCATTGCAGTTGTAATGGGGCAATGCACAGCAACTGCCACAATTGTGCCTGACAGCAATATTACACAAAAGTGTGCTAATTTTGTCGTAAATCAGACGTAAGAGTGTGAGTGACATCTGTCACAAATTCTTTGGGTGCAAATGTGCTACAAGTATTGACAGTGGGTGCAAAGTAGACCCTGGAGCTACTGCCTAGTCAGGAGGTGAAGGTAGCTCAAGGTTTCCCCTATGTCAATTGGCAGAGCAAGGATTCCTTTGGAATGGAAGGAAAAAAATGGCACAGAGCACAACTATTTGGAAGTGCAAGGCAGGGTCGGACTGGGCCGGTGTGAGACTGGGAATAAACTTTAATGAATGGCTTTGAAAAACACATTTGGGTCCATTTTAGTGCAACCACATTTCCATCTGCATTTGTAAATGACCCTTTGTATGTTCAGAATAGGCCAGTATCCACAAATAATATTATAACCATTGTCAACAAAATAAAGTAAGAATGCTCTTAGTAGGAAAAAAAATCGAAATTGATGAAATGTTCATTCTTCAGACAACTGTTCACAAATGAAACTGGGGAACTTGGTGACATGTGGAGCAGTGACATGGACACATATGCTGTATGATTTATAGTCTTACAAATATAATGAGAACTGAAAGAAGTAGGAATGGTAATCACAATAAAAAAACACATGGGGAGTTGCATCTGGCTAAAAATTGCAAACAAACTATTTTATACCGAATCATGTTGAATGTGTTAGTTGTACCACTGTAATAAAAGATGAAATGAAACATAAGCTGTACAGTTAGTCTGAATACCCCGTATCTTGTATGGTGTTTATCTCTGAAGGCTGAGTGAAACGTCTGCACGAGTGCACATTCCAGATGCTTTATTACCTCCAATTTTGTAAACAGAATACCAGGATTTCTGGAAGTAATTTGGACCCAGTAGGTTTCCTAATTAAACACATAATGAATTTGATTTTGCTCTTATAATAAATCAACATAGTTGCCCTGCAGACAGTTTTAAGATTCTTAATGCAACGCCGTCCTGGCAAGTTGAAACTGATCAGCGCCACAAGTAATTTTCTGTTCTGCAAGACAAATGCATGGGAACGGCCAGATTCATTACCTTCCCCAGCCATGTCTACAGACCACTGCAAATTTATCAACAACATAAGTATTTTCCTCTATTATTTGTTTTGTGCGTAACCCAAAACTCTTCTCTCTATTTGTCCTTCAAACAGTAACTTCCGCTTTATAATGAGAACTACAGGTATGAGACCTGTTATCCAGAATGATGGGGTCCTGAGATTTTCTGGGTAATGGTTCTTTCTGTATATTGGATCTTCATACCTTAAGGGGCAGATTTACTAAGCGTCCAATTTTTGAGGGTTAATTAACCCTCGAATTCGACCCTCGAATTGAATTCGAATTACAATTCGATAGAATTTTTTATATTTGATCAAAAGAACTTGGAAAAATCCTATGGGACCTTCCCATAGGGATATATAGCAATTAGGTAGGATTCGTAGGTTTTGTCTGCCGAATGGTAATATTGAAGTCTACTAAGTCTACTAGAAAATTAAAAAAAATGAAATAACTCTAATAGGCTGGGGTTCTTCAAATAAACATTAATTATATCAAGTGTGGATCAAGTTCAAGCTACTGTTTTATTATTACAGAGAAAGAAGGGATAATTTTTGAAAATGTGAATTAGTTGAATAAAATGGAGTCTACATGAGTTTGTTATAGTTTATACAGGAGCAGTGACCAGCTCCATGTTGTACTGTAGCTCTCACCCTTCCCAGCTTTAGTCAAGTGATCCCACTGGTGTCTAATAAAAGGGCAACCAAGTTTGGGAGTTTTACTTTGAAAGCAGCAAGTAAGTTCCAGGCAAAATTTAGTCCCTTGTAAAATGTATACTGCAGCAATAGAATTCTTAATGAATCAGATGCAATGTAGGACTGGCCAGATATGGGATGACTTTGACGTAGTTGGCCAGCTTAAATATATTGCAATATTTGGACAACAATCCCTGTTTTGTTTAAATTGTAAGGCATTTTTAGTAGCTTAAGGCACAAAATGTTGCAATATCCTTAATATATTTATAACAGATTCCATACCCGTACATTTTTTTCAACTAATATAACCCCAAAAGACTACTGTATTCAAGCACTGCCACTACAAGTTTTGGGATTGTCAGATACTGTCACACAAAGATTGCCAAGAGGTGCAGTGAAGCTCCTAACAGTCTCATTATCTGCTTGAGAACACACTTGATAGTCTGTTAGAACCAGACAGGTAGATTTAGAAAAATAAGTTCTAATTTGACATACTTATAATTTGTAATAGTGCTGTCCAACTATTTATTCACTGGACATTTGGTTGTCACACTATAACAAAATAATTATGTCTTCCATAAATATCACTAGATAACCGAGCTTTCTGGGGTCCATACAAATCTCTGCGAGAGCCACAGACCTCCTGTTTAAAAGTCATTCTAAAAAAACAACTGGACTTTCTGAGTAATCCTTGAAGACGTTTCACTACTCATCCGAGCAGCTTCTTCAGTTCAACTGACTGGTATGGGAAGTCCTCGGCATATAAACTCTTCCACTAATCCAATCACAATGGCAGATTGTAACTCTTCAAAGAGGTGACATCTGAAGTTTACGACTTTATTTATAGTATAATCCCAACTGCTGTCTCTCATGCCCTCTACAGAGATTACACATCATTCACATCGGTCCCTAACCCAGTGGAGCTTACTATCTAAGTTCTCTATCATATTATTGTCAGTTTTATCAGGAGCAAATGAACCTGTCTGTAGGGGAGGAGCACAGGATCACTCATTGGGGAACCAATTCATACAAATACAGGGATGGGATCTATTATTTGGAAACCCTTTATCCAGAAAGTTCAGAATTAGGGGAAGGTCATCTCCCATAGACTGAATTTTAATCAAATAATCAGAGGCTAAACAATCCTATTGGGTTCAATTTTGTTGAATTGAAAGGATTTCTATAAGACTTAAGTTATGGTGATACAAATTACAGATAGATCTCTTATCCGGAAAAACCCCAGGTCCCATGCATTCCTGATTACAGGTTCTATACCTGTAGTAACCAAGCTGGAATCGAACTCAGAACCCCTGTGCTGCAAGTTCTCCTACCCACTGAACCGCCATGCTGTCCATATTGAAGCATAGTTATCCTAAATTATGTGCATCTTATAAAAACAAGCAATATCAAGTATTGTTGTGTTTATAAGTTTAAAACAAAGAATATTTTTCTTGCACAAGCAACATATCACTTCCATTAATAAAAAAATGGTCTTAAATGGTCTTAACTAGTTATGAGAGACAAAAATGAGGCCCATAGCCTCTGATGGGTGAAAAATTTGTTGTGCAATTTGTCATGCACCAAAATTGTTGCCACCGATGCATTTTGGTGAATTTCCACTGTTTTGCCAATTTTTGGCAAAGTGAAAAGCGTCAGCTATGCCCATCAGTAGTCTGAACCTAATGAAAGAAGATGCTAAAGATGCTAAAGAGAAAGTAAGCACAATCCACTTGCAAAAGATATTACAACATTTGAGGTAAGATGCAGAGAGCAAAGTCACTGTGGGAGATAGATTGCAGAACTGACCATGGAAGAGAAAATCACATTAATTCATAGTGATATGTTATTTGTGCCCTGCAAGAAGAGATTTGTTATTTTGGACTGGCAGCACTACTCTTCGGGACCAAGGCTTAGAACTCTATCTTGAAAATGAACACTGGTGCAAACAAATTGTAATGAAAATGTACGTACTGGAATATAATTTATAGACAGAGGACAACTTAATGAAAACAACAATAAGAAACTAATGGTTTCCATAGATGTGTGTTCTATTTTTTAAACTCAGGTTCCAGTTCTCAGGAGAAATTTCAATCTGTTTTTGAAGAGGTGATAAAATAAACCTGTCAGGATGGAAAAAGAAGCTTTGCCACATCTCATAGTGACATTATCAACCAACAAGGCCACGAAGTAGAAACTCCCTGAACACCATATGAGAAGGGATTCTGTCACAGGAAAACATGTTTTTTTCAAAACGTTACTTCTACTGCTCCAGCAGAATTCTACACTGAAATCATTTTTTCAAAATAGCAAGTAGATTTTTTTTATATTTCATTTTGAAATCTGACATTGGATTAGACATGCCAGTTTCCCAGGTGCCCTCAGTCATGTAACTTGTGCTCTGATAAACTTCAGTCACTCTTTACTGTTGTAAAGCTTTCAACAGGACTATGGGAGGATAAGCAGATTACAGCTCACTGACACAAGATAACAGATCTAAGAATAGTACTCATTAGTAAAAATCCAAGTCCCACTGAGGCTCTTTCAGTTACATTGGGTTCTAGAACCAACAGCCTGTCTGAAAGCAGTTCCATCATGAAGTGCTGGTTCTTTCTGAAAGCACACGACTAGACAGAATGACCTGAGATGGCTGCCATGAGAGAATCCTTTAATTAGCACAGCCCTTCCTGTGGGCATGACCAAAAAGTTAAAGGGGTTGTTCACCTTTGAGTTTACTTTAAGTATGATGTAGAGAGTGATATTCTGAGTCAGCTTGTTATTATTGTTAATGTCTTATTATGTGTATGTTTAGAGTTATTAAGCTTTTTATTCAGCAGCTCTCCAGACTGATGTTTCAGCAATCTGGTTGCTAGGGTCCAAGTTACCCTAGCAACCATACATTGATTTCAACAATAGACTGGTATATGAATAGAAGAAGGCCTGAATAGAAAGGTGAGTAATACAAAGTGGCAATAACCATAAATGTGTAGCCTTGCAGAAAATTTGTGGTTAGATGGGGTCAGTGAAAGCAAGAAAGAATCAGATGAAGGCAAATAATAATAAAAAAAACTATAAAAATTAAATAATGAAGACCAATTGAAAAGTTGCCTAGAATCTGTCATTCTATAGCATACTAAATGTTAAAGATGAACCACCCCTTTAAAGGGTTTACATCAAACAAATCTACTGTGTATGGAGTCTAAATTCTCAATTTTTCAAAGATTAAGATAAAAGTGTTTTTGTTAAGTTAAAAAAAGTTTTTCCAGCAGATTGATTTTGCTTCTAGTTATATCTGTTCTCCTGTCTTCCTGCCAGTGTTCTTTTGTTTTTTTTTTGGCAGTAAGTTTGGAAGCTGAAACCTGAAGACTTACTTGTTTTATTTTGTTTGGATGGATATATTTCTAGCACTTATTTAAGAATTCTTAAGTGTCCTGGAGGATTCTCAAGTTGCTTTGCAATTATAGCAAATGGGAACCTTGCCAATGCAAGGAAAAATTTATCTGGCGTTATCACAATAAAGAAAAGATAACTGATCTAGTGTCTTCTAAATAACTTTTTGTATTGTACTTCCCTTGAAAAACATCAGACAAAATCAGATCACTCAAACTGAAACTGAAGTTTTCAAATGATAGAGCGTGATCAGATTTTACAGATACATAAACTGTACAAGGGGGCATGTTTACTAATATTGGAGATATCACCATTGATGTTACCCATAGCAACCAATTAGATCTTTGCTTTTGCTTTTTTATATTGAGTTTTATTGAAACAATATGTTTTACATTGCCATATGTGAGACATTAAGAAAAAAGTCTCAAGTAAATATCATATTGTACATTTATGATGATTGTTGTCTTTGACATATTAAGTGTTCCTATATGTCATATGATATTAATTTTATATTTGCAGTTGTCTCTTTAAGAGACAGCATTTTCTGAAGTATAATGATCAAACAATCGTACTTTGTTACTAACTCTTTTAAATATGGTAAAGAGAACAAAAAGAGAAACTAGGAAGAAAAGAAAGAAGAGACAGAAGACAAGAACAGGCAAGGATTTTATATACAGTATATGCACATTTTCCCTAATTATATCTGAATGGGTATGCAGAATAGTATTTTAAGAGTCAGTTGTGCTTTTGCTTTCTAACTTGTTGGTGACTGTTCAAATCTAATTGCTGATTGGTTGCTATGGTAATGTTTATCTCCAATGCTAGTAAACACAGCACCAAGATGATGTTGAGTGGATAAATAAGTAGACTAACGCAAATATGAACCATCTCTTTAATCAGGCTAAAAACAGTTTTGGTCAAAATGCTGTAAAATGTGCTGCTCACATTAATCTAATGAGTTTTTCCTAGATATTGAAAAAGCTGAAGTTCCACAGACAGTAAGGGGGTTATTTACAAAAAGGCTTTTTGGAGCAAAATACAAGTTTTTTTTAAACTCAAATTGTTTATGATTTATTAAAGCCCAATGCTGAAAAAGCCAGAATCCCAAAAACTGTAAAAATAGTGTTGTTTTTCATAAAAGAGGAGTAAGTTGTCATGTTGATCTGGACTTTCCAGGGTATGTAGCAGGACAGCACATGTAGGTGCAAATATATAGTCCAACCCAATTTATTTGACACCATTTTGTGCCAATTTCAGCTCCAAGAGCAGTGGGAAAACAAGTAAAATGTGCCGTCCAGCAACACAATTTTAAAGACCCATCAAGGGGACCTGTCACCCAAAATAATAATTCCAAATTCTATTTTATGATGTTAGCCAAGCAAAATAAACTTAATTTTCAATAATCTTGTTTCTTTTAGTTTTGGATAACACAATCACAGCCAGCAGACAGGCACAATTTTAAGGACATTGTTATTAAAGGAAAATACAATCTCTCCCGCGCAAACCAAAGTTAGCGCCAATTAGTTCGCCGATTGAACTTCGTGAACTATGTGCGCATGCGCAGTAGTATAAACCAGCAAATGCAACCAACTGCGCATGCTCCTCCAAGTGCCGAAGGAAGAAGACGTCACTGTAGAAGATGGCACCCGGGAACCTGGCTGGAGGGGTAAGTAGCAACTTAGGGGCATTTGATTATGTGCTCGAATCGGGCACTTGATGCCAATGGACATGCACTGGCTGCACAATTAGATGGCGAGGATGGAGGTGGAATGTGAGGAGAGCAATGAAATCTAGAAAGTGCAGGGTGGAAAATGAAAGCAAATAGCTGCTCCACTTCTCTGCCTAAGGCAAAGAGGTGGGGCAAGCAACAAGATTGACAGCTGAGACTTTTAAACATGTTTATAACAGGAATGGAGGCTTCAATAAACAAAACTATTTTGGTTTCATGTTTAATTTGAAAAAATACTTACTCATTATACAGTGTTTTATATCTGGGTGATAGGTCCCCTTTAACCTACCGTTCTCTTTGGCAGGCAATGGGTTATTTCACCTTATGCAGTGAAAAGTGCGGTTCAAACTATCTGTAAATGAACTGATGACTCACCCATAAAGCAATTTGCTTGTGAAGAAAATATCATTCCCCTAGTGTTCCTCTAAAATGTATCACTAACTTGACATATGCAAGCTGTGGCAGGTTATTAAATTACAAGTGTTTCTTGATCTAAACCTTCAAGCAAATTCAGCTGTGTCAGAATATCTAATTTTAACAAATCAGTTTACATTTGAAGAGATTACATCAGTTTTACAACAAAACATATTAGCATTCATTTGGAATACCTCAAACTGCCAAGCCGTGGATTATAATGAATTGGATTCCAACAGCTCAAAAACCAAGGGTAATTTCATAAAAGTACTATCAGTCTATATAAAATAATGATGCACCAAGCAAATGGTGTTATTCTGGATAAAGATTCAATATTGAAGACGGCAATCTTCACTTGATCTTACTACAGTATTCCATTGACCATTATGGCTTTATAGCTAGATCTCATATAAATCACAGCAAATTCATTCTATGATTTGGGTACTCAGGTAACATGACAGCTTCTCTTGGAAATGATCAGTCTGTAAAAATAAATGTAGCAAAAATAATGTCTGTTTTCAAAGCTTTGCAGAAAAATTAGGAAACTTGAGCCCATGAGGACTGAAAAGGCAGTGCCCCCCCCCCCCCACATCTGATTACTGTCTCCACAAATAAAACACTTGCCTATAAGGTACAAATGTCCAAAAGAGGAGGAGTTCCACAGTCCAAATAATAAGGAATCAAGAGTGGGACACTAAGGATCCCTATAAGGATAGCACTGATCCTTACATAGTCCATGGCAGCAAACTGCAGCACCAGTTAATATCTAACAGATGACTGCAAGAGACTGACAGATATGATGATGAGTAGTTTATATGCAATCAGTGTCAGACTGGGATGCCAGGGGCCCACCAGAAAACCTTAGACCAGAGGCCCACCAGAAAACCTTAGACCAGGGGCCCACCAGAAAACCTTAGACCAGGGGCCCAACTTTCCAAACTATTATTCCTTCTCTCCTCACTTAACCTCTTTATTCTCTTTTAGATCTACTTACTATACTCTGTTCTTCCATTATGGCCTTATGGCACTATATAGCAGTTTAACTCCATTACTTACAGTACTGATTGCACTCTTCTTAATGAACCACTAATTACGTTTTTATGTTATGATCTCTATGCTAGGTCATGCTTTTTTTATGTTTTACACCTTCATTAGAAATGCTTCTTTATGGGAATCATCAACCTTCATCAAGATCATCAGTTTTTCTGCACAAAAGAACAGGAATGATTTAAGGACAAAAGAGATGACTCTATATTGTTTCATGGAAAAACAATACACCTCCACAAAACTTACTTACAGTTATTAAAAAATAAAAAAAATAAAACAAGAACAACATTGGTGGTGGACATCCATTTCAGTTGTCTCCAATGCGTCAGAACAAGCACAGCTGATGCAAATCAGGTTATGTCTAGCATTTTTAGAGAGGGGGGGTGTAATTTCAAGAGTGTCGGTTCAAAACACGTTTGCATCTGATTGGTGCGGTTCAATCTAGTGTTTATTGTAGCAACTCTAGAGCTCCTGGGTTTCCCAAGTGTCAACAAGTGCATTTACTACCCATGTTCATAAGAAGGAAGACATGTAAGTCATATAAGTTATTGTACAGGTAGGGGACCTGTTATCCAGAATGCTTGGGACTTGTGGCTTTCTGGATAACAGATCTTTCTGTAATTTGGATCTTCATACCTTACTTCTAATAGAAAATCATGTCAATAGTAAATAAACCCAACAGGCTGGTCTTGCTTCTGAAAAGGATTAATTATATTTTAGTTTGGATCAACACAGTACTCATTTTTAAATTTGAATTATTTGGATAAAGCAGAGTCTATGGGAGATGGCCTTTTTTTATAACCCGGAGCCTTCTGGATAATGGTTTTCCAGATTATGGATCCCATACCTGTATAACAAGACATGTTTATAACTATTTAGGACCCATCATTAGGCGTTGTACCGGAGAGCTCTAGATAGAATGGTTTGAACTAGACCTGAAACTTTGCAATTAAACATCTATGAAGTTAGCCAACAAGGGTTTCACCTTAATTTCATTTCTTTACAACAGAGCAAAGTAGCTGTTAAGCCAAATGAAGTACGGACAGTTGTGTTTTTGGTGTATTTCCTTTTTCATTGTTACAATTTACTATTTATGATATAATTATAGCGGTGGCTATTATTGGAAATGATACAGGCTGATTGCTCACACATCAATTCTGTCATAAACACAGAAAACACAGAAAAGAAAGTACAGTAAATGCATTGCCTAGTTTCATTATCTATAAAACACTTATGTATTGTAGCATCAACATTTAAGCAAATTATCTTTTTTCTTCTACTGTAACACAAAACTATCAGTTTCAAAGTAGAACATCTAATTCAAAATGCATTTACTCCAGCATAAAAATAAACTTCTACATCAATCAGGTTGGGTTGCCAAAAAATTCAAACATACTGCAAATGATTCAAAGGACCTGCATGCTGAACTTTGAGGATGTAATGATAGTTTGATCCAGTAAAACCTTTCCTCCGGTTATTTTAGTGTGACCCTAAAGAGCTGGTGCTTAGTGTTGGCATCACAGTATATGATGGCTCCTTATAAAATTGGCCCTAGAATGTATGTGTGAATGGGATAGGGACCTTAGCTTGTAAATTCCTCTGGGATAGGGATTAACTAGAATAAACTTTCCAGTTTCAAGATTTTATCGTACTATCGAAGGATTTTTCTTCGATAAAATGAAATTTAGAAGTATGGTCCCCATAGGCTAACATAGCACTTCGGCAGCTTTTATTTGGCGAAGTGAAAAAAAGAAATCGAAGGATTTTTAAAGAGACAGTACTTTGAATATTGAAGTAAAAGGATCGATTGTTTGAATCGAACGATCGAATGGTCGAAGTAATCTACTCGATGGTCGAAGTTTTTAAAAAGTTTACTTCAAATATCACATTTTTTGCATTCGAATATTCACTTCGACCCTTAGTAAATCGGCCCCTAACTGTTATTGCTGCTTTTTATTATTCATCTTTTTATTATTCATCATTTTATTCAGGCCCCTCCTATTTTTGTCCCCGTCTCTTATTCAAATTGGTTGCTAGGGTAATTTGGACCCTAGAAATCAGATGTTGAAATTGCAAACTGAAGAGCTGCTGAGTAAAAAACTAAAAAACTAAATAACTCAAAAACCGCAAATAATAAAAAATGAAAACTAATTGTCTCAGAATATCACTCTCTACATCATACTAAAAGTTAATTTAAAGGTGAACAACCCCTATAAAATAAGCACTAACAATTACCTAACTGTTCTACACAATCATCATCATTCAATATTTTTTGTGTCTGTTCACTACAATCTTGCCAATATACAGACATATGATCCATTATCCAGAACCCCATTATCCAGAAAACTACAAATTACGGGAAGGTGGTCTCCCATAGACTGCATTTTGATCAAATAATTCAAATGTTTTAAAATAATTTCTTTTTCTCTGTAATAATTAACCAGTACCTTGTACTTGACCCCACGTAAGAGATCATGAATCCTTGTTGCCAAAACAATCCTATTGTGTTTATTATTCTTATCTGGAAAGCCACAAGTCCTGATCATTTTGCAGAACAGTTCCCATACCTGTGTGTGTGTGTGCATATATATATATATATATATATATATATATATATACTGTATATATATATATCCAACAAAAAAGTCCAGACAACGTAATTCGGGTTAATAAAGTTTCGAGGCTCCCGCCCCTTTATCAAGCATTACAATAATCTTTGACATCACATCCTTTTAAAGGCAATCTATTAGCATAATCACACCTCTCTCCCCTCTCTGGGTTCAAATTACAACATATGACCACATTATAGATTAGATTGGATGTGATGTCAAAGATTATTGTAATGCTTGATAAAGAGGCAGGAGCCTCGAAACGTTGCATGGAAAAGTGGATATATTGTTGGTCCACGAGTGTGGACTAAGTCGCAGGCAGGTACGGTGCTCCGCTACATTTTGTACGCATATATATATATATATATATATATATATATATATATATATATATATATATATATATATATATATATATACTGTATATATATATATCCAACAAAAAAGTCCAGACAACGTAATTCGGGTTAATAAAGTTTCGAGGCTCCCGCCCCTTTATCAAGCATTACAATAATCTTTGACATCACATCCTTTTAAAGGCAATCTATTAGCATAATCACACCTCTCTCCCCTCTCTGGGTTCAAATTACAACATATGACCACATTATAGATTAGATTGGATGTGATGTCAAAGATTATTGTAATGCTTGATAAAGAGGCAGGAGCCTCGAAACGTTGCATGGAAAAGTGGATATATTGTTGGTCCACGAGTGTGGACTAAGTCGCAGGCAGGTACGGTGCTCCGCTACATTTTGTACGCATATATATATATATATATATATATATATATATATATATATATATAGCGGTATGTATGAGCCGCTCACCCTGAATATAATCAAAACCTGAGTGCTCATGCATAGGTAGAAGATGCAGAGTAAAAATGATGACACTCACAGGATTTTAGCAAAAGACAGACAAAAGGTGTCAACAAAAGAAAAAAGGTTTATTCATCTAACGTTTCGGTTCCCCACAGGAACCTTTAATTAATTAATAACCAACGTGATGTTTCTGTCCACACAGGGACCTTCCTCATGGCAACATGCTTATATTCCAAATATTCCTCATGGCAACATGCTTATATTCCAAATATTTATGGATAACTTTTTACCGTGCACCCGGGGCAAACTATAAGAAGCAGGGTGCTGCCCTTTGAGAAGATACCTATATACGTATACATATGCAAATATAACACTGCACAAAACATCTTCCCTTAGCAAAATAGTTTTCAAGGACAAATCTTTATTTATTGATTTAAACATGATTTTATTTTTAAAAAGTGAGTCCCGCTGCAGTTTTTAACATCTAGGCTGGATAGGACAGAGCTAAATCAGAATCTGAGCTATTAAATACACCTTCTATGTTTATTGATTGCATTGGAATAAGCCCCATGGCAATGGGAATCTTTTTAGCTTATAAGAAGCCAATGCTGGCACAAAACCTAATAAATAATTTAAGACTGATGAAGAGCTTCTCAGCAGATTGGAGGTATATTTAAGAACAGTAACAGTAAAGGGAGTATGATGATTTGCTCCAATGCAGCTTTAGAAGTACTGAATCTACCTTTAGGTACTGAATCAATAATAAGCTGGTGTCTGGATACAGTGATAAATATATTCTTCAAATCTTGAAATAAAAAATCTTACATCTTTATTTATTGTATTATTTATACTTGATTTTATATGTGGATGCTAAATTATTTAGGGAACTAATATATAATTGTTATCCTGCAGAGGAAGTATAAAAAACATAATTTTAAAGCCTGCTTGATGCATAGCATGGGGCAAAGCAACAGTTTCCTACAACTGGTAAACGAAGATGTTTGTATCTGTTGTAAAAAATATACAGTTGTGCTCATAAGTTTACATACCCTGGCAGAATTTATGATTTTTTAACCATTTTTCAAAGAATATGAATGATAACACAAAAACTTTTCTTTCGCTCATGGTTAGTGGTTGGCAGAAGCCATCTTTTTAAATCATAATCACTACACAAACTACTCAAATGACCCTGATCAAAAGTTTACATACCCGGGTGATTTGGCCTGATAACATGCACACAACTTGACACAAAAGTGTTAGAAAGGCTATTAAGGGCTAGGGCAGACGGGGAGATTCGGGGGCAAAATGCCCCCGAATCTCACCGTCTGGCCTTAGCCTAAAGGTAACTATCTTCACCTGTGATCTGTTTGCTTGTAATTAGTGGGTGTGTATAAAAGGTCAATGACTTTCTGGACTCCTGACAGACCCTTGCATCTTTCATCCAGTGCTGCACTGATGTTTTTTGGATGCTAAGTCATGGGTAAAGCAAAAGATTTGTCAAAGGATCTGCGTGAAAAGGTAGTTGAACGCTATAAAACAGGGAAGGGATATAAGAAAGGAATTGAGAATGCCAATCAGCAGTGTTTAAGCTCTAATTACGAAGTGGAAAATTAGGGGTTCTGTTGAAACCAAGCCATGGTCAGGTAGACTAAATAAAATTTCAGCCATAACTGCCAGAAAAATTGGATGCAAGAAAAAACCCACAAATAAATTCAGGTGAAATAAAAAAAATACTGGAGGAAAATTTACACTCATCAGTCCAGAAGCTTCACATGGGGCGCACTTGGACATTCCAACATGACAATGATCCAAAACACAAGGCCAAGTCGACCTGTCATTGGTTACAGCAAAATAAAGTGAAGGTTTAGAGTGGCCATCTCAGTCTCCTGACCTCAATATCATTGAGCCACTCTGGGGAGACCTCAAACGTGCAGTTCATGCAAGACAGCCCAAGAATTAACTGGAACTGGAGGCTTTTTGCCAGGAAGAATGGGCAACTTTACATTTATCTGAGAAGATAAAGAGTCTCATCCACAACTACCACAAAAGACTTCAAGCTGTCATTGATGTCAAAGGGAGCAATACACGGTATTAAGAACTGGGGTATGTAAACTTTTGATCAGGGTCATATAAGTATATACAGGTATGGGATCCATTATCCGGAAACTTTTTATGCAGGGGCATATTTATTATGCTGTGTAAAATGAAATTTGCAGAAAAAACAGTGTAAAAAGCTGTTTCAAATAAATGTTGAATTTTTAAAAATGTGTTTTATTTTACTTCATGCAAATGCCACATTTTCCGACGTTAGTTTACATTGCTTCTGATGGTAATTTTAAGAAAAAACATGTAAAGAATTTACTCCATTTTTTACATGGCAAAGCTTGCTAAAGTGTGTTGTATTATCTCGCTGTTTTTTACACCACATAATAAATATGCTCCTTAAGGTATGAAGATCCAAATTGCAGAAAGATCCATTATCTGGAAAACCCCAGGTCCTGAGCATTCTGGTTAGCAGGACGCATTCCTGTACAAAATGGTACAAAAGTGGTTTGTTCTTAGGACATACAGATGGACAGCATAATAATTGCACTCTCAGAAAAAAATTCATTTATTTTACATGAAGGTTACAATAAATAAATCAAATAATGGCCCTAAGTATTGGCCCTACGCGTTTCGACCAAAGAGGTCGTCATTGGAGCAAAGCAAAATGAAGAAAAAGAAAATGAAAAGAAAAATTCTTTATTTTGCTTTTCCTCTGATAAAGACCTCTTTAGTCTAAACGCATAGGGCCACTACTTGAGGCATTATTTGATTGCTTGCTTGCTTGCTTGATTGATTGTAACCTTTATGTAAAATAAATGAACTTTTTTTCTGACAGTGAGATCCTCATCTTTTTTTTTTCTTGATATTATATTGCGATAACTCTACTGGGGAGTACCTGTAGAATTAGACCTCACTTTATTGTGACTGGGTGTGCTCCCTTTGAACCATTTGTACTCAGATTGTTTTTATTGTCTATAAAAATTTCCTGTCTTTCTGCACATTAAAAGTGAAATATAAGGAGTAATTTACTAATGCAAGTGCAGTGTGCAACTTAATTGTTTTTGCACTGTGACATAAATTGGGTGCAAGTTGCATCAAAGCTGCATTCAAAATGGCCAGGCCCGGAATTTGTGGAAAGGCCACCTAGGCCCGGGCCTAGGGCGGCAAGATTTTAGGGGGGCGGCATGCAGCCCAACCACACCCACATTGATTCAAAAACACTGGGGACGCGCAGGAGATACAATTGTTTTTTTAAATTTCCCGTGCACCAATCCCCATTGCTCCGGTCCGATAATAAAAATTGGAGAGGGCGGGAGCGACAAACGGCAGTGGGCCCAGGGGCACCCGCTTTATAAATCCGGCCCTGAAAATGGCACCTGACTGATTGCTTAATTGTGTGTTGCGCCTATTCACACAACTATATTGACTCAAATATATCTCCAAAGCAGCCTTTCCCTTTTAAAAAACAAATGATATATATATTGTAGTTTACTCTAACATACAGTATTACCTAATTTTCTGTATCTGCAACATAAATTTGCTTTGTGGCTTCTTCCACATTTAACCTTAATATTATAAGTATAACATGGGTTTATGCTTTACCTTAAACAGTGTGTAATTTCATTATCTCAATAATTACTTAAAGGAAAACTATACCCCCGAACAATGTAGGTCTCTATAAAAAGATATTGCATAAAACAACTCATATGCAAAACCCTGCTTCATGTAAATAAACTATTTTCAAAATAATATACTTTTTAAGTACCATGTGCCATTGGGTCATCCTAAATATAAAATTGGCATTTTAAAAAATAAGGACAGCCTCCTGGGATCGTATGATTCAACGGTGCACACAAACATACCAAACAAACTATAAAGTTAGGTCACACAAGCCAATTAACAGACAGAGTTGTGTCTTTTGCTTCCACACTTCTTCCTGTTACAGTTAGAGTTGAAATATTTCTGGTCAGGTGATCTCTGAGGCAGCACACAGACCATCATGAAATGGTGGTTCAAGGCAAGAGATGTAAAAGGGAAATATTTACTGAAATGTATATACCAGTTTGGTAAGATTCTTTAATATGTCACTTAATTTGATATAAACCATCTGTTGCTCAAGTATTCATTTTGGGGATATAGTTTTCCTTTAATTAGCATTCTTTGTCCCGTAGCACAGAAAAACCAAAAGCAATAGAGACTAATAGGAAAAAGAAGCCTATTGTGCAGAGAGTAAAAATTACTTTAGCGATCATCCAGATTTTGTATAACTATTCATATGGACAGATTATTGAGTAAGATTGTGAAATATGCC
Organism: Xenopus borealis; assembly: GCA_024363595.1. Taxonomy (NCBI): domain Eukaryota; kingdom Metazoa; phylum Chordata; class Amphibia; order Anura; family Pipidae; genus Xenopus; species Xenopus borealis. Next base: position 23,908,490 of record CM044441.1, read on the forward strand.
TTCATAAAATAGCAATGTCTCCACAATCTCGGTTAATTTAAATAGAAAGATAATTTTAATGGAGGTGTTTGTAATATGTGACCCATAATATGTTCACACAGGCAGAAAATGGTAAACCACATTTTTTTATAAATGGTGTTCAACATGATGATTCAGGCTTAGCCATAAAGTGCCATTAATGACAGCTGGATCTACAGTATCTATCTATCTATCTATCTATCTATCTATCTATCTATCTATCTATCTCTAATCTATCTATCTTTTTATATATTAAAGAAAATGAAAAACCCTTAAATGAATGCATAATTGCTCAAACAGCTCTTTTACATTTATTATTTTTTTCCTGGTTTTTATGATATTGAACACCTTTACACTGCTAATATAAAAACATTGAGATGTTCTGTTTGTCTCAAGGAAAATCAGAGTGCTATAACATGGATAATAAAGTCCTACCTCCGTTGTCTTTGAGATGAAGAGCTATTTTTGTGTCATCTGAAAAACACAAGTCCAAATGTTAGTAAAAAGAAACATTGTTGAGCACTAAGTTCCAAAACAGAGTTCAGACTCCATATCTGCAAGATTTATTTCAGCTCCAAAGTAAGAGCGTATTGCTACAGCTGGAGAACTAATGTTTTTCCTGCTGATGAACTAATAATTGATATTCCTGGTAGTGTGGATCAAGGTTAAATGGGGCCCTGATAAAACTCCAAAGCAGCAGCACTGACACTATGCACTATAGGACCTAGTGGTTAGGCCCTTTATGAACCCCCCGTAGTTATGAGTGGGATCAGTGATTCAGTGGGGCTCAATTATAATTGTTGGGCAAGTTGTTCACAGCAGGAAAAATGTTTGGTTGAGGAAGATAACTTATAAAACAATTTATAGCTATACAACTACAAGAAAAAAAATAAAATGAATGAGACTTTTTTTTACATTTCCTCTGTAGTTTGAGCTTGCAGTTGTCACAGTTTCCCTTTAATCATGAGGAAACTAGACATTAGTGCAAAAGAATATTAACTTACCTTCTGTCGGAAGGCTGCTGGGAAAATGGGATGCCATTCTTGTGGTTGTGGTGAAAGCATATATTGAGGTTGTTGCATGAAGTCCTGTGGTTGCATGATGTGAAACGCCAGTTGTCTGAAGCAGGTCTTCACAAACTGTATCTTTGGACTAAAAATTTAATAGAGACCCGATGAGCAAGCAGTAATGTGCAAGTTTGTAAAATTATTTGACAAATCAACACCAACAGCCAATGAGACAAGAGCCGTGCCTTTCATATATATCATGGAAATCAAATTATGGACCGTCTTCTGCATTTTACTGTGAAACCTCCTAAAGACCAGTCACAAATGTATGTTCATGTACAAAACAACATGTTTTCTTTCACTATTCAAGTTCAGTTCCAATACTGAAACCAGGCATATCACTTGCTACCATTGTTTTAAGGGAAAAGTTTACCATGGCTTGCATAACCCTGTTGTTAAATCTTTTTGCTGTACAAGTATGGAAACTCTAATCAAGAATGCTTGGGACCCGGGGTTTTCCGGGTAATGGATATTTCTGTAATTTGGATACTGGAAAATCATGTAAACATTAAATAAACCAGGTCGGTTTGCTCCCAATAAGGATTAATTATATCTTAGTTTGGATCAAGTACAAGGTACCGTTATATTGTTACAGAGAAAAAGGTATTTATTTTTTAAAATTTGGATTATATGGATAAAATGGACTCTACTGGAGATGACCTTTCTGTAATTCAGAGCTTTCTGGATAACAAGTTTACGGTTAACTGATCCCAAACCTGTACTATAACAGATTATAGCCTTCTGATATAAAAGTGAAGATGACATAGGATAATCCCTTCCATCTTTTAGTTGGGGTATATACCAAACCCTTGCCACTCACTATACCATAAAATTGCTATTAAGTAAACATTCACAGGGAGTGTACAAAGATATTGCATGTATAGTACTAACCAAAATAAGTTTCAAATTCTTACGAAGTTCAATATTTCATAACTGATGAAACAAATGATTATTTATTTTTTATTATTATTATTATGGTCTCTCTTGTAGTACTGTAATGGATACAGTATTTCTATGCAGTATCACAGATGTCTTCTTTTGGGGGTCGAGTCTTTTTGAAGGTTGTAGATGGGACAATTGCATTTTAAAGGTTCAATTGCAAAGTCTATTATTTTAATATTTGTAGTGGAAATTTCAGGAAAACTTTTAGTTTCAATTCCTGAAACAAATATTTAAACAAAAACAAATTATGAGTAGTTTGCGGATTTCCATGGCCGTGATGGACAATCAAAGTAGTTAAAATATAAATTATAAATATAATTTCAGTCTGTGGGGATTTAAGTGCCCAACAATATAAACATAAATGCTTTTAGAATAAAAAAAAAATCATACAGATGTTTGAAAGGTCTGCATTTTTAATGTACTGTCAATCTCATTGCACATCTTAATTATTCCAGGTTAGAAAGTAACATTATCTTTCCTCTGCTGCTTCTATTAGTTGTGCTTGGTTTGAAGTGTTCATTTCCAGCTTCCAGTTCCAGTATTTGGAAATGCTTATTTTAAAGAATAAAACAAAGCTTTGAGCATGTCTGGCATACAGAATAATTAAAAAAAAAAAAAAAAAAAAAAAAAAAAAAAAAAAGCATTCACAGAAGACTTATCAAGATCCCACGAATCATTAATTTTTTTTTAGCACTTCCAGTGTCTTATATTTTATGCAAGGAAACGCTTATCAAAAATCAAAAGCGAAAAATGAAAGATAATTACCCTTAAAACTATTTACTGAAATAAAGTCTGCTAGCTGGAAGAGTCTGTGCAATTTGCTTGGGAAATTACTTCAACTAATATTAATTTGTGTACCTTCAAGCACGCTAACTCTTGTAATCTCTATTTGCTCAGTTTATTTACTTAATCTACTTGGCGTTTTAAGTAATAATCTAGATGGCAGGAGTATCTGACCTTGGAAAGATAGCATACCATTATGAATTCTATTGCTCAGCTAAATATATTCATACCTCTTCAGCACAGCCATTTTCCACCCAATCTTGTCGGTGACGGTCAAATCCACTGGAACACCTTCAAAAATTGTAAAATATATTTTGGTTAAAACCCTTAAATAGAAGCAATAGAAGCAGGAAAATCATTTGAAACATCAAGGGGCAGATTTATCAAAATCCGAATTCATGAAAAAAAAAACGAGGACAAGAGGGGGAAATGCAGTTGTGGGAGTTTTTATTTCGAATGCTAGCATTTTTTTTTTTTTTAAATATTTCACAGAAAAAAGTCGCATGCCAGTAAGAAACTCATTATCCCATCCATTTCAATGAGGCTGAAAATCTCAAATATTTTAATAAATAAATTTGTCAGAAAACATTCCCATTGGTTACAACCTCTCCAGAGTCTGCTTGCTGAATTTTTTCTGGAAAGTTTTCGTGTTATTACTCTTTAATAAACGGTGACTATTCGAGGTTACAAAGAATATTTTCACTGCTTTTTTTTTTTTGAATCATGAAAAAAACTTGAAATATAATAAGAAAGGACAAGGAATAACTGGATGGATTTTAGAATTAGAAACTATATAACTAATGGTTATATGGTAGCAACAAGGAAGGGTCTTGAATTATTGTATACATTGTAATTGTATACATGTCTTGTAAGCTATGTAAGGTAAGGAGTCATGGAAAGCCACACAAACATTTTATTTTGATGATAATGCAGAGAAGTAGGAGCAAAGTTATAAACAATCATATTTGCCTTTTACCACAATTCAAGTTCTTTTGTGGCAACAATTTGAATTTACATACACACATTTTCAGTAGGCATTAAGGGCAAAAACTAATATAAAAATACTGTAGTTCAAAAATAGCAGTGCAAGTCAATGGGAGTTTCATCAGCAAACCATTTTTTAATACATTTTTGAGATTTTGAAATTAGGAAGACATTAAAAAATTATGGATAGATTTCATTGTGCTTGAACTGTTGTTTTCATATTTTTATGCAATCGAGTTTTTTAAACTTTAGTTTTTTTTAATAAATAAGCACACATCCAACATTTCATTTTTATAAGTGTTTGAGGTTGACACCACTGATCAAATCATAAATCCCATAAAGCAATACCTTCTCTCTCTGTCTCTCTATAAAATGTTGTTACTTAAATGTACAACTGACCATGTTTTTTACTCACAAAAGGATATTATCCCCAAAATTGTAGCCCACTGAAAGCCTCTGCAAAATGTTGTAATTTGATAATATTTTTGCACCAGTTAGTGAATTACAGTGCAAGAATACACAAAGGGGATTATTTATCAAAGGTTTAATTAGAGCTATGTGAGCTATTGGTTTGTGAGTCTATTGGTTTGTTATTTAAGAAAAAAAAATTGAACATCAAGAAGGCTATTAACGTCTCCAAATGGTACAAGGGACCTCTGCCATTGACTCCTACATGACCTTGACAGGTTTTAAATGGTGTTTTTTCGATTCAAGCTATTTACATTGTTGGGGTATAATAAAAATTGAAAAAAAAATCAAGCTTTTTTTCAAAGAGAATTTTTTTAACTTGAAAATTCATGTTTTGACTGAAAAATACCCTTGAAAACTCAAATTTTTCAGGCTCAAATCATCTTGACCTTTGATGAATAACCTTCTTAATATTTAGATTTTTTTAGCAGCCTTACTATAAATTACAGAAAAATTATTTATCCTGAAAACCCCAGGTCCCAAGCATTCTGTATAATAGATCTTATTCCAGATCTCATACTAAACTAAAATCAAACCCAAAAGAGCAGCAATTATTTATATATAAACTATAAATGTGCAAGGCAAGGGCTAGTACTTTAACAGGATTCAGTCAGATGATTTTTCTATCAAACACAAGCAAAACAGATAATAAATAAAGCAGTTATGTTAGATAATAAAACATACATTAGTGACATTTAAACACAATTTTTGAACAATGAAAATTTGTTTTTTTTAATCTGAAAAATCTATTTTTTACTCAAAAATAACCTTGAAAATGCAATTTTTCTGTCGAAAACACAACTCAAATAAATCTGCGCCTAAAGGTGTGAAAAGAATTCTCGGGGTTTTCCAGATAAGGGATCTTTCTGTAATTTGGCTCTCCATACCTTAAGTCTACTAAAAAATAATTTGCACATTAATTAAACCCAACAGGATTATTTTGCATCTAATTGGAATTTATTATATCGTAGTTGGGATCAAGTACAACATAACTTACAGAGAAAAAGAAAATCACTTTTAAAAATTTCAATTATTTGATGATAATCCAGTCTATGGGAGATGGCCTTTCCGTAATTCAGGGCTTTCTGCAAAATTGGTTTCCGGATAATGGATTCTATATCTGTACATTTGTTTACAGTCCAGTGTGACAAATTAAATGTAACTATTCCTTTAAACATAAAAATGTAACATATACTCATATTCCCTGAGCATTTCTAAAATAATTTAATACAAAGTATCTGAAAATTCAATGATATATTTCAAACTTTTTTTGCAGATTAAAGACTAAATGACTGACACCATGACAGGGCAAATGCATTGGCAATATACAATTTCTGTCTTATTCTAAGTCTATAGCAAGGTCTGGGGAAACAAACTTTATGCTAAATACGAAATAAAAAATGGTAATTTTTGTAATTATAATTTCTTATTAGTGATGATTTGCTGTATCATTATTATGTCAGTACTAGGCATACTGCATGAGAATGTTGAAGCACAGGCTGTTCTGATCCAATATTTGATGAATCTGACACAATATTGATTCATGTACGCATGTGTGTTAGATGAAGTTTCCCAATGAGTACAGCATGGGGCGATCCTGTATTTGCTCACATTTATAATAACGAATGTCATAATTTTTGTGAAATAATTATTGCGTGAGAACTAGTGGGAGTCATTTATGAACAATTTGCCCTTGGGTAGAAACCCATAGCAACCAGTCAGTGATTGACTTTTTTTCAGCCAGCTAATGTAAGAAGTCACCCTGGTGGCCTAGCAGGACTTCGTTCCCTGCATTCCCCTTCATCTGAAGCGCGCGCAGACTGCTTTTGGGTTTAGCATGCCAGTGCCATGATGTCATAACACATTGGCGCAAAATTTTAAAATTTAAAGGCGCAGGCGTCAATTGTACAGTGCCCAATGTAAACATTGTTTGTACAAGTCCCTTGGTGCTTTCTTCTGGTGTATTAAGTTGTTATTGATCCTGCCTGTCCCTGGTTTCATCCTGTCTGCTGCCTGTCCTAATTATTGCCTGTTTTGACTCCCCTGGTACTGCAATATTGGTGTGTCTTGACCTGGCCTGTGGCCCCGACTACTCTCTAGCTTACTGCATCTGTACTGTCTCTATTGTTTGGTATTTGACCCGGCCTGTGACCCCGACTATGCTTCTTGTTCTCCATTCCTGAACAACAATCAGTTTCCTTGCCTGCCCAGAACGCTCCTGGACCTCTCACACTAAGACCTGGCAGCACCCGAGTGGAGGAGAGCTCCTCCCGAAGAGAAAGTTGGCTGTTAAAGGCAGAAGACTGAGCCATGCCCAGGACCATGGGGTTTGTTCTGAGTTTTGGTTTCCAATAGTAACAGCTGCAGGTAGCACAGTCAATGCAACTAGGTGATTGGTTACTTTACGTTACTGCCTATACGCAAATATGACCAGTGTTGATAAATTACCTTTGTTTCTGTGTGCACTTTCCCCCTAGATTTTCCTCTTTTCTTGCAAAGATGTCATTGATGATTCTGGGGGATACCATGGCCTTAATTACTTCACATGCACATGGCTCTCTGCTGTTTTGGTCAAGCACTGCTTGAGGTAATAGTGTATAAGAAAGGCCGCTGTGGGAACAGCTTAAGATGGGGATCACTTCAGGCCTGTTGCTATAATGAACCCTTAGTACACCACCCCTGATCTACCTCCTCCTTGTACCAGTCTTGCTACAGTTTGTTCATGACCCAAGGTCGTTTAAAAAACCTTACATGAACCGTACAAAAGCAATTTCCGTAATTCTACACAGGGCTTTGTAGCTTAATATAAACCAAATAACCTTTGCTCTCACATAGCTGCTTTAGTAAATAGTGATAATGAGTAAACACAGCTTTCTTAATTAAGCTCTCAGCGTGTATCTCGGCACTAATAATTAACTTGCTATGTGTTGTCAAGTCCTTAAGACCCATTATAATGAATGCTTAGTAGTATACATATATTCTGATGATCAACACAAAATGTTATGTAATGATAAAGTGATAATAACGCCACTAACCTGATGCACAAGGCAAAGCAATCTTACTTACTTAAAAAAAAGTTAAGGGAATTAACATTGGCATGTATATACAAGCTATCAATTGACAATAGTGTCATTTTAGGAGCCAGGACTGATATGCTGTAAGCACAGGCCATCCTCATACTGGAAAACCTTCAAGTTCAATTAATGAAACTATATGGCTTGACGCTGAAGATTGTCCTCCAGGCTGGTTTTCCAGGAACATCTAGGAGACACATCTTACCCCAGCAAACAGATGTCATTTTTAATTTGAAGTTAGTGGGAATAAAAAAAAGTAACATCTCAAATATTATTGATAAGGTGAACTAATCCCCCCACTGACCCCCCCCTCCGCTAGCCCTCTCCCTGCCTCCCCTTGCTATGCGTTACCTCAGAATTGTGTCCCCTGTAGGATTACTGACCACAAATGCTGAGTGAGCGCACTTTTATTTAGCCAACCAGAAGGAATCTAATACATACTTATATTATTGACAGATTTCTTACTGAGTTATGCCATAGTCTACCTACCCTACCTGCCCAATGTTGCGTGTGTGCCATACTCTACCTGCCCAATGCTGCCTGTGTACCATACTCTACCTGCCCAATGCTGCCTGTGTGCCATACTCTACCTGCCTAATGCTTCCTGCGTGTGCCATACTCTGCTACCCTATGAAAAATTGGAAATACTTGTTAGGAGGCCCCTAAGGTGTTTTAGTATGTGTTGGGGGGGGGGGGTTGCTGTTCTATCCACAGGGGTGAGGAAGTATATGGGTTTAAGGTTATACCTTAACATGACAAACATATTTTCATATATGAGTGATATCCCTGCAGTGAGCACCAACCATCTGGTTTTCTGGTGGTCTACCACCACTAATATGGGTATAGTTTTACCTTGTTAAACATGCTAACATGGGTGCAGGTCAAAGTGGTTGTGGTTTTAAAAGGGAGTGGTCAATACTTGCTTCCATTATCGGCCCTCCACAATGTAGGCCAGACAAATTCCGTCCCTCAGTACCACAGAACTTGGACATCATTGTTTTAGTTTATTTACACCATCTAATCACTGAATTAGATGTGTTTAACTATGATACTAAAACTCTTTACAAGGTTTTGCAATTTACTGGTATGAAGTATCCTCAATCGAATCCTCAGTGTTTTTTTTTCCACTAAGATACATATATTTATGCTATGCAGTTAAGTGTAAACAGTGCTACTGTTCACTATTTATACACTGGCTAGTTAAGCTTTTCTTTTTAATTAGTGACATAAACAGAGCTTAAGCAAAAGGAAGTACACAGAGTAATGAATTTCAGTACTGAAACACTGCAATAAAGTTTTATTTAAAAAATCAATTATACAAAACTGAAGTTTTTATTTATTTCCTCTGATTCATATAAGATAGTTGAGAAGAAAAAATTATCCAGTATTATAGCAATTACTTGCATGCATTTGTATGGGTATTAAATACACGAGGAACAAATTAAAGACAGTTACAAACAAGTCTAAAATATTAAATATAGCCTTAATATCTATGAAGTTAATATTAAGCAAAACAAAATGTTAGCATTCAGGCATATTACTAATGGTACTAGAATGTGAAGTCACCCCTATTAAACCCTCTAATGCAGAGGAAATGCCCTGCAGGCACATTGATTAATTTCCTGTCATATAGTTTAATGGGTTTATTTACAAGAATCAATACACTAGACAAAATAACATGAATATATTTATATAAATCAAGCTCCACAAGAAGGAAACATACTGATTAAGTCATCAATATAACAATGTGGAAAGATCACAGCAAGGCCAATGGCATAAAGAGCTCATTCTAGACTTCTAAAAAATGCCCCCAACCAAAACTCATGTCAACAACATGAGAAGTGGCACTTTTTATTAGCAATACAGTTAAAAAGCGGAGGCACTAGTGCTGTAGGGTGCTTTCTTTTCAAGCCAATGGCAGGTGCCATGGAACCATAAGCCTAAGATACTGGTTGAACTAATATATGCTTCCAATGGTAGACAAGCCCTATGGCAAACACATAATTGCTCTCCAAAATGTTACCCCTTGCCAAAGTACTTGTAACTTAACATCCTGTGAAGCTACTACAAATATATAGAGTAAAACTAGAGTAAAACAGTCGCTCAGAGCTCTATAGACACTCCTGCGCCACCGGAGTACAGTTGCATGCTTCCTTGTTTCACCAACCTCAAGATCCTCAAGTATAAAAAAAAGTTGATGCAGCATTACTGGGCTCCATAAATAAATACATTTTAACTGTTGTGAATCCATCTAAATTGCCCAGATTCTGCCCCAAAGACAGATACAGTTTTCCTATATAAATACATATATGAGATATCAACATTGTCTCTCTTTTGTTTAATAACATGTAAAGCATTTAGCATTCTACCCATACAATTTAGCTTTTTAAGCATTCTGTCTGTTCTCCCTACAAAAGGAGATGATTATAATTAACACAGAGTTTTATAAAACTGATACAATTTCCCAAGGCTCTGTGGCTATTATGTGAGGACAGATTCCACTGTTTGCTCATTCAGGGTATATATTTTACTTACATCTGTCTTTCATGTGTTAGACAGGACATTTCTGCAAGCAAAGATAAACGGCTTGAAATTGTAATATTTTTCTGCAATTAAGAACATTATTTTTGTGGAATCAAAAATGTCATTATGTTCCATGAAGCCTGAAGACTGATGATTTCCTAACAGATGGTTTACTGCAAACACACATTTTTCATTAAATGTGAATATATCAATCTCTCTATTATGTCTCTTAAGAGCAGCCTACTATATGATACCACTGTGTTAGTTGGAAACAATGTCTTTGTCAACCTTCAATACACACAATGATCCATATGGATGAGGATCTTGCTGATTTGACCAACAATGGAGTAAATACAATAAAGGGTGAATTTTCGCCAGCGAATGATGGTACTTAGGCACCAGTATGCTAAGTCTCAGCAGTAGAATGCTGGCAAAGTGTTCTTTTGCTAGTGTTGCATTCTGCCTAGTGAATCCCTGTTAGTACTCTTACTCTTACGTCAATTTGAATAGGGCGGGTACATACAGTATAGATCATATATATGTCTTTATTGGAGATGCTGGTGAAAATGCTTGAAGTGGCCCCTTAATATTACAAATGTCAAAGGAAGCAAAATAAAGACTAAAGTATCCAATTTGGGGGGAAGAGAAGGGGCAGTAAAAGCAAATGAGGGAGGATTGTTACTGTAAGTAATGCATCAGTGTTTGCAGGTTAAACAAAACTATCCACCCCGGTTAATTCCATCCAGGATGTGGAATCCTTGCAACAGGACCTTGACAAATGGGCAATCTTGGCAGCTAAGTGGCAAATAAGATTCAATGTTGATAAATGTAAAGTCATGCACCTGGGATGTAAAAATATCCAAGCCACGTATACCCTTAACGGGTACTTGACTAGGAAAATCCATAATGGAAAAGGACCTTGGAGTCTTTGTAGATGATAAACTTGGCTGTAGCAAGCAGTGCCAGTCAGCAGCATCAATGGCCAATAAGGTCTTGAGCTGTATTAAAAGGGGTATAGATTTACGGGAGGAGGAGGTAATTCTTCCACTGTATAGAGCACTTGTAAGGCCCCATCTAAAATATGCCATACAGTTTTGATCTCCAGTGCTCAAAGAGGACATTATTAGTATCAAATAGTATTAGAGAGGGTCCAGAGAACTAAACTGGTAAAATATATGGAAAATCTTAGCTATGTGGAAAGACTGACAGTCTGTGACAGTGACAGAGAAAGCTGTGAAGATGTGGAATTCTCTCTCTGAATCAGTCGTACAAGCTGAGACATTATTTAAAAAGGGGTTGGATGGCTTTTTAGCAAGTGAGGGAATACAGGGTTATAG
>CM044441.1:23919695-23995472 GCA_024363595.1 Xenopus borealis
TGAGGCAATTTCAAAATGTTGAACTTGATGGAAGTGTGTCTTTTTAGTAAACCTAACTTTATGTTAAGAGATCATCTAATGCCCTAGACATGAGCCCACCCTAAAACATATGTGGCATGCCTCTCAAATTGGTTAAACACAACAATCTTTAATAATTAGAAAGTTTGAAGGCAATACCATTTTAAAATATGAAAAAACTCCAGCATTTGTTAGAACTTTTATGACTTTCCACCATGCAGGATATGATGCCACTGACATAAGATTGAGAAGGATGTAGCTTCATCTTATCAGTTCACAAGGTCTAAGCTGGTGAAGGAAACTCTGGTGAAAGAGGTACTGTACTATAATGTTCTGTAAAATTTGCACTTTAGTGAATTTGTGGAGCAACGATTGTTCCCCTGAACGAAAATGTGCCTGGCGATAGGGCACAAAACTATGCAAGTGACGGTCTCTTTCACTTGCAAATGGCCATCTACACCTGTTTACCCAAACCTGGTTGATCCTTGCCCTCAGCCTTATATATGGATTACAAAATAGGATCTGGAATGCCACTGCAGTTGCAGGAAACCATAAACATATTGTGAAGGTTTTGTTTTTTACCTCCAGTAGTACTAGTCTGTGACATCATTAGGCAGGCTAAAATAGGATACAGTTTTTCTTATCAACCAATTCCAGATAGAAAACTATAAAAAAAATCAAGGAAATGAGGTCAGATGCCGAGAGCAGTGAGTGATTCTTATTTTTCAAATCTTGTAGTCAATTAATTAGTACTTGTGTTGTGATATTCCTGCTCCAGTTATGCTTTATCTCTGTGCTTTCAACAGAACTGCCAATGGTTTGGAGCCACTCGGGAAACGTTTGGCCAGCTCTGTTTGCCTGAAGAACTGTCTTTGTTTGTTGTGTTTATTTTCTTATCTGCCCAGCACAATCATCAGTCCTGCAATTGTAAGGTGGCTTGCCGGGTAATCAGGGACTCTCTTTCCTCTATCCCTGATTTCAAAGCTCATTATTTTTGCTTCTTAGTGAAACATATCAAGCTTGCGGGAACACATTACATCTGAGAGAGCCTATGGCTAACCTATATATTAAAGACAATCTCCTGCCATGATTATTACAGCTATGTAAAACCGTAGAAGTCTTTTTGAGAAATGACAAGACTAAGACTGTCTGAATTTGCATATCCAAATGCACACATTTTCTTTGTAAATGAAAGTCAGCAAAGTGTCAGCAATTTAAAGGCAATAATTACTTTCTCAGTTTCTCCTAAATGAGGGAATAGCAGATAGAAATTGTTGTTCAAATGTCATCTTTATTTCAAAGACAAATACAGGTATGGGACCTGGGATTTTCTGGATAATGGATCTTTCCATGATTTGGATCTTTATACCTTAAGTCTACTAGAAAGTCACGTAAACATTAAATAAATCCAATAGGCTGGTTTTGCTTCCAATAAGGATTCATTATATCTTAGTTGGGATCAAGTACAAAGTACGCTTTTATTATTAAGCAGAAAAGAGAAATCATTTTTAAATATTTGGATTATTTGGGTAAAACAGAGTATATGAGAGAATCCCTTTCCATAAGGGTCCCATACCTATACCTGGAAAGAATGTACTGCTTTATGGAAGAGCAAAGCAAAGTGGCTGTACTTTGATGTAACGGGGTCCATCTATACTTTTTTCTTTAAAAGTAAATTGCATAAAACTCTTCAACAATTTTACATTGATTCGTTTTAATAAATATACTATAAAATGTCACATAAAAAAGTGAATTTTGATGTACATGGAAGAGAACAATAAATAATAAAATATATACTGTAATTAATAAAAAAAGGTTAGATATGTATATTATATTTATAGATGTGTTAGATTTTTTTTAAATTTACCAAGGGAACAAGATCTGATTATTGTCTTCTAAGCCGTATATCAGTGGTAATTTCTCCCACAGAACGTCAGAATGGTTCTATGTATGATTGGCAAATGCGATAATTATCACTTTAATGTTTGGATAAGGCAAAGCAGTGGATTTAACAAATTGTTAAAAGTTTTGATCAGTTAGGGAATAAGACCCTTTGAAGGACAAAGTTACAGTGCCACCCTGTGCCTTTGCTTCCACTTAGCGTGATTATGTTATAGAAATATTTGAATGGATGGAGCTAAGGTTATTAGCAAAGGCAGTTGGCCACACAGAATCAGATTTGGCTCATGTAAATTGTTGAAATGTAACCCCAGGACTGCAAATTCGGAGCCCATGGTCCAAATTTTGCTGTGGGTAGTGATGGGCGAATTCGCGGCGAATTCGCGTGATTCGCCGCTGGTGAATAAATTCGCGAATCGCCAGTGAAATTTCGCTAGACGAAAATTCGCCGGAAAAATGAGTCGCGTGCCGAAAATGACGCGACGCGCCGCAAACTACGTGACGCACGCCGGAAACGACGCACGTCGGAAACAACGCAACGTGCGTCAAAAGCGTCCCATGACTCGTTTCGCGAATTTTCCGCCAATTCGCGAATTTCTCTGGAAATTTTCGGCGAATCGAATCTCGGGAGATTCGCCCATCACTAGCTGTGGGGTGTACAAATGGTACCAGAAACCCATTATACAGAAAGCTCTTCCTACAGACTCCACTTTAACAAAATAATAATAAAAAAAGTCTATTTATTTTCCCTGTAATATCAAAACAGTACCTTGTAGTTGATCCCACTTAAGTTATAATAAATCCTTATTAGATACAGAACAACCCTAGTGGGTTAATAATAATTAGTATTTAAATGATTCCTTAGTTAATTCAAAGTAAAGAGATCCAAATTATGGAAAACCCCCAGTACCAAGCATTCTGGATAACAGATCCAATACCTGTACCATGGTAATTACTGTTTCGATTCAACAATAAAGCAGACTAGTTTAATTAAGATACCATTATTTAATACTTAAAAGAGTCAACCCGTTTGCTATTGTGAACTATAACTTAAAGCTTTTCTTTAAGAAAGATAAGCAGTTTGATGTCCAATATCTGTCATCCTAGTCTGCAAGGCACTTTTCCTTGATAAGAAAATTGAACTGCTGAAAATAATAAAAGATGAGACAATTACAACAAATTGTTTACATGTAACTCATCTGCGAGCCCACGAGTAATTCTGACTGAGAACATGTATTGATAAATGCCCCAAGTAATGCTGAATAGCTGCTACTCCATCAGTCATTAACCTTCTAACTAATCACATTCATTAAAACATATAAAGAATAGTTTTAGGTCATATGAATTAACGGCTATCTGAGAATGGAAGCACATCCATGGAGCCTGAAAAATATGCCTTCATACTGGATATTGCTTTAACTTTATTGCAAACTTTTTTTTCTAGCACACTGTTTTCAAAACTGTCTCTTGTATCAGAGAAGCTCATTAACTCGACTTCCAAACTGTGCAGCGGATCTGGAAGATTCAAATGAATGGTTTCCCCTTTTCAAAAATGATATTATAAAGGGTTTTAAGAGGCTTTAGCAGGCAGTCTAATTAATGGTGTATGTTAAATACTGAAACTCAAATCAGGATAAATGACAGATTATGCACACTTTAGAAAACATTAAATAATTACCCCATGGAGACTGTGAAGTCAAACAAGCTTATTAAGTATGTGATCCACTAAATGAAGGAAAAATAAGTATTTGTAGGAGAGAAGATTTAAAAGGCTGGATTATCCATTATGCAAATATGCAACATGTAAAGTATTTATAATAATCAGCCTGTAATAGAACATATATAACACTTTTTGCTTTTTAAAAATAATGTTCTCAGTGTATTACATATATACATACATATATAATGGCAGAAGAACATAAAAATATACAGATAATTGTTCTCTCCCAGACAGGTAATAAGTTGGCAGTTCCCACCAATAGGTTTTTCCTTGCATGTAAAGTCTTGAATAGTGATGGGCGAATCTACCCCGTTTCACTTCACCGAAAAATTAGCGAATTTCCAGTCAAAAACGACGCGCAACTCGTTTTTTTTTTGGCTAATTTTCGCTGGCATTTCACCAATTTAGTCGCCAGCGGCGAATCGCAGGAATTCGCCCCTGGCAAATTCCTTTCGCCCATCACTAGTCTTGAATGTGAGAATGAGAGCCACAGGGTTGACTGATCTCTGTGTGGTGGGGAAGCTAAGAGCAAGACATGAAAGAAATCCAAGTGACCTTGGTCCTGAGAGTGAGAACCCATGGAATAGAAGGATCAGCAAAACCTGACAGACTGTGAATTATACACACTTGTAAGAGGAATAATCCATGTGAGTTTTTGTAGGGGCTTGGGCAATAGAACCTCACTCCATGATAGACAGGAAAATCACTTATGTATTAGGTAGAGCCTGGTAGGCTTAGGAATTTATTTTCTGTGTTTATGTTTCACCTTTGGAGGTGAATTATGCATGCTTCTGTTCTGGGTGTCGGGAAGCATAATGTTTTAAACTAACTTTTCTCATTCTGAATATGGTGGGATTCAGAGAGGATGTTTCTTGTGCACCTTGGGTACCTAATTAACTGAATTTCATTTTACACTGGATTATAGTCCCTAAAGTTCTAAAACAAGCATGCACTGCTGGAAGATGCCAGGAGTTTTAGTCTACAAAAGCTACAAGTTGGAGAATCACTTTGTAAAATGATCACAAACATTGATGTTCTTTAAAGAACAAAATGCATAGATAAAAGTTAATATTTCTGGAGATTCCTTCCTTGCCCTCTTTAACCACATCAGTTTGTCCTCAAATCTGGCATTTTTTTCACATGAAGAAAAAAATAGAGAGTAAAAAAATAAGCCACAAGTTAGACATCCTTTATGTAAAATAAACATAACCTTTGATGTTCCTTAAAAGACCAGTGACATCAAAAAATAAAATTGTTTTACAGTAATAAAAATACAATGCAGTGTTGCCCTGTGCTGGTAAAACTATTTTGTTTGCTTCAGAAGCACTACTATTGATTATATAAATAAGCTGTCGTGTAGCCATGGGAGCAGCCATTCAAATGAGAAAATGCTCAAGTTACACAGCAGATATCAGATAAGCTCTGTAGAACATATATGGTCAAGCTGTCAAGAGTTTTTTTAAAAAATTCTAATTTGATTTTCATGATTTATCATAATCTGGCATTTCGAGTTGTACTATTTGCCACCTAAACAAAAGCTTTATTCCATTACAGATTTTCCCATAGACCCAGATGTAATTCAGGGAGAAAAACCTATCTTGCTGTTTATCACATGAAATCTATAAGAAATTGAATTTCAATCATAAGTTTTTATGTGACAAACCATAAAATAACGTTTTCTCATTGCTTGTAACCGGGTCCAATATGGGGAACATTAAAGGGAATCTATCATGGGAAACATGTTTTTTTCAAAACACATCAGTTAATATTGCTGCTCCAGCAGACTTCTACACTGAAATCCATTTCTCAAAAGAGAAACAGATTTTTTAATATTCAGTTTTGAAATCTGACATGGGGCTAGACATTTTGTCAATTTCCCAGCTGCCCTGGTCATATGACCTGTGCCAGCACTTTAGGAGGGAACTGCTTTCTGGCAGGCTGTTGTTTTTCCTTCTCAATGTAACTGAATAGTACGCAGTGGGACATGGTTTTTTACTATTGAGTGCTGTTCTTAGATCTACCAGTCAACTGTTACAGATGAAGCCACTTTGGATTGTGTGTTTGACACAGAATAACTTAACTCAGACGTCACACTTGTCCTATTTAACACAGAAAATTGTGTCACAGCATCCCATCTAATTAAAGTGTTCATCATTGTGAACAATGGTGCTTTGGTATGCTAATGAAAAGGTTAAATGCATTAAATGAGTTAAGATGACTTTAGATAACACAGTTTGTTCAATTAGTCATGATGCATTTAACACACAAATCCAAGTGGCTGCATCTGTACCTTGTGGTAGGGAGTTGTTATCTGGTTACCTTCCCATTGTTCTGTTGTTAGGCTGCTGGGTGGGAGAAAGGGAGGGGGTGATATCACTCCAACTTGCAGTACAGCAGTAAAGAGTAATTGAAGTTTATCAGAGCACAAGTCACATGATTTAAGGCAGCTGGGAAATTGACAATATGTCTAGCCCCATGTCAGATTTCAAAATCAAATATTAAAAAATCTGTTTGCTCTTTTGAGAAATGGATTTCAATGCATAATTCTTCTGGAACAGCACTATTAACTGATGCATTTTGAAAAAATTTTTTTCCCATGACAGTATCCCTTTAATCAACACTGAAATTAAATTTTTGTTACCATGTTTCAAGTTTTTTGAGGCAATAATTGTGGCTTGTAAGCCTCCAAATCTCAAATTTTCAAGAACTATTAAGAGAGAAACAAAAACTTGTATAGAAAAAGTGACATCTTAAATCTTGCAAGCTCATATAGAAGTCATGGGTCTAGTTTTTAAAATGAATTTGGCTCATTGAAAATGAAGGGTAGAATGTTATTGATGTGTATTCCAGTTGGTTTTTTATGTTTTTAAGCAACTGCATTTTTTCATCTTTTTCAATTAAAAAAAGGTTGAAAATTCAAACATTATACATAAAAAAACTCGTACATAGAACATATCTGTTTACAAATTTAAGGGAATAAAACGCTCCCCTTCATTACTCAATCCATAATCTTTTAAAATTGAGTTTCTTCTGCTACAAGGCCCATATAAATAGGATATTTGCTGCAATAATAAATGAGATGTGTTTCAATTTTGCATGTAGAAGATATATGATCTATATTTTTGTGATACTGTATCCATATTGACATGCGTAGCTAAATGTGAATGTTTAGAATTCCTTTTGGAGCTCTAGATCACTTTCTGAATTGTTGAGCTGACAATGCTAATGTATTTTATATTACTCGGCAGAAATGTTAAATCATCATGCCAATGTACCCTTGCCTAATATGATTTAACAATTTGGTCTGGAAACAATTTGCTATAAACGCAAACACAATTGCATAAAGAAAAAAATAGCCAGCATGAACTAATTAATAATTTTTCTAATTTTAGAACAGACTTGTACAATAAGAGAGAACAAGCTGCATGTTTATGCATTTTTATGGAGACAAAAAAAAAATCACACAGAAATGGCAGAACTATTATACATGAACCAAGACATTGCTCATTTTAATCTGACTATACAGAATTTAAAGCCTTTGTTGTTACAATAGGTACTACTGCATGCTCTGTATTATATGACAAAGTTGATTAGTCATGCCTTCATGACTTCGAAGCCCCAAACAAGAAGTCCTGCATCCTGACAAATACCATTTCTTTCCTCTGCTGAAATAAAAGTGCTCCATGTATAAGTCACACCTGAATGCACATTAATTCTCATGGTTTTCTGTCTGACTTTCCGTCTCAGTGGCTGAATATCATTCTTCACGCAATTTACCATTCTTTGTACATATGGTCAGTCAGAATGAAAACACTGCTTTCATTCTTTGTAACAGGGTTCCTAGTATGTAAATTTTAGTAACTACTACAGCTTGTATAAAAGTATTTAATTTGCAAACAGTGGTACAGTATAGCTATGGATGTTTTTGCTTGGGCTCAAATCCAATCTACTGAACTATAAAGAGATAAAATAATGTGTAGTTAAAATCAGGCAAAAAAAAAGGCTTTGGCTTGAAAAACGATGTGAAAAGACATTGCCGACCGTTTTTATTACAGAATTTCTTTGTCGATGAAATTAGTCCTTTAAATTGAACTGATTACACCACTTCTGATGTGGTAAAGGTATACACTAATAGAGCTACAATAACTATATTATTCTTATGTAAAGTAAATCACACACCCACAAATACCACAGTAAATATCTTTTTACTGGATGATTCATGTGACCATGATAAGTGATGAATGCCAGGCATGGATCCGCAATAAATTACACATATTGCCATCTATGCATTTTTTTTGTGAAACTGAGCCAAAAAGCCACCATGAAAAATATCACTGCAACAAAAAGTTACCAAGACAAAATTGTTGCCATAAGAAAAAAAACACCCATTGACTTTAATGCATTTGGAGTGGGATAAAATTGTTGTGTAGAAAAGATTTTGGACGCCTATTGACTTCAATGTGTTTCGTTCATCACTAATCATGATGAATTGAACTACTTCACGAAACCAGGACAGCTCAATAAATGCAATATTAACTGTACGTCACTAAATATTTTAACACTTTTGTAGGGGTAATTTCATTTTTATTTTACACACCAATAAAATAGATCCCTAAGTTTTTATAACTTCACATATTATTAAGAACATGCCCTTTAATATAATCCTAAATGCTCATCTTGTGATGTGATGATGTGTGCGTGTTCACAGCAATACATGACTTTTGGTGTGGGATTGTCTTTGTTGTGTGCATGATTTTGCACCATTGATTTTGCAGAAAATGTACTTTTTTTTTTTAAATTGAAGAACATGAAATTGGATGGGATAGGAAGATTGGAGACAGCAGAGAGGTAAGGAAAGACCACACATACAGTTTGCTACTTATTAAGGCAAGTGGGCATATAAATGATAATTCAATCCATTAGTCCATCCCTTATTCATTGGGGCTTGCGTGCTCCTTGTGATATTGTTGCATATACAGCAGTTGTTAATACTTGAGTATCCATTGATGTTCCATTTGTATATTCTCTATGGGTGGCAGTAAGGGGTTTTTCCAATTCCTGGCCAGAAGGGATCTTCACACATAGACAGTTAGAAGAACCACATATTTTTTGTCAATGTTTGTCAATGGTTGAGGGGGGAATACTGTGGAGAATTAGTGAAGGTTGGAGCTAGAATACTGCTTTGATGTGGATTGTACATGACCACCAGATGTGGTAAATTGTTTCGACTTCTGAATTACATCTCCAGCAATATTGTGATGAATTTTGGTAGGTTGCATGATTTTTTCAGGGGTCCAGCACCCTCTATAAATGAGTTTGAGCTCAGTTTCTTGGTGTTGCAATGAGTATTTAGCTGTTTGGCAAAAGGTCTGTTCCCATAGTTGCCTGTCTATAGATATTTTTAAGTCTTGTTCCAAGAGCTTCTTGGCATTAGGACATTCTGTCCATTCTTAATTGTCAACCTTGACTGGACCCTGACTGCTGATTCTTCTCTCCAATTCCTAACCTTGTGGCCTGTTCCTCACTCTTGCTGTCTGCTGCCTTCCCCAACCTCAGAATTATGCCCATGGTGTGCTGTTTTTATAAATAAATGCTTCACTACAAAATTAACAAGCTACAGTTTATAATTGAATGAAATAGGTTGAGGTATTTACCTACAATTGTCAGTATGTTATTATTATTAAATTATTATTTTCTGGGCAAAACTTGAGAAATAAATTTGGCACAGCAAGCATAGACCATGCAACTAAAGTAATAATATAATATTCAAATCTTCTGTAAACATTTATAATCTTTAAAAATCCATTGTTTCATTGAGGAACTAAATAACACACAATACTTTATTTAATATAAGATTTTTTACTTCTTTCCCACTGAAAGAATAATCAGGATTTTGCTGTTACCTTGGCAACTACATCATATAATCTGCAATAAAACTTGACTTGACTTGACAATGATCCTTATTCACAGAAATGACCTCTGCTGAGAGTTAATCATTGATTATCTTACAAGAAATGCAGGGTAAATTATAACATTAATGTCATAATGCTCACTTTTCAGTTCTTTGCATGCTGCATCAAGTGCTCTTAATATGTGCCCCTTTTCCAAGAGGCTATACGCTGATTATACTTAATAGCTTAATAGCTAAATGTTGATTTTAATTGGCCATCTTTGTCTTTTATTTATGTTTGGAATTTTAACATCACAAGATAAGGAACATTGCTTATGTACAGCGTGCTAATAAAATAATCTAGTCTCTGGACCAAAATGCAAAATATGAAGTGTTGAGTGAATCTGTTACGTTTATAAAAACTGCGCAAAAATTTGCAAAGTAGTGAAAAATTTGCGAAATGCATTAAAGTCAATGGGCGTCAACAATTTTCTACATCTGACAAATTTTTACGGGCACAACAATTTTTCTTGCTCCAAATGCATTAAAGGTAATGCAAATTTTTCTTATGCCAACTTTTTTATCCAAATGCAGTAAAGTTAATGGATGTTTTTCTTATGGTGACTTTTTTTCAATGACAAATTTTTCCACTGTAAATTTTTGCCACAGTTTCATGAAAAAAATGTGCAGATGATGAAATGAAGAATTATGCCACAAATCTATGGTGAATCCATGGCTCATCATCAATATGTCTTATGATTCTTAAAGTTTGTACTGCTGCGGGTAATACACAGTTTCTTGCCATTTAAGCTTTTTTTTACCCTGAGGAAGTCGGATATAATCCAACCAATCGGGTTGGTATCCAGCCTCCCTTTTGAAAGGTGGCATAACAAGCATTCTTGACCCATAGACCATAAACCATATATATTTATCAGGTGGGGGGGGGGGTTGAATGGTCTAGTAATTTTAATAAGAAATTAATACAAAGTTTTGATAATTTTAAGTATAGGTTCAAAAGAATTAATGCCATCTTCTGACAGATGTTACCTTGGGCATCCCACAGAGAGCCCATGTGTAGCTATGTGTCAGATAGGGGCTTGTATACAGTAGTTCTTGATAATATTGTTCCTCCAGGTTACACAAATCCAGTGGGCTGCTGGTTCAATAACAGTCCTCCTTCTCCTTAACACACAAATATTAAGGAACATATTCCCTGCCTTTCCACAAACCTCAGAAAAAAGGATAATATGCCACCCATTTGTTCTAAACCCTTTTCTGGGCTCTATGGGTGAAGCCATAGACAAAGTATAGGCAGAAAATACTCACAACAGGGATACAGCAGCCATATTGAAATATGTTAGAGTACATGCACCAGGGCCTGTAAGAGCTGTAGCAAGGATACTAGACAAATTAAAGGGGTGATTTAAATGTCTCCGCCCATGATGCATTATGGGAGAAAAAACCCTCATATTTGATATCTAGGCAGTGCTATATGTATGGAATGAGACAACTAAATACCTTCTGATTTCAGAAGGCTTCACTTTGCATGTTATTGCTTGTGAAGGGCTTTTTGGCTCCTTTCAGTCCTTCTCACCCTAACCAGGTTCGGTTTCCCTTTTTGCTGCTCTCCAAGTCCTACCCCTCAGAAGCCATGTTCCAATATCTTGCACTGATGAGATCTACGTAACAAGATCGAAACAGGATGTAAGCAAGTTTGGATATATGGCTCTGAACTAT
This sequence comes from Xenopus borealis, assembly GCA_024363595.1. Taxonomy (NCBI): domain Eukaryota; kingdom Metazoa; phylum Chordata; class Amphibia; order Anura; family Pipidae; genus Xenopus; species Xenopus borealis. The sequence continues at coordinate 23,930,960 of CM044441.1, forward strand.
TAGGCTGTATCTGTGCTATAAACCAGCGGTTCTGGATGCATAGTTGGCCACAGGGACATAAAGGGGTGATTTAAATGTCTCCGCCCATGATGCATTATGGGAGAAAAAACCCTCATATTTGATATCTAGGCAGTGCTATATGTATGGCATGAGACAAGTAAATACCTTCTGATTTCAGAAGGCTTCACTAGACAAATTACAGAATACTGAACCCCTTGTATCCTGTGATGCATGGCTCTGAATCACCTCCATGAAATAAATGCAAGCTAAATAAGGACAGCATACAATCCCATTGCAGGTAGCACAGTTAAATATCATCATTATATGAAACTCTATTACATGTTGCATGGGGGACTGTTTAGTTGAATCAATCAAGGTGAACCGACAGACTACATTCACCTTCATTGGCTGGCTCAATGCGCTTGTTTTAATAGTTTATTTTATATTAATACATTTGGAAATAGTATACACCATGGGTTTGTGCCCCTTGGTCTTTTTATACATGTATACAGGTATGAAACCTGTTATCAAAATGTTTGGGACCTGGGATTTTCCAGATAATTTGACTCTTCATACCTTCAGTCTACTCAAACATTATGTAAATAATAAACAAACCCAATAGGCTGGTTTTGGTTCCAATAAGAATTAATTATATCTTGAAGTACAAGCTACTGTTTTATTATTACAGAGAAAAAGGAAATATTTTTTTAAAATTCAAATTATTTGGATAAAATGGAGTCTAGGGGAGACAGCCTTCCCATATTTTGGAATTTTATGGAAAAGGGATTTCTGGATAATGGATCCCATTCCTATTTTAGCTTTCCCATTCAACTGAATTGAACACAGGTTCAGCAATGCATTTATTATTATAGTGATACTAACTAGTTTCTATGGTTGATAAGAACCTGACAGTGCCAACCTAGCGTCACTTACACCTACCGTTGAGAGGGGAAGTATAGTAAAACTCAGATCTTAGAAATGTTGCTGATTTTTCACGGTCTTCAGACTGCTTCTTTAAAGTGCCAGATTTTACACCTTTTTGAAGCAGCCCCCTGTCAAACATAAAAAATGCCAGTTCCGTCGTATATAAAATGAACTCCAGCCTATTGAAGGATCTCACTGCCCAATGTGAGTTAGACAACCTGCTCTATGTGCTCAAGCAATTTACAGTAGGCCTAGTAGGATACTGCGTCACACTGTGATATCAATTATAGAAACATGTTATTATCACTTTTATAGGAACATTTCTTCACAGTCTTAGTGTAGGCAGTGTGGGCACACCATGCATCTTGTTATAATAACAGAATAGCACTTGAGATTGATGTGAAGATGGTGGAGAGGCATAATTTTCCACTCCATAAACTCTGATAAGACACAAATGATCTTTTGATATTTGAAATCTGCAATAAAATTCATTAAATTATGATCTAGTTCCCAGAAGTAATAAAGTTTGGTCAGCCATTAGGCAGAGAAATGTATTAAAATAATACAGCCTTTGGTCAGTCTCAAAAGGGAGCGCCTAGAGCAGTGATTTTCAACCTTGTGCCTCCAGCTGTTAAGAAACTACAAGTCCCACAATGCATTTGCCTGACTGTGGCTGTCAGACTCCTTCATTGCATTGTGGGACTTGTAGTTCCTTAACAGCTGGAGGCACAAGGTTGAAAATCACTGGCCTAGAGTATGCAACCATAGTAATGACAAGGAGTGTGTTGAGAGGGAATTAGGGTCTTTTATTAACAAGAGAAGGGATATCCCAATTCCTTAGATGAACTGAAAGTTAAGGGAAGCAATTAAGCAATGCTGCTGAATGGATGAATTGTAATACAAACTGTGCCACTATTGTAACAACTTTGTAAAATCTGTCTCTGATAATAAAGTCCAGTATAAAGGTGGCCATAGATAGTGAGAACCGCTCGTTTGGCGATACCTTGAAGTGGGCGATATCGGGCTGATCCGATCGTGGGCCCTAGGGCTCAACGATCGGATCATAATGTAGGCGATACGGGCAGTCAGATCGCAGGACCGCATACACGCAGAGATGCGCCCACGATCCGACTAGGTTTTTTAACCTGCCTGATCGAGATCTCGCCGACTTTCATCGTGTGGCTTTCAATCTTCAGTTAAACAAGGGTTGATCCATTTCTAAAAAGCTGCTTATTGGCCATGTTCCATTTTAATTTAGCCAGCAGAGGTCACAAACTTTATAGACAGTAGGTTAGGCTAATGAGGTAAATCATGGTAGATCCTGTGTATAGTAAGATATGATGAGAAATAAGGCAGTCTTTGCAGGATAATCTGTTCTAATATATAACAGATTTAAATATTAACTTATGCCTATGTAAAGCACATTTAATGGTCTGTTATGGTTGCTAAATGTTTTGAATGCAGCCATCAACAGGCTGAAGTATGTTGTAAACACGGGCCGCCAAGAGAAATAAGGGGCTATTATGCAGGAGACACAATCAAAAGTAGAAAAAAAAATTTCCGCAATTTTCAGTGATTATTAGGCAGAGTTATGAAACACTTCAAAATTAGGTTAAATGTTGCTATTTTAAGACCAACACAATCTCCTGTGGAGTCATTTTCTTATAAAGTGAAACACTTAAATGCCAGTATCTATAATGCTATCCAATACATGGATAGTAAGAGAGCAAGAATTTCTGCAGCAAAAGTTATGATTCTCAACAATAAAAAAAAGGCCATCAGGAATCATGTAGAATGTGAAATATGTCATACAGTTAGCATTGCAGTGAGCTTCATATAGAGGAAACAAGTACATCAAATACTTCTGAATCACTCCCACATATATCCCACACTATCTATCTATCTATCTATCTATCTATCTATCTATCTATCTATCTATCATCTATCTATCTTTCTATCTATCTATTGTTCTGTTTATTTTTCTATCTTTTACAATTTAACCATATTTTGAGCCCTTGGCATGTTGTTTAATGCAATATTCTGGAAAAGAATCATGATGATCAGCAAACCAAAACATGCTGCTGGAAGTAGGTGGGAGGCATAGTCACAGCCTGCATTATAAAACATAATCAAGGAGCTAGGGGAAGCCAAGGTCACTGGCAGCACAACAAAATCTCTCTAGAAAAAAGTGGACAGAAGATAAGGTCATTGCCTGTTTTATTTAAAAAAAAAAAAGCAGGTAGTAAATACCAATTTTTTCAGCTCTGAAAGGGCTGAAAATTCTGAAATTCTTGGTTTCAAATAGGAACATCATTTGAAGGTGTTGAGTGGCTTGAGGGGAAGAATTGCAGAAGCATTGCACCACACCACTACATATACACAGTTCAAGCTGTGGTGCACTCCAATCCTGCAGAGTTTAACTGCCTGGGTGCTGTCCTATATCGTGTAAATATTCATATTCCATGGAGGTTTTATATATATATATATATATATATATATATATATATGCCTAAAATCTGTATATTTGGTAAGAAACAGCAGCAACATCAGTGACATACCATCATCATCATGGAGTGACCACCAATTCAGACTGTCATTGTAAATACAATAGAAACCCATAAATTAAAAACATATCAGTCAATAATAACTTAATATAATTCATCCCTTAGTTACTATATATATATATATATGTATATATGTATGCAATCGTTATCCAGAAACCTGTTATCTGAAGTTCAGAATTACAGAAAGGCTGCCTCTCAGACTCCATTTTATCCAAATATTCCAAATTTTCTTTTTCTCTGTAATAATAAAACAGTAGCTTGTACTTGATCCCAACTAACATATAATTAATCCTTATTGGAAACAAAACCAGCCTATTGGGTTTATTTAAAGTTGATATGATGTTCTAGAAGACTTACAGTAAGGTATGAAGAGCCAAATTATGAAAAGATCCATTATCTGGAAAACCCCAGGTCCCAGATATTCTGGATAACAGATCCCATACCTGTATATGTATATAGAGTATTCAAACATTTTATATGCCATATGGGAAAACAGTACTACACAGAAGAAAGAAGAATTTCTTTTGCAGTACCTTTGGAGTGTATTGCACCAGCTACAATTGAAGCCAATCATGGACGAGACACAAGAACTACAGCTGTTAAACTGGAGACAGGCTGTGGAAAAAAATACCAGTTATTAACTTAGTACAAAGATAAAGAAACCCATGCATCTTAACCTGCAGAATATAAAGGCAATATATAGAATATTGTAATGCAGTTAAACTGCATGGCAACATTGTTTTTAGCTGGATAGTATTAGGTTAAGGAAGTGTTGCATTGGGTATCTTAAGGGATCATTAAAGTTCACAAATCTCAGGCACAGATTCACAATAATTAGATGTAAATAGTGTTAAATATTATAGCTGATATATAGGGGTTATAGAATGCATTAATAAGCCATGTCATAGCTCACAAATATCAGATATAATAATAATATCTATTTGAGAACAATTATAATCATAATTCAGGACATTTTGGTGCATTTTCTTAGCTTTCATAATTCCTACATTACATTGGGGCAGATTCACTAACGGCCAAATTTTAACCACTTCGCCAGGCACAAATGCACTATGAACGAATATTCACTATAATTCTAATTTTTGTACTGGGCGTTGAATGCTGGCAACTTTCCCCCAGCGTTACTTCAGCTGTGCGAGTATTTCATAGGGAAGATGCGCTAGTGTTCATTTTTGCCTACCGAAAATTCGCTAGTGATCTTGTGCTTAGGTCAATTTGCATAGGGTGGGAAATTTAAAGTTGTATGGAGGTCGTTATTATAAATGGTGCAAAAGTTACCACTTTTTATTACACATGTCCAGGGAACCTTAATAAAGACATGAGAGTTGCTATAATGCCCTACACATGAGCCCACTGTAAATGTTCAATGTGTATTTATCAAAAGTAACTCAAAGCAACTGGACTTGCTGAGATATTTTAATGAAGACATTTCACTGCTCATCCGAGCAGGTCTTCAGTTCAACTGAAGAGTTACAATGTGCCGTTGTAATTGGATTGTTGGAAGAGTCTATATGCCGAGAACTCCACCAGTCAGTCGAACTGAAGAAGCTGCTCGGGTGAGCAGTGAAACGTCTTCATTAAAATATCTCAGCAAGTCCAGTTGCTTTGAGTTACTTTTGATAAATATACCATGACCTGGATGAATGAGAATCTTCATAGTCAATGTTCCATGTGATATAAAATGTCTTGAGAAAACTGGTTACCCAAAAAAGTCTAAGGTAGGACTTTAGCAGGCAATTGCGCTTAAACTAAGGAAAAGTCTACAGCGTTTTTTTCCCAACTTAAATGCATTTTCGGCAGACAGGGTATGATGTAAGTGACAGAATATTGAGGAAGTTCTAGCTTCATTTTAGTACTTCGCCTGGTCTGAGGTGGTGAAGTCAACTCTGGTGAAACAGGTAACTTTCAGTAAAATACATTCTTTAGTGAATTGCGGAGTAACAATCATTTGCCAGAGTGAAAAGTCGCCTGGCGATAGAGTGCAAATGAATGCTAGCAACGGTCCCGTTCACTAGCGAATTGGCACCTGCACCTGTTAGTGAATTGCTGATGTCCCTGCAAGTGGCAATGCTGGCGAAAAGTCGCTAGCGTTAGCCACTTCACCCTTTAGTGAATCTGCCGCATTATCTTTTGTATAACAGTATAACTTGACTTTCCTGTATGAAAATGAAGAAGGAAATTATTAAGGAGAAAAACTCCAAGGAATAAGAATTTTTTATTTGCTTTGCACAAAAGGGTACAACCGTGAGATCTTCTCAACATTTCTACAGTTTAAAAAAAAAAAAAAGTAGTTAAAATAACCTTTAATAAACATAGAAGTACATTGTAACTAATACTGTAACTGTACTATACATAAATATGTTTCACAGATTTCTTTGTTATTTCTAACAGAGTGCTTATATTGGCATTATTAGCATGAAATCACTATTAAGCACAGTGTTTTGTGGATTATTGTTATACTTTATTATATTTCCAGTCCTCAAATAGTCATATGCCCTATATTCAAAGTCCTATATTAGGTTTATATTAACAAAATTATTTGCAAAATACTGTCAAGTTAATTTAGTTTCACATAAGGAATTGATATACTGTAATGCATAGTTTTACTACAGTTCTTCTCAAAATAAACAGAACATCTGAAACTCATATCATAAAATAGTTTACAGTCTATATAATGCATGATATATTGTTTTTCATTTAACAGTGGTGGCTCAATAATTTCAATAATGTGCAATCTGTCCTAATTATTTCATTCCATGGCTTGTGTAAAATGCAGTCATTTTGTAAATTGTTTTCAAAACTAAAACCTGAATAAAATTCAGGTTCAATAAATGTACTACACTTGCACGAATTAAATCAATTTCTAGCTACATCTTACTAGCTAATATTCAACTTACCTTGCATAGTTAGCTCTAGTGAAGTAAGTATAAAGCTCATTCAAAAGTTATACAGTGTATATGGTTCAGAAAATACTTTTTTATAGGATCATTACACTATAAAATATATTTGACAATATCAAAAAAGGACATAGATTTGTGGAAGGATGGGGTTATTCTTCAACTGTATAGAGCACTGGTAAGGCCCCATCAAGAATTTGCCATAAAGTTTTGGTCTCCATTGCTCAAACAGGACATTATTGAATTTGAGAGGGTTCAGAAGGGTAACTAAGCTGGTAAAAGGTATTGGAAATCTTATCTATAAGGAAATTCTGACGAAGTTGGGATTGTTCAAGCTGGAGAAGAGGCACTTCCGCTTTGAAGAAAGGAGGTTTTGTCTAAATATTCGGAAGAGGTTTTTTACATTGAGAGCTGTGAAGATGTGGAATTCTCCTGAATCAGTCATACAGGCTGATACATTAGATAGCTTTAAGAAGGGGTTGGGTGGCTTTTTAGCAAGTGAGGTAATACAGGGCTATGCAAGATAGCTCATACTACAAGTTGATCAAGGGACTTTCTCTGGATCAACTAGCAGTTAGGCAGGTTATATAAAACTTAAGGTTGAACTTGAAGGATGGTGTCTTTTTTCAACATAACTTATTATTGGGTTTACTGTTGCAAATACTGTTGCATGGAATGTTGGACCCTCCAACTGGATATGTTAGTAAGCCCACAGGTAAACAGTCTAGTCATTAAGGGGTGATTTATTAAAGGCCGAGTTGTGGTTTCTTAATGGTAGTTTGACTAAAAAACTTTTCGGGGAAAAAAACTAAAACCTGTCAAGGTCATGTAGGAGTCAAAGGCAGAGGTCCCTTAATCATTCGAAGATGTTTTTTCCTTTATGCTTTTCAACTTTTTTTTATGCTGGCTTGACCTCGCAAACTCAATAAAATCGAGGTATTTGTGGTTTTTATCCTATAAACTCTATAAGTTCGAGGGATTCAAGGTATTTTCCCCATTTGCATTCAGTCAAGTTTTTTCCATTCAGGTTTTTTTTATAAATAAGCATACATTTGAGTTGTACATTTATTCAAAGTACAAAAAAAATCACAAACTCAACCTTTTATAAATAACCCCCTTGGTATATGATTATTCAAATGCCCAAAGTAGCCATGTTCCTAATTTTTACAGATTGTTATAACTAAAATTCATTATGGTTTTTTTTTAAGTCATAATTTTGCAGTATCATCCTAGTTTCCTTTTGATAACAAATATAAAATATAGAACTATAGGCACTTACAGAAACAATTTGAGGTATATGCAACATTTTAAATAAAAAGATGGTTTAGTAAATATTAAGCCAGTATGTTACTTACTTGGTAGTGGCAGCATTTCAACAGCAGAGAAGCTGGTAATTTTGGTCATTTCCAGCTCCACCCTGTGATACTCAAAAATGGTCCTTCTACGAACATCTATCAAGGTAGAAAATACAGACTTATTTTAGTTTAAGGCTTAATGAATGCCAACTCCAGTAAAATACCATTTCTGTTGCTAACATGAAAACTGAACCTATTACAACAGGCCAGCATGAAAAGCATTAGTTGGCCACTAATGAGTTTTTGCATTCAGGTAAATTCCAAGTGTTTTATTTCTAGTTCATAACCAAATTACAGCCTTCCAAGGTTCTCTATTAAATATTTACATGCTCTAAGAATAGCAGTCATGTCAGGATCTCTCAATGAGAGTCTTCACTTAATACTTACATTAGCTGATTTCTTAATGACAGTGTTCTATTCTTTTTTGTATAATGCTTTTAGCCCAACATAGTATATTATACTACAAAGTTAAGTTTTCCAGGATGAACATCCAAATATTTAGCTATAACTTTTGCAGAGGTTGAATATGATAAAGGTAATTTTCATAATATTTGAAGATTTACATGTTGCATCAACATATTAATACTCTAATATTATTTTATGTGTACTCCTAATTAATTAAAGGTTGAATTCATTTTCTCAGAAATATCAATGTCAGTCTGATACTAATATCTCAATCAATTTAAACCCCAAAATACCGAGACTTGGGGGCACATTTACTAAAGGTTGAAGTGAAAATTGGAATAAAATAAAAAATTTTAAGTTTTGGGCTACTTCATTCAAATTTCAGTTAAAATTTTGAAGTATTTTTGGGCTACTTCGGATAGTTCCACAAAGGGGAGGGTAACCTTGTGGTTACTTAAAGCAAGTGTGACTGTTAGGATGTCTTACTTTTGTTTCTTTTGATTTGTATATTCATCAAAACCTCAAAAACTAGGATGGCCTTCCAGGAGCATGACATTAAAAGTATTCCTATTAACATGGTCGAATTTCGAGTTTTTTTAAATTCGAAATTTGACCAATGATAAATCTGCCTCAAAATATCAGCATATTTAGTTTCATTTAGGTGCTACATGTATATTCATTACACAACTCTTACACATTTCTCTGCATTTTGGGTGGCATATACAACAAACGTGGCACTGAGGAACCATCTCATTGGCCATAATATTTCTCATAGCTTTATATGAGACCCTGAATTAGAAAGGGGCACTGCTAAGTGGGAATATCTACTGTACATATTAGAATTTGACTCTCACCAGAAATAGCTTCATACCTTTATCTGTTAGCTATACACAAGGAGTTAACAGCAATGAAGAAATTAATATACTATGGAGAAATAACTAATAATTTCCTAGACTTTGATGTGTACTTTATGGGTCAATACATTTGCCTTGCAGCATTAGGTTATTCTGTACTTACTGTATGCTTAGCTAAGCAGTTTTACAATTGATAAAGTTGAGTTAGCAAAGTTCTGTTTTCCATGGATCAACAGTTTTATTTTGTTATTTAGCACAGATATATGGTCTGATGATATCATAAGAAGTTAATGAACTATTTTACATTGCATCATAAAGAAAAAGGAACGTCATCCTCTTAAATATAATTCATTCTGAGATCCATGTGTACTTTATGCCCTTTATATTCCCAAGGACTGGCTAGAAAGGTATACTGTATTTCACATGATAATTACTCTTAAGATCTTTTTAAAGTAATTCTATTACATTTTTTGTGTTAATGCAGGAAAAGTTAGATTAATCTGCCAACAAATTTATTCTCAATTTACTGTTTCAAAGATAATGTCTTTTAAATATGAGAGGGAATAAATAAGAATGTAATTGGAGAAGTTTTTAGATATTGCTGCCTTGCAACAATAGGTCAAAATGTTGCGGTCACAGGGCTAGGTTTCTAATGGAAGAGGCAAAAATTCTAGGGAACCCCTCAGAATCCGGCATTTATGCCAATAGCTGGTATTATTATGCTCTGTGAGCACTAACAGGTTCCCTTGTGACTTATGTGTACTTGGCAGCACTTCATAAAAATAGATGCAATTCTTTGAGCACCATTCTGGGAGAGAATGGGGTTGCACCTAAGGAGCAACATGAAGGTGGCAAGGTGTATGATGGGCATATCACATGTCATTGTTTGTATGCCTGTATTTTGCATTAATCGAAACTTTCCACTTCTTAGTAAATAAGCCTTTGTGCACCATAAAGCTATTTTTTCCACAGTAGACCACAGCCATGGAAAGACATGGAAACCCATTTATTAAAGGTTGCATTTTAGTGGTATTAGAGCTTTTTGAAACCATGATTAAACTCTAAGAGAGAGAGGAAACCGGAGCCAAACAGTTAATAGTAAAGTGGCCAAAGATCCCCACCGCAGGTCTGAATAACTATAAATACAATTAGCAACAAATGTAACCAGGAGAGGAAACTGCCATTTCATGTGTCCTCATCCTGCTCACCAGCAAACCAGTTCAGTGGGTTAAAGCCCAAAGTAACACATTAAAGTTAAAACGTAACATTTAATCAATTGTAGCTAAAAGCAGACCGCACTCACTACTAACAACGCTGCCATTTCAGTATAAATGCAGTGCGGGACCAATGTCCCTAAAAAAAACATAATTAAAAATCGCAGACTTTGGAACGAATGGAGCTCAGTGGTAAATTAGTCCGAACTCCCCATTAGTGTCCCTGAAGAAGCCGAGGAAGTCGGTGAAACGCGTTGGGCGGCATAGGTGGACGGTGGGGTGCCTAGCTCCCACTTTGTCCCCACGTAGTCAAGCAGGTTACGGCTAATGGGGAGTTGATCGGAAGGGTGGGAGCGGGTAGAACTATGGGCATTAAGCCTGCTACTTCGGACTAATTTACCACTGAGCTCCATTCGTTCCACCGTCTGCGATTTTTAATTATGTTTGTTTTAGGGACATTGGTCCCGCACTGCATTTATACTGAAATGGCAGCTTTGTTAGTAGTGAGTGCGGTCTGCTTTTAGCTACAATTGATTAAATGTTACGTTTTAACTTTAATGTGTTACTTTGGGCTTTAACCCACTGAACTGGTTTGCTGGTGAGCAGGATGAGGACACATGAAATGGCAGTTTCCTCTCCTGGTTACATTTGTTTCTAATTGCATGATTAAACTCTATTTCTCAAAAACCACAAATGTCATGAATGATATTAAAAGATCCAAATATAAATAAGTACGAATGGGAAAAATTGCTGACCTATCCGAAAAACATAGGAATATCTCTAAAAACTCGAGTTTTTCAGACAAGCGAAAAAAAAATCTAAGTCTGAATGGTTAATAAAAATGATCCAATAAGATCAGTACAGCTCACTTTGGGGCAAATTCACTAAAGCGCGAAGCGTCTAATGCTAGCGCGAATTCGCCAGCGTGACATCAAATCGTAACTTCCCAAATTCACTAACACCGGCTCTGGCGAATTTACGCTAGCGAAGTAGATAGACTTGCACAACGTCGCACCCTTACGCCAGGCAAATTTGCACACTGACGAAGGATCGTAATTACTCAAATTCACTAAGATCAACTTTTTGCTGAACGTTACCACTTGTGCTCGACTTCACTTCACCTGCTCAGACCAGGCGAAGTTCAATAGAAAAGATAGGAGTTGGAAAAAAGTCCCAAAAAAACGCTGTGGCGTGTTTTACCATTTGGGTGATAGTCTGATAAAGATTTTTTTTTTTTGGGGGGGTTACCCTCCTTCATCCTTACATTTCCTAACATAACTATATAGGGGGCACATGTAGGGCACTAGGACAACTTTATTAAAGGTTTCCTGGGCTTGTATAGTGCAACGTGGCTGTAACATACACTTCTATTATATTTTGACATTCGCGCCGTATGCAAATTAGGCTTCGCTAGCGTAATTGCGCTATGTCTAGCGAAGTAACACTAGCGCAACTATGCTGCCGTTCGCTGACCTGAGCGTAAATTTGCACTTTAGTGAATTTGCGTAGCGCTAGCGAAAATTCGCCTGGCGAAGTGCGGCGAATGCCAGCAAAGCCTGCGCTGCCGATTTTTCGGATCTTATTGAATGTCCCACTTTGACTTCTATGTTACCTTGAATGCTTTTACTTTTGTATTAGTTTTTTTTTTGTGGTTTTTACACAATAATTCTCAAAATTTTAGAGCTTTAGAGAAATAAAAAAAGAGAAAAAATACAATTTGTGAAAAAAAATTAAATCTCAATGCTAATAAATAGGCCCCATGGTGTATATACAGCAGTATTTTGTAAATCATGGCATAAAATCTAGTGGCAGCCATATTACTGTTTAAGTGATGAAGAGAAGACGTCAAGAGTTGAATAAGGGGGAAAAGTTCCTACAGAGATGGGAGATTACTTCAGTCTGCAATGTATTAAAAGTTACCTTTTTCTGCTTTAAAAAGAAAAATTTGAGTTACTAAGCGAGAGCAAACCTTTGTCCTTATTGCTACAGTATGTAACTCCCCGGGAAAGAGGAGAGACAGACAGACACGTAAAATGAAATTGTGTCTTGTACCTAAGCATGTCACACCAGCCAAGTGTTCATTTTGTGGTTTCATAACCTGACTAGAATGTCAGTTGACTGAATGTCTTTTAAATAAGGTTTGCAACAGTAAGCACTGTATAGGATCACTGCCATTAGTCTCTCTCCGGACCAATTTATTTTGCTGTTCTGTCAGGATTCTATCATAGCAAGCAAGGAACCAATAAATTCTCGTTTGAACTTCAAAAACAATTTAGTTTCTAAAGAGATATGCCCAGCCTGTCTTTGTTCCTCAAACTAAACAAATTCCCAAGTGAATTTGTATCTTCTACCTGAAACACAACGTCTGATCTTTATCTTTCTGTAACTTTACAGAACATAATAGAAAATAATCTTGATCAACACTTTTTAAAATATATTGTGACTATTGGGCTCATTCACCAAAGGGATAGGGGGGTGGAGATGCAAAGTGCAAAAACAGGTTTCAAGCACTATGATACCCAACCATGGCCATGGCATGCAATGCAACATACCACAAATGCAACACAAACAGGTGCAGTTTGTGCTTTCCATGTATAGGGTAACTTGTAGACAAACATGGTTGTACAAATGGGTGCAACCTCCTTTGCAAATGCCAGGTCTATGGCATACTAATGGGTGTCCCCACTTAAACCTACCTAAATAAGCCCTTTAGATTTACTTAATAAAAATTTTGTAGAAGTTTAAAAATCAATCTTTAGCTCTCTGAGCCGATATGAATGTAAATAACTAGATCTACTGAATCACGAATAGCCACATTCTGGGTCTACGGAGTTGCTCATTTTCAGTTTGCTGCCCAATTTCCCAACATAAATCTGCAGAGTGGCAGCATCCTGCATGGAACCTATAGTTGTGCACAATTTAGTATAATCTGGAAAAAAAGAAACAGTACTTTCAATACCCACACCCAGGTTGAAAAACAAGTTGAAAAGCAGGGGACCCAGTACAGAGCCCTGTGGTACCCCACTAACAACACTGATTCAATTAGAAAATGTTTCATTTACCACCACTTTTTGTAGTCTATCTTTTAGCCAGTTCTCTATCCAGGTACAAATACAAAGTGGGACATTCACTAAGATCCGAAAATTCGGCAGTGCAGGCTTCGCTAGTTTTCGCCGCACTTCGACAGGCGAATTTTCGTCAGCGCTACGCAAATTCACTAAAGTGCGAATTTACGCTCAGGTCAGCGAACGGTAGCGTATTTACTCTAGTGTTACTTCGCTAGACATAGCGCAATTACGCTAGCGAAGCCTAATTTGCATACGGCGCGAATTACAAAATATAATAGAAGTGTATGTTACAGCCACTACACAAGCCCAAGAAACGTTTAATAAAAAAAAATAAAGTTGTCCTATTGCCCTACATGTGCCCCCTGTATAGTTGAGTTGCCATATGTTAGGAAATGTAGGTGGGAAGAAGGGTAACCCCCCAAAAATATTATCAATCTTTTTCAGACTATCACCCTCCTATGCTAAAATACGCCAGCGTTTTTTTTGGGACTTAGAAAAAATTTGACATTTTTTTTTCAACCTCCTATCTATTGTATGGAACTTCGCCTGGTCTGAGCAGGCGAAGTGAAGTCTAGCGTAAGTGCTAACGTTCAGCAAAAAGTTGATCTTAGTGAATTTGCGTAATTACGATCCTTCGCCAGTGCGCAACTTTGTCTGGCGTAAGGGTGCGAAGTTGCGCAAGTCTATCTACTTCGCTAGCGTAAAATCGCCAGAGCCAGTGTTATTGAATTTGCGAAGTTACAATTTGACGTCACGCTGCCGAATTTGCGCTAGCGTTAGACGCTTCGCGCTTTAGTGAATTTGCCCCTATGTTCCAGGCCAACATTCCTTAATTTAACCAGTAACCTTCTGTGTGGCACTGTATTGAATTCTTTAGCAAAGTCTAAGTAAATCACATCGAGGTCCCTGCTTACCTGCTCATAAAAAGAAATTAAGTTAGCTGACAAGATCTGGCACAAACTCATAGCATTGTTATTTGCTATATGCTTTATTAATCCTTCAAAAATCTTTCCTGCCACCGATGTCAGACTAACTGGCCTATAGTTTTGATGCTGAGAATGGGATCCCTTTTTGAATAGCGGCACCACATTAGCAATATGCCAGTCTCTCTGCACCATGCCAGACCTCAATGAATCCTGAAAAATTAAGTGGAGAGGTTTTACAATTACACAGCTAAGCTCACTAAGTAACTTGGGATGAATGCCAATGGGCCCTGGACCTTTGTTTATCGTAACATCTTCTATTCTCTTTGGAATTTCATCATGTGTGAACCATGCAGCATTAGATATATTATTAGAATTAGGATTATTAATAAGGAAACCTTTATTAGCTGTTTCCTCAATTGTGTAGACAGATGAAAAGTATGTGTTCAGAATCTGAGCTTTTTGCTTGTTCTCATCAAACAGTTGACCCCCCCCCATGATAATAAAGGTCCTACCCCATCCTGCTTAATTTTTTACTATTAACTATTATCTATAAACCCTTTAGATACAGTAAATAAAAATTATAGACAGGAATCCTAAATTAGACTTTATGTCAGACTAATGTAAGACACTGGAGCATGGCTATCTGGCTCATACAAAATCCAGCTACTGCAGTTCTGCCATAGTTTACAAACGTTATGAATGTAAACAGCTTGAAAACAGGCATATTTTTTTTTTTTTTTTTTACAAAAGTCAGTGGCCAAATAGAATAGAAATGGAAAATCAGTTACAAACTTCTGTAGAGTGTCACTACAGACTTTAACGTACTGGGAATTTGCTGAATCTTGTGAACCACCACAAAAGCGTCTGACAGCCCCACTTTGACCGGATGATTGGTTGAGCTTATCTGCATCACTGGAACAGGAATCTGCAAGATAAACCAAATCATTTGTATTATGAGCAGCAAATCCAGACTGAAGAATAGGAACTTGTTAAGAGGATAGAATTATTCTAACAACTTCATTGAAATGAACTACAGTATAAAGGCCAAACTCTGAAAAAAAGACAGATCAAAGGACCTGTCCAGCAAAATGCTTACAAAATGCTAATATACATGCACTTACTGTTAGCTATCCATCTAATTATTTTAGCATTTTGCTAAGTAACTTTGATTTGAGTTTCAAGAGACAGCAAACTTGTTTTTGTCTATTCTCATTTATCTTTTTTGTAACAGTAAGTGCTGTTTTAATATTGGGGAAAAGGGGAATTTGCCTAGGGCCTACCTGCACAACCAGACCCCTCATTTTAACAACATTTCAAGAACACAACATTTAAAAATAATTATGAATTTTTCACTTTTTATTTTGTTTTCCCATTTTTAAATTATGGTAGTCCAGTACCATGACTGTTGGTCCAGGATAGTGCGCCTTGTTAAACACAGACCATTTCTTTAGTGCTTGCCTTAATAAATCCAAGTTCATCTGCATGAGGGCTGATTCACTTATTACGAATATCAATCATTGGGCACTTGCCTAACCTGATCAGAGCAAGTAATTCCTAGCCAGTGTTTACATGCTGCATCATTAAAAATGTAAGAGGATTTTTTATTACTTGACATTTTCTCAGGCATTAAAACAATACAACTACTCTTTTTAACATGAACAACAATCTATATTCTATTGTAGACCTGAATAACTAGAAAATAGGTTCTATAGTTTATCTAGAAGGGGGTGTAGTTTTAGGCATGTCTTGAGTTTTAACAGCAAAATGTCATGCATCAGTTTACATAACCAGTACAGTTCTTTCATTTCCAATAACAATGCTATGCAATTGTCTTTTCATGGTGGAGCAGGAACCACACAATGCAAAGGAAATTAGGATTTTCTTGTTGTAGTATAAGACATCCGGCCATTATGCATACAAAATCAGTGGGGTATAAATCATCAACCAAACATACAAGACAGATCTGAAAACCTAATGCCATTAACTCTTAAGTGTCTTTATATGCCTATTAACTTTAAGGCAATTTCAAATTATGATCCAGCATATCAATCCATCCATTAATCCACATTGCTAGGATGTATGGGATGGTAACCTCCCAATTTATGTAGTCTATCGGTGAAGTAGATTCTTATTTGTATGTATATGTGCTGTCTAATCGTGATGTTGGCTACCCAAAAAAAATGTAAGTACAAACTCATGTTCTACTTATAAATGTCTTTGTGTTAACAGCAGGTCTGAGATCTCAACAAATGGATATTAACTTCATAAGATCCTGTGAGCAATTAGTATTATACCTGGATATATTCCCCAAGGTATTAGCCTGACACTGTGAGTGCTTTTTGCACATTATATAATCAAAGCATGGGCTGGACATAATCAGTCTTTAATATATTTTGTACCTTACAAAGGAAACATATCTTGTAATGCAGAAGACTTGGTTATACATGGGTCTATAATCACATATTTTCTGTTCTCTGGGATCTGCACAACTGTAAGCTACACTGTTCAAAGTACAAGCGCTAGAAGTCATTGCAATGTCCCAAGGGCTACAAATTTGCGAAGGCTGAAATGTTGGTGCATGAAAGAAGGTTGAATCAGCTTTCCAGCTCAGTTATAAAGATAATGGACAATCAACATTTTTTTCTCAATTGTCAGCAAGAAGGAAACCTACAAATGGAAACTAAAATATGGATAAAAAAATCTAAATTACAGTTGGACACAGAACACGCAACATGAGCCAACTTTATAGTGCGAAAAAGCAGTACAGTATATAAGAAATAAACAACAATCTCAGCCAAGCACAGAATAAAAGGATTAGTAAAAATCCTGATAATCACCATGACCCCCTCAAAAAAAATCCTTTTGTTCTTTGTAGTTCCAGTAATACATGCAGAACTTCTATAGCCTGTCTGTGTAGTAACAGTTACATACTAAAGAGTTTAGTATCACAATAGCCTTTGATATTACATGTACACAGCAATGCATTCCACAATCTCACTGTCCTCTCTGTGAAGAACCACCTACACTGCTTCAAATGAAAGTCCTTTTCTTCTAGTCTGAAGGGGTGGCCTCTGGTGCGGTGATCCTTTTTATAGGTAAAAAGGTCCCTTACTATTGGTCTATAATGTCCCCTAATGTACTTATAAAGTGTAATCATGTCCCCTCTTAAGTGCCTTTTTTTCCAAGAGAAAACAACCCCAATGTTTACAGTCTACCCTCATAATTTAAGTCTTCCATCCTCTAACCAGTTTAGTTGCACCTCTTTGCACTCTTTCCAGTTCAATTATATCCCTCTTAACGACTGGATTTTAAAACTGCACTGCATACTCCAGATGAGGCCTTACTAGGGACATAAGAGGCATAATCATATTATGGAATCTGTTATCTGGAAAACCATTATGCAGTAAGCTCCAAATTACGGAAAGGCTCCCATAGACTCCATTTTATCCAGTTAATCTGAACTAAGATATAATTAATCTGTATAGAAAGTATGACTATAACTGGGCAAGCAGAGTATGGCACACACAAGCAGCACTGGGCAAGCAGAGTATGACCCACACCAGCAACACTGGGCAAGCAGAGTATGACCCACACCAGCAGCACTGGGCAAGCAGAGTATGGCACAAACAAGCAGCACTGGGCAATCAGAGTATGACCCACACACGCAGCACTGGGCAAGCAGAGTATGGCCCACACAAGCAGCACTGGGCAATCAGAGTATGACCCACACAAGCTGCACTCGGCAAGCAGAGTATGGCTCACACCAGCAGCAATGGACAATTTTCAAAAATTTCAGGAAATTGAAACATGATCTCATATTTTAGTAAATCAACCCATATTGAAGATACTGGGACTGTTGAGATCTATGAGGAGCATGTAAGTGAGCTTTTCTAAAGACCAGCTACCTAACAGCATGAAGAGTCACACCTAATGTAAAGCTATGTGTTCATCACTGTGTTGATTCGTGCTTGATATAAAAAGAAATGTTTGAAAAAATACAGTCACTAGATTTCCATCTCATACTTCAATGCTACATCCATGCTGAGTTCAAATATGGATTCTTTTCATTGAATGCACTTGTGCTGTTAGCGATGAAATAGTGATGAATTCACCTTATTCACCTCTGTTTTTATTTATTTTTTAAATATATCAAACAGTATTATTAGTAATAATAATAATAATAATAATAATATACCTAAGCTATCAAGTATGAATAGAACAAAAAAAAAGTTTAATCAGAAGCTTATTGTGAAAAGAAGTAAGGTTTTCTGTAAATAGTTTGGGGTATTTCAGGAATAAGCAGATTCAGTGTCTTCTTTTAACATTCAATTCAATCCAAGCCGCAACCCACAGAAGCCAGAAATAATGCTAAGTACATGAGCACTATCAGTTAAGGTGGCTCTAGTTGCCAGGTTTGTTCTAAGATGGATAAATGTTCTACGTTTCCATTGTTCTTTGGACAATACCCAGATTATGGATATAAAACCTCCATCTGTGTATAATAGGATGCCCATACAAGTGCATTGTGGTTAGTTAAGCAAACATTTAGATAAAGGAACATCTGTTGTAATTTAGAAAAGAAGCAATCCTTATTAAATGAGGATTTAATTCAGGTGGCTCTAGTGCCAAATGCTTTCCTTGACAATATAGGGAATAATGCTAAATTAGAAGAAATACATAATGCATTTTGGTTATTCTTCCAAACAGCAACTGTTTCAGGTAGAAACCTTTTAACTCCAACAAAAGAAGTGCCCTTGTAATACTGGCACAGAACAACACAGTAAACATCTGAATGCAGAACTTCTCCTTTTTAAAGGGTAAACAGTAGGGATGGCGCGAACTGTTCGCCGGCGAACTTGTTCGCGCGAACATCGGGTGTTCGCGCTCGCCGGAAGTTCGCGAACGTCGCGCGACGTTCGCCAATTTGGGTTCGCCTTAGTTGGCGCTTTTATTTTGCCATTTCTCCCCCAGACCAGCAGATACATGGCAGCCAATCAGTAAGCTCTCCCTCCTGGACCACCCCCACACCCCCTGGACCACTCCCCTTCCCTATAAAAACCGAAGCCCTGCAGCGTTTTTTCACTCTGCCTGTGTGTGCTGAAGAGATAGTGTAGGGAGAGAGCTGTTAGTGATTTCAGGGACAGTGAATAGTAAGTTTGCTGGCTAGTAATCTACTGTACTTCAAACAACTGCCATCTAGCTGTGTGAGCTTGTTCACATTCTGTCTAAATATCCATAATATTACCCTCTCCAGAAAAAGCACCTGAGTGACTTTTTTCAAGCAGCCATAATATATTTTACGTAATCCGTATCCACCGCTGTAGTAGTGTATACGTTGACCTTGTAGCCATTATTTGCCCTGTAGGCATTTTTTGCCCAGTGTGTTCTTCAAACAACTGCCATCTAGCTGTGTGAGCTTGTTCACATTCTGTCTAAATATCAATAATATTACAGTGTCCACAACCACCACCTGAGTGACTTTTTTCCCTTTACAGCACAAAACACAGCGCTGTGTCAACAATGGATTTTTCAGATACATTTTCGCCCTTGATCCCCCTCTGGCATGCCACTGTCCAGGTCGTTGCACCCTTTAAACAACTTTAAAATCATTTTTCTGGCCAGAAATGTCTTTTTTAGCTGTTAAAGTTCGCCTTCCCATTGAAGTCTATGGGGTTCGCGAACCGTTCACGAACCGTTCGCAAATTTCCGGAAGTTCGCGAACATGTTCGCGAACTTTTTTTCGGCGGTTCGCGCCATCCCTAGTAAACAGGACAAACTAAAGAAAAGCCTCAAGTGGCATTTGTGTTGGTGAGCTCTGTCACAAAAGTGCAATTGTGCTATCTTGAAGCATACATGCAAGGTAAGAACAATCTGACAAAAAGGCCATACCCTTAAACACTTGGGTTGGGTTGTACTGTATTGGTGTGTAAACACGTGTGTGTGTCACAGCTCCCCTTCCAGGTGGAAGCAGGTGGGACTAGCATAGACTAGCAGAGCAACAGAAACTCAAATAAATGACCCTACAACTAGGGATGGACTAAATCATACGTGGCTAAGTGAATCCAATGCATGATGCATCCCTAATTACAGCACTAACCTTCTTTAAAAATGTAATACCTGTTACATTGGGTGGCCGCCTTTTGAAAATGATCTTACTGGTCGGCTGTGGTAGGTGGGTTGGCAGGTGTTGAAGCAAGTGGAAAACATGTAGAGATAGAGTAATGACACAAGGAAAGGAACACCAATGTAATAAGTGCACTATTGGTGGATTCTGCATGGATCAGGGAAGAGAAAGATAGGATTGGGGTGGATCAGGCATTAGTAGTAAATCTGTAAACCTACCTTGGCAGATGTTTTACCAATTAGGTCATTAAAGACAGGCTGTGTGACAAATTTACTGATAAATCACTGCCCTGTTATCATTGAGAGAGAGAGGTGCAGAATCAGCAGTAACTGAGATCTTAAACTCCATTATAAGGACATGGGACATTTACTCTTACCAAATGCGGTCAAATGCCACCCCCTTCTTTCCTTTGGACACTCATGTACATTATGCAAGGGTTGCAGACCTCCTACCACAACTTACCTGCTGTTCCCAGATTACATTTACCTACCTTGCTAATGTGTTTCATAAGAGATTAAATAAAATAAGAAGAGTCTGGTGGAGACAGGGCTAGAGAGGTGGAAATACATAAGCCCTGATAGTTATAGTTGCAGTGGGACACCCTGTAAAAAATGTCTTTGGCTCCAAAGAAGTACAGTATACAGTATCTGCCCTAAATGTTCTTTTTCAATTTCATCTACTTCCCTTGGTTACAATTTAATGTCTATTACAGGAATGGGACCTGGTATCCAGAATGCTTGGGACCTGGGTTTTTCCGGATAACGGATCTTTCGGTAGTTTGGCTTAGCATATCTTAAGTCTTCTAGACTAAAATCATTTACACATTAAATAAACCCAATAGGCTAGTTTTGCTTCCAATAAGTATTAATTATATCTTAGTTTTGGATCAGGTACAAGCTACTTTTTTATTATTACAGAGAAAAAGAAAATTTGGATTTTTTGGATAAAATTGAGTCTATAGGAGATTGTTTTTCATAATTCTTTTCTGGCTAAAAGGGTTGTGGATAACAGATCCCATACTTGCACTACTTACTGGTAGTTCTGTTACAGTTTTATAACAAATTTTACAAAACTCAAATAGCTTAAAAATCCTACATTTTGTCCAGGTTAATTTATTGGCATAGCTGTCTATGCCCAAGTTTATGATGTGAAGTAATACAACAAACTCTTTTTCTATATGGCTGATGCTCATTTCTCTTTGTACTGACAGCTTGATAGACATCAGCCAAGTGCATTCGATGAAAGGAATCCACATTTTAACTTGGCATGGATGTAGCATTGAAGTATGAGATAGAAATCTAGTGACTGTATTTTTTCAAACATTTCTTTTTATACCAAGCACAAATCAACACAGTGATGAACAAATAGCTTTACATAAGGTGTGACTCTTCATGCTGTTCAGTAGCTGGCCTTTAGAAAAGCTCACTTACATGTTCCTCATAGATCTCAACAGTCCCAGCATCTTCCATATGGGTTGATTTACTAAAATATGAGATCATGTTTCAATCTCCTGAAATTTTAGAAAATTGCCCAATGCTGCTTGTGTGTGCCATACTCTGCTTGCCCAGTGCTGCTTGTGTGGGTCATACTCTGCTTGCCCAGTGCTG
Organism: Xenopus borealis; assembly: GCA_024363595.1. Lineage (NCBI taxonomy): Eukaryota > Metazoa > Chordata > Amphibia > Anura > Pipidae > Xenopus > Xenopus borealis. The sequence continues at coordinate 23,952,916 of CM044441.1, forward strand.
CTAGTGTGGGTCATACTCTGCTTGATCAGTGCTGCTGGTGTGTGCCATACTCTGCTTGTCCAGTGCTGCTAGTGTGGGTCATATTCTGCTTGCCCAGTGCAGCTTGTGTGTGCCATACTCTGCTTGCCCAGTGCTGCTTGTGTGTGTCATATTCTGCTTGCCCAGTGCTGCTGATGTGGGTCATACTCTGTTTGCCCAGTGCTGGCTGTGTGGGTCATACTCTGCTTGCCCAGTGCTGCTCGTGTGGGTCATACTCTGCTTGCCCAGTGCTGCTTGTGTGTGCCATACTCTGCTTGCCCAGTGCTGCTTGTGTGTGTCATACTCTGCTTGCCCAGTGCTGCTGGTGTGGGTCATACTCTGCTTGCCCAGTGCTGCTTGTGTGGGTCATACTCTGTTTGCCCAGTGCTGCTTGTGTTTGTGTCATTATGAGGTTGCCCTATGCTACCTGTTGGATGTAAGCCTGGAAGGGGTTTGTTCTGAGTGCTTGTTAGCATTTGGAAATAGTTATTAGGGGTCCCTAAGGTATTTAATCATGCGTTGGGGGGTTTCTGTATTAATCACCGCTAATACATGGCTTACATATAGGTAAGCAGGAATTCATAATACCTGTGCACTGGTAATCTAATAAACTTCCTTCTCCTTCTCCCACAATAGCTTGTAACAACCAGGAAGTTGGAAAATGGAAGTAGTTTCACTTCACTGGTCTATACTGTTCATCTTAAGAAATAACAAAAACCATGGATTTTCCTTAAAGGGTTAATTCACATTTAAACAATTTTTTCAGTTGATTAGAGATGGGCGAAACGGCCGACGCGCGACTCGTTTTTGACGCGGCAAATTTTTGCTGGCGAATTTTTTTGGCTGTTTCGCGTATTTATTCGCCAGCGGCGAATCGCGGGAATTCGCCGTGAATTCGCCCATCACTACAGTTGATTAACATTTTTAATTTCTTATGGTTTCTGAAATAATTGCCTTCCTAAACTGCTTCTTTCCAGCTTTCAAATAACCCTGGCTGCCAAAAGACTATTACTCTGTAAGGCTACAATATTATTGTAACTGCTACAAAAAAATTCTTTTCTTTCTACTCAGACCTATTCTACTCATTTAAAGCACTGCTTGGTGCTAGGGTACATTGAACAGTAGCAATCAAATAGCTGCTAAAATTCCAAACTACAGAGCTGCAGAATAAAAAGCTAAATAATAAAAAAATTAAAATCAACTGCAAATTGTCTCAGGATACCACCGTCTACATCATACTTAAGTTAATTTAAAGGTGAAGTACCCCTTTAATTAAAACAATAGGCAAAAACAATGTTCAGAACAAATGCTGTTCATTGAACTGATGCTGAACAAGGTGTTATATTGACCATTTATTTCACATTGAGTCTGTGGGGAAAGCCTTTAAAAGAAGGTCTTATAAAAAATTCTGCATCAAGTGAATTCCGTAAATGTATGTTCTCAACTTCTTCCCATAGATCATTGACTGTGCAAGTTGTTTCTGCAGTGTCTAGTTGAACTGCTTTAGAAAAGGCAGGTCTCAAAAGAATAAAACCCTATCTTTTGTCCTGATACTATTTTAACATTGCTTTCAGATCTGTTATGCTTTAGAGAACCCTGATCTTTCCCCAAAATTGTCAGAGACTGAGATAACAGTTAACATTTTAGCGATGACATTAAAATCCCACCTAATGAACTTTGCATTCTCTAAAAGAGAATGCAAAGAAAGAAAATCAAATAACATGAACAATCAAATTGCACCCAACATACTCATTTGAATTGTTCCCATTCAATTTAATGACACATTTGGAAGCACCGTTTTGCTTAAGCCTCTAGAAGTGATAATGGGTATTAATTTATCCATAAATTATCTTCCATATTGGTAAAGATAGGCAAGAAAATATTTTGTTTAACAAAACAAGCAAAATGGATAGACATAGAGAAATGATGGATTGGATGGGGAGAGAGTGATGACAGATAGATTAGCTAGACAGACAGACAGATTAAGCAGGGTTGCTGATTGTATTCTGCAATAATCCCAAACAAATAAAGGTTATAATATGCATGCATAAGAACATCTATAATGACTGTAAATAAAACTTATTTCAAATGTTTTCAGCACAGTTTTTTTATCCCCCACTATGCTATATTTAACTAGTATAACTGTCAGTGGTTAGGTTTGATCAGTCTACTTAAAGTCAAATTGCTTGCAATGTAAAAATGCACCCTTGCCTTGAAGAACCTATTATGGGTTGACACCATTTATTTTACCTCTATTTTTAAAATTGAAGACGTCAAAGATATCTGTCGTTCTGTTACGTAAATGTGCCACCTTCATGAAGAAGATTATACTGGCCAGTGGCCAATTCTACAAGGAGGCAGGTTGTACATAAATTGACAGATCATGACATCACAGGGGCAGAGTAGCAACATCTAGGGGGTCAAGCTGCACCATCAAGTGTGAATTTGGATGGTAATTTGGTGACAGGTTGCAACCCTATACACAGGCCAATATAAGAACCAAGTTGGCAGCTTATTGGTCCCTGTATGGGGCCAGTTGACAGGTCTGGTTGACCAATATCTGGCTGAAAATCATCTATATATCCATCGGGCAGGTTTCTTTTACCCATCAGGGTGAGGACTATATCAGTATATTAATGCAGCCCTCTCCCCAACAGCATGCATTGGTGGCAATTGTGATCCAATCACTGGCCAGAGAGTCAAATGACCTGATAAGCCCAATATCATCTCCCTCAAGGTGATCATATCAGGGAAAGATCCGCTCTTTGGCAACCACGCAGATCCTCGAGGAGTTGTATGGCCAGCTTAACATTGTTTCTTAATCATTGTATGTAAGGATGAAAACTGACATAAATGTTTGAAATGCAAGCTCTGAACATTACCCTCTCCAAATAAGACAGACTAAACTCCCTTTTTATTAAACCCCATTAGGGGAGGCAATTCCTTCTTGTCCCCAAAATAGCAAAACATAATAAAATGTTTTCAGCATCTAACCAGAAAAAAAACCAACTATTAAATGAAGGCTTTAGTCACAAACACGTCAAATTAGTGCATTTTAAATACTGGTAAGGTTAGCCTATCTAACCTCTAACCTAAACTAGCTGATATCAGAAGTTGTGCAACAACACTCGCTTCCTGTACAAGAATCCCCCTGAAATTCCACCAGCTAAACATCATTTTGGAAAAAAATTTGTTGACCTATAGAGAGAACTCTATAAAGAGAAACAAGTAACTCCATTGTAGTTCTCAATAGGATCACATGGAATTGGCATTAGGACTGTAAGTCAAAAATGCCATATTTTATAAACTGCACTTCTAGCACCAGCCTTAAGATTCAGCATCTCAATAGCAGCAATGATCCAGGACTTCAAACTTGTCACAGGGGGTCACCATCTTGGAAAGTGTCTGTGACACTCACATGCTCAGTGGAGCAGCTGTTGAGTAGCTAAGCTTAGGGGTCATCACAAATTATCAAGCAAATAAATGAGGTTGGTCTGTAATTTAAGATGATGTTACAAGGCTGATTATTAAATTCTGATACTAATTGCACTGGTTTCTGTTGCTGTCATGTAGTAATTAACCGCATTACTAATTAGCCTTGTATTGTGACTATATTTCTATTCTATGTGTACTGTATATTGTGAGTGGGTCCCTAAGCTCAGTAAGTGACAGCAGCACAGAGCATGTGAATCAGTGAATCAGCAGAAAGGAATATGGGAAACTACTGCGGCATATTTTGGAGACACAGATCTTTACTGCTAACAGGCTACGATTGCCTTGGGCTGGTATAGAAATTCAAAACATAATGTACAACATTTCTAGCCTACTTCTTTGGTTAAGCTTTACTTCTCCTTTAAGACAAAGTAATGCAATACTTGTTATTTGACAGTAGGTGTATGTTCTCTAATCAGAACAAATAGACCTATCTCTCTCTCTGTATCTAATACATAGACATGCATCAGTTCTTTGCTAATGTCAAGTGTCATGCGGATCTTTAAATGGGTTGTTCACCCATTTTTTTTAGTATGATGTAGACAGTGATTTTTTCATTTTTCATTATTTGTGCTTTTTGAGTTTTTTTTTTAGAGTTTTATTCATTAACCCTCCAGTTTGTAATTTCAGCAATCTGGTTGCTAGGGTTCAAATTACCATAGCAACCACACATTGGGGCTCATTTATGAATACTGGGCAAATTTGCCCATGGGCAGTTACCTATAGCAACCAATCAGTGATTAGCTTTTTGAAGCCAGCTGCAAGTAGAACAATGAATGCAGCAATCTGATTGGTTGCTATGGGTTACTGCCCATGGGCAAATTTGCCCAGTGTTGATAAATGACCCCCAATGAGAGGGTCTGAATAGAAAGATGAAAAATAAAAAGAAGCAATAACAATACATTTGTAGCCCTACAGAGCATTTGTTTTTAAGATGACCCCCATTTGAAAGCGAGAAAAAAATCAGGAGAAAAGGGCAAATAGAATTAGTCATTCTATAACATACTAGTGAAATTAAAGGGGAACCACCCATTTAATTTCATAGCATAAATGTATAAAATACCTCCATACAGTATATTTCCATTAAGCACCACCTTAGAACTACTGCTTAGATCCCTGCGTATAGAAAGGAGTTAGGAAAAACATAGCCAATATACCTGTATTTGCAACTTTAGTCCTTTTATCCAAATTTAAACACACAGGAACTTTACACTGCAATTCCTTTCAGCTGTGAATTATTAAAAAAGTCACATTGAAATGTCAGTTTATGAACCAGCACTCTGAGATCAGCTGGGTTGACTACATTTAAGGTCAACCAAAAATTATTTCCAGCTTTTAGAAAAAAGGGATACCAATATCTGGTTCATAAATCACTGGACAGACCACCCTTTGGGGCAAATTTATTAAAATTCAAATTGCAGTTTTTAGCCCAATTTGAAGAAAGTTTGAGAATTTGTAAATTGGAATGAAAGTTTTCAAAACTTTATCAAGCAAACAAAAATGGAAAACTCAACGCATCTAAAAAGCTATAGAAAAATTAAGTAGACAATGTAAGTTCAAACATCTGAGTTGTTTTCTCAATTAATAACATTTTTGATTTTCTAGTTTTTCAATAAAGTTAATTAAAACATTTAAAGTTTTATTTTTGATAAATCTTTCCTTTTATGTGCAAGGTTCCACATTTTGCACCTAAAGAAGTGCAGAAACTGAGCTAATTAATTTCATGTATGAAGAGAAACTTGCTTCTGCTTCGGTTGGTCTACATTGGAAAACAGCTGAATTATAGCAGTGCCATATTCGGAGGGACCAGAAAATATGTATAAATATATGCAAGGGATACCAGCACTAGCCAAAAAAACCTAGTATAGCCAGAAAAGAGGGTCCGCACACACAGGACTTATGAAATAAATAAACAGGTAAGACAAGGACTAACGTTTGGGTCAGCAATCTGAAAAATCTCAAAAGGACAGATTGAGAAAGGTCAGATTGCTGATCGAAACGTTAGTCCTTGTCTCACTTGAAATAAAAAACCCTTTTATTTATTTCATAAGTCCTGTGTCTCTTCTGGTTAAATATATGTTTATATATTTTAAAATTGACACTGATTACCAACGTAGATCGAGCTTGGTGGAATTTTCAGAAATTTGTGACACTTCAAGCAACACAAGATCAATGGTGCCAGAAGCTCTTTGTTTCAACCAGAGGCTACAGAGTATATTATAAAAATCTGATAGCACAGGAATGTAATGCAGGTATTGGATCTCTTATCCAGAAACCCATTATCCAGAAAGCTCCAAATTTGGAATGGCTGAATCCCATAGATTTTATCCAAATAATCCACATTTTTAAAAATGATTTCCTTTTTCTCTGTGATAATAGAAGGGTACCTTGTACTTGAGCCAAAATATGATATAATTAAGCCTTATTGGAAGAAAAAAAACAGCCTAGTGGGTTTAATGAATGTTTACATGATTTCTAGTAGACTTATGGTATGTAGATCCAAATTGTGGAATGAACTGTTATTCAGAAAGCCTCAGGTCTTGAGCATTCTGAATAACAGGTCCCATACCTGTGATAATATTAGCACAGGCAATGCAACTCAAGTATAAATTAGAACTACATGAGTAAAACATTTCAATAGCTACTTACATCCTTATAGCCAAATACTATCCGTCCATCATTAATTAACGTGGCCTGGAATGTGAAACTCCCAAGGCTGTAGTTGTCCCGTAAATGGACATGGTCCCATTGAACAACAAGTGCAGTACCTGGAAAATCCAAAATACAAGCAAGAGAAAGAATTATTTCCATCAGCTCAGCAACCTTTTTATATCTATTCTTTCTCTGCTCCATAAATATGATCAGCTTCACTAACTTCTAGTGATGAGCAAGATTTTTCAGCGCCACTGCAAAATTCTGTCTTTCGGCTTAAGTGAATTTTTTCATGCAACCATGGGGAAAAAACATTTTGCTCCAAAAAAACTTGAGGAAAAAATGCAGCAGAACACCTCTCAACTTCAATGCATTTTGTGTGAAAAGAATGCTATAAAAAACCTCCGACTGAATTTAGTACATTTTGGGGTACATTTACGAAGGGTTGAAGTGAAAATTTGAATAAAATTAGAATTTTAAAAATTCAAATTTCCAAGTAATTTTGGGCTACTTCAACTGTTGAATAGCCCAAAATTCGATTCTAATTGAAAATTTTTTTAAATTCTAGTTTTTGAAGTACTGTCCATTTAAAATCCTTCAAATTCGACTATTCGCCACCTTAAAGCTGCCAATTTGGCATTGTAGCCTACGGGGGACCTCCTGGAAGTCCTAAAAAATTATTTTGTTTTGAAAATCATTTGATTCGAAAATGGACCTATTCGATCGAACAGTCCATTTTCGATCGAAACCCCCCCAAAAAATTTTTTTTCATTCGAAATTTGACCCTTAGTATATCTGCCCCTTTGAGTTAAAAAAAAAAAACTGCAAAAATCTACAGACTTTTCAGTTTCACAAATCTTTCCAAAGGTTGGAAAAATTTGGGGGGGGGGGGGAAGAGAATGACTATGCAATACATGATTACCTAAGGAGAGTTATCTAATTATATTGATGGAATGCAGTGGGGTAACTAAATTTAACTGGGACCCACAGCAAGTTATTTTTCAGGCCCCCCAAAATATTTAGAGGTTGACTTGTTTTACTAATATTTATTGAAACTTTGTATGAATTAGGACCTCATGGGGTCCCAATACCTTCTGAGCCACAGGGTCTGCTTCCTCTATAGTTACGCCCTTGATGGAAAATATATATTTTTTGACAGCTTACATAAAAAACATTTTTTAATTCGTTTAGTATTTTAATGCAAAATATTGTAATACGTCATATAAAATATTGTGATGTTGTATATGAGGCAGATTTTTCAAAATCAAAACTTTCTGAATTTGTTAAAACTTGAAAATCTTAACTGTGTGCTTCTTCTAATTGTAATTACATAGTCCCAACAAAACAGCCAGAATTTAAAAAATACAACTCCCATTGACATCTACATGAACTTGCCAGCTTTTAAATGCTGAATTGTTTATGCATTGCTTTTTGCACTCAAATATCAAAAGCTTGAGTTTTAGAAACTTGAATTTGTGAGTTTTGGTGCAAAACAACACGATTTGACTGTGGTAAAAAAAGAATTTGAATGTTGATAAATCTGCCTCGTTTTTAAAAGAAAGCATTACAGATCCAACGGGCCACTTTATTCAATCAGTGTTTCCAAATGTATGTATGTGTATGTATATGTATAACTTTATTTGTAAAGTGCTGTTAAGGAGCCGCAGCGATGTACAGTGCATAAAAGTACACCGATATCGTCAGAAGATTTAGATATCGGTCGGCTGGTTGATCGAGCTGGATGGAAAATTTTGATTGAGTGCCTTTGAAGGCACCCTTAACATCAGCCATTGTTAGTGCTGAATCGTCAGATACAAGTAGAATTCTATTGTTTCTACCTGTATATTTGATGACTCAGCTCTACACGTGTGTGTTGAAATGAACGATCTTTCTTGGAAAGATCTTTTCAGAGAAAGATTGTTATTGTTACATCTATGGACAGCTTTACAGTATAAGAATTGGAACCTTTTATTTGTACGTGGAAAATCTTCTAAACTGCAGTAGCTGAGAGGCACAATTTTGGAAATTTTAAGCAGATGAAAGCCAGTGTTGAGCTCATTAAGTACTCTATTGAGTATAGAAAATCTCGTGCAATACTTGTTTTCAGATCAATATAAATACCTTTTCTATCATTTTTATTATTTGGTGTTATTGAAATAAACAAGCTAAACAGTGCTTTGTGCTCAAGAACACATTGGCTGACCTGCTATAAATAGGGGCTTTTATTCAAAGAGATGGGGCTAATTTTGCCCTTATTTATATGTGAAGTATATAAGTTTATCTTCTGGAAGAGCTGCATAACACTAAAAAAAATCTATGGGAAAAACTAATGCAATAAGGGTTATTAAAAGGAAATATATCCCCTCTTTTTTACATGCACTTATTTAGTTGAGATTATGCAGAAAAGGCACAGAAACACTGGGACTCATTTATAAACTTAGGGCAGGACAGATAGGTTTGAAAAGTGAATATATTTGCCCTGCACCTAGTTATATTTATAAAGCTGAATAAGAGTGTGCAAACAGATTAGCAAATTTGTTTTTCACATTGCGAATGTCTATAAGAGCCTTTTAAATATGGCAAAATCTCAAATTGTGTTGGAATTACACCACATCTTTGGTGGCAGAGAAAATATTTGCAAAACAATTTTGCAAATTGCAAATTTAAGTTACAGTACTATCAATGCTATTTTCGTGCACAGCAATCTTGTGCAGTTGGCACACATACAAACACTCGTCTTATTTGCGAAAATGTATTTACAATGCGAATTTGCAAAAACTGGAAAGACAGGCACAGCAGTGCAATATTTATAGTTCAGGAAAAAGCATGGACAAAACAACCATTTGCTAATAGATATGCTCTGCACAAACTTTATAAATGGCTGCCACTGTCTCAACTTTCAGATGTAAATATGAATTCCATTTTCACACAGACATACCGGCTTCCACAGATTCAAATGAAACCATGATACACTGACAAACCATTCCCCAACATCCCTTAGTCAGCAGCATATTGGCCAGTGTATGGGTCCTCCAACTGGTTTACCGGACCAATATCAGCTCATTGACATGACCTTTTCCCCAGGACCTGTGCCTTCATAGTGATCCAATTGTTTGGATCAACCCAACATTGCCCACCTCAATGTGCACAAATAGGGGAAAGATCTGCATGTTTGAAAACCTCACCAAATGAGAAGATCTTTCAATATAAGGTTTAAATAGTATAAGGAACTGAGCTGCCTAGAAAGCAGAACCTACAAGAACCGATCAGTAAACTAGGATACGGTATTTGTGTTGGAAATGGTGAAAGTGAAAAACCACATGAAAAGCAACAGGTATAGTTATGATTGTGCCATAGATGAAGGAAGGGACATGAAACGAATTAAAAACAATATTCCATATCATTCCATAACATCTTGACTGTAGAAGGAAATGTGGAAGGGCTCACAATATAGTGCTAAAGTCAAGAAGCCCTAAAAATAAGCTTTTTTGTATCTTGTTATGTTTTGTATTATGGAAATGTACTTATATGGGTACATATGGGTGCACTAGCTTCATGATTATGGTCTAGGTTTCAGTAAATTAACAGCACACCTTTCAGTGGAAGCTGCCCTGTCCATAATGACTGGCTGGTTATAAAGGTGTATGGCTAGAGTTGTATGTACAGTTACTTTATCTTGTATGTTGGCTTACCGCTTGAGCAGTACAGCTACAATGGCTTAATTTAAAGTCCTTTTTTGTTGGTGTTTTTAAAGCAATTAAGTGATTTGTGATACACCCATTCCCCAAGGAATCCATTTGTAAATATTCCTACATTATCATATATTTAAATAATAGCAAATGATACTGGAAAGTATTCTGCAAAGTGTTTATGGTGATTGAAATTCAGGGCACATAACAGAGCATTACAGTTATAAGTACATAAAAGTCTCCAGTGAATACAAGAAATATAAGCACTTATTAAATACAGAACACACTGTGGCTTTGAACCATAAATCAGTATTTGAAACAGAATTATGCAAAAATTACAGAACCATCATGCTTTTCTATTACGTACCATTATCAAAGTATCTGACAGTTGAATTTCTGGACACGCTCGGATCGAAATTAGCCATTAATGGAGCAATATACTGCGTGGCGGTCAGCATTCGATGGACCACTTCTCCTGTATAAATAAAACCTAAAGAAAATATTAAGATATTGTAACGGATTTCTGGCAAGCCGTTCCACTACAGGAAATTGAAAATGCTAATTCAGGCTACGGATATTATACAGTATTGCCGATTCATCAAGAACCCGATTTGTAATGTGCAAGTTCTTTTGCAAACATTTTGACTCTTGCTACAAGAAATCAGAGCACAGCAAAATGTCTCCAAAAACACATTTGTTGGACAGAATATTGGATGCTTCTTGCAATGTTTCCTTATTTCAGAGTAAATGTATTACTCGTATGCCTACTTTTAGCACTTGTATTTTCTATATCCAGCCAACTGAAACGGCTGTGATCGTTAGCAGAAAAGTAGACTGGCCATTAGCCCATGACTAATCTTCTACCAGCCCAGCCATTACCTGCACTACAGTCCTTGCACACATCATTATTGAATGCCAGATTTGGAGTAAGAAACATTGAGAACGATAAGTACATAATGTTTTTTTTTCATGAAACAGCATGTGTAATATGAAACTGTGTGGCTAAATAAAGGCTGCTTTGGGTGCTATATTTTTATGAAGGATACCTTGGCTTTTGATGGGCCATTAGACCAATACCAAATTAAGATAAAAAAACAAAGGCAGAGTTTTCTTTTAAAGGAAATGTAAACCTTCAAAACAAATTGCAAAATTGTCAGGGACGTCTTCTAAGCACTTTTGCAATTCAGATTCCATTCGTTTTCAAGATATTACCAGTTTTTAACCAACATAATAAATGTGATCCAACAATGTCACTTGATGGTCATTTTTAGCCAAGTCAGATGTAATTCCTGAGATTTAGTGATGGGCGAATTTATTCGCCTAGGTCGAATTCGCGACGAATTCCCGCGATTCGCGTCGCGTCGTTTTGACGCGACGAAAACGACGCGACGCGCGACGAAAACGACGCGGCGCGTCAAAGTTGACGCGGTGCGCGACAAAATCGTCCCGCGACTCGTTTCGCGAATTTTTCGCCGATTCGCGAATTTCTCGAGAAATTCGCGAATCTCTAGGCGAAGCGAATCGCGGGAGATTCGCCCATCACTACTGAGATTGATTCAAAAAAAAAATCTTAAAATGTTTCTTTGCTTATAACTGACCATGACAGAATTCTCAAAAATTATATTCCAAAGAACCAAAAACTGCTTGCCCATATAACTATATTGAAGTTGTCAGAGAATTATGCCAGCAAATTCTCAATTTTCCCCACTGTTTCTCACTTTTAAATTTTTTTTTGAATATACAGTAGTTAACACCTTTCTATCTACTGGTATGGGATCTGTTATCTAGAATGCTTGGGACCTGGGGCTTCCAGAAAAGGCATTAGTCTGTAATTTGCATCTTTATACCCTAAAGGAATAGTAACATTAAAAAATAAAAGTGTTTTAAAGGAATGACAATTTAATGTACTGTTCCTCTGCACTGGTACAACTTTTGTACTTGATTCAGAAACACAACTATAGTTTATATTATAAACAAGCTCATGTGTAACCATGGGGGCGGCCATTAAAAGCTGAAAAAGGAGAAAAAGCACAGGAAATACAGCAGATAACAGATAAGCTCTGTATACAATGGGATTCTTCAGAACTTACCTGTTATCTACTGTGTATCCTTTGCTTGAATTGATGCCCCATGGCTACACAGCAGCTTGTTTATAAACAAAAATTGGTGTGTTTGGAAGCAAACACACCAATTTTATCACTGTAGGGCAAGAGTACATTATATTGTCATTATTTTGTCATTCCTTTAAGATACTTTCAATTTTTCACTAAAATGCAAAGTTGCGCTCAGGGAGGCAAACAGTAGCGAAACTGACAAAGCGAAGTTATGCTAACGATGCCATATAATAGACGTATATGTTACAGCCACTACGTTACACTACCCAAGCCCAGGAAACCTTTAATAACTCAAATAAAGGTGTTCTATTGCCCTACACATGTGCCCCCTATATAATTGGGTTGCCACGTGTTAGGAAATGTAGGGGGGAAGGCGGTTACCGTAAAAAAAATTACGATCTTTTGCAGCCTATCACCCTTAAAAAAGTAAAACATGACAGCATTTTTTTGAAAATGTAAAATTTTTTTTAATCTTCTATCTATTGTATTGAACTTCGCCAGGTCTGACCCTGGCTAAGTAAAGTCTAGCGCAAGAGGTAATCTTCAGTAAAATGGACATCTTAGTGAATTAGCGTAGTAACGACCCTTCGTCAGTGCGCAACTTTGCCTGGCGTGAGAAGTTGCGTTAGTCTATCTACTTTGCTAGTGAAAATTCACCAGAGTCAGTGTTGATAAATTAGAGAAGTTGCAAAATAACGTCACGCTGGCGAATTAGCACTAGCATTAGATACTTCGCACTTTAGTGAATTTAAGTGCCCATTCACTTGTCTCCATTTAGATGCAGTAAGGAAAACATGAAAAACAATTTCAAATAGTAATATATTCTTGACAGTAATAACATCTCGGGGGGGGGGGTCCCCTTCTTCATCATGTCTATCCTTTTACTTGCAACTATGTCAAACAGTAATTTCCCCTCTACTTTAGGTTTGGGTTTATACCCATTATCTAAAATGGTGCAGTAACACATAGCAAGGAAGGAGTTATTTGCTTTCATTATTCTAACTGCACTTGACCAATAAAAGCTAATTTGTGCCATTGAAAATTCTGTTGTTTCCTGATTGGAGATTAGTCAGAAAAGACAGAAAAATACAGGTATCCAGAAACCCGTTATTGGGAAAGCTCTGAATTACATAAAAGCAGTCTCTCTTAGACAGCTAAGTGTGCAGTTCCAAATCACTTGTTTTACAAATGGTTATTTTTCACCATTATTTGTTCAATTAGCTCTATATCAAACTAAGATTATTTTAGGTAAACATGCTGATGTCAAATGTTATGCAGCCCTTCGCACATTCTGACCATATAATTCTAAAGAGACATTTTTATAGGTATAGGATCTATTATTCAGAATGGTGAGGACCTTTGCATAATTTGGATCATTGTACCTGCAATTTTGCCATGAAATAAACTCAAAAAAAGATTGTTTTACCACCAATATGGATTTACGCAGTTTAGTTACCATCAAGTACACGGTATAGGATCCTTTATCCGGAAACATGTTATCCAGAAAGCTCTGAATTACGGAAAAGCGGTCTCCTATAGATTCCATTATAATTAAATAATTCAAGTTTTCAAAAATGATTCCCTTTTTTTCTCTGTAAAAATAAAATATTAGATGTATTTGATCCAAACCAAGATATAATAAATCGTTATTGGAAGCAAAACCAACCTATTGGGTTTATTTAATGTTTACATGATTTTCTTAAGACTTAAGACATGAAGATCCAAATCCAAATGTGTCCATGCACAGATCAGATTGAAATATATGTAACTCCTTTGTCAATTACAGTGTGATGTACAGTCCATGAAATTGATATTTTTTTAGAATGGTATGGGATTCAATATTCAGAAACCCATTATCCAGCATGCTCCCAGTTATGGAAAGGCTGTCCTCCATGAACTCCATTTAATCTAAATAATTACAATTTTGAAAAATGATTTCATTTTTCTCTGTAATAATAACATGGTACCTTGTACTTGATCTCAACTAATACATACATACAATCTTTATTGGAGACAAAGCAATCCTCTTGGGTTTGTTCAGTTTTTAAATGATTATTTCAGTTTCTAGTAGACTTAAAGGGGTTGTTCACCTTCAAGTTAACTTTTAGTATATTGTAGAAGGTCCAATTCTAAGAAACTTTTCAATTGGTCTTCATTATTTATTTTTCATAGTTTTTAAATGATTTGCCATTTTCTTCTGTTTTTTGCAGCTTTCAAATGGGGGTCGCGGACACCATCTAAAAACAAATGCTCTGTAAGGCTACAAATGTATCGTTATTGCTACTTTTTATTACTTATCATTCTATTCAGTCCCTCTCCTATTCATATTCCAGTCTCTTATTCAAATCAATGCAGGGTTGCTAGGATAATTTGTACCCTAACAACCAGATTGCTGACACTGCAAACTAGAGAGCTGCTGAATAAAAAGCTAAATAACTGTAAAACCACAAACAATAAAAAATGAAAACCAATTGCAAATTGTCTCAGAATATCACTCTCTACAGTATACTAAAAGTTAACTCAAAGGTGAACAACGCCTTTAAGGTATGAAGATCCAAATTATGGAAAGATCCATTCCAGAAAGTCCCAGGTCCAATACCTGTATGGCCATTTCACAAAAGATACGGTGATAATGAATAATGAGAATTTTCTGCAGCAAGCAAATAAATAAAGAAAAAAAGCTTGGTTATAGTGTGAATAAAAGTTCATGTATTTCCATTTTAAAAAGAGCAGAAAAGAGAGGTAGGGTGAATAATGACAGGAATAACAGAATAAATAATAATAAATAATAATGAATGCCAGCGTAGTCTCCAGCAGAGCTTACAGCTGTCCTACCCTTAATGACACCTTCCCCTACTGTTTTGAGAAAGTGCAGCCCAGGCGAGTAACAGCTGTATGCTATGTTGGATTGCTGTGTACTATCCATTAAGTTCAACCTGCGGAGTTTGTTACAGAAGTTTTATTTAAGGCTGCCACCTGCCTAGTATTTCACTGGTCAGGCTGATAAAATTACACCTGGTGCCAATGTTATTATTAGTGAATAAAGTGATAATGGAAGGTTGGGATTTTTTGCAGAAAAGCTGGAGACCCTATATGTGGTTTGTGATAAATTATGTTTTTGATGTGTTTTTTATGGTACAGTATATACTTCTAATAATAAAATAAACTGACACATATCTGTAGCCTTAAAATATCTAGTAAGAACGAAAGCTCCAAATGTTAGGGCAACTCTGAGATTGTAATGACTTACCTGATACCCCGTGTTAGTGCTCCTGTTATCAGAAAACTGCAACCAGCCTGAGGCACTTGAGAGTAAATCTCCCCATAGACGCAACGATCTTTCCCTGCCAAACGACCGATCTTAGCGAAGTCCGACCAATCTGTCAAATTATCGTGCGGTTAGTGGGATACAAACGATCGTACATCTTCTAACCTGAAGATTGATCGGCCAGGTTAGAAAGTCTTTATTGGTCCCCATGCAATCTACCTATGTTTGCAGGGCAAGCAGGCTGTGATCCTTCAGTTTTGCTGGCAATATCGCCTGAAATTGTCTTTTTCGTTGATGGACACATCAGGCATTTAAACAATCGTTTTGAGACAATCTTGGTCACAAGATAACAATTGGATCTTTCAAAAATCTTTACGTCTATGGCCAGCTTTAGTCTTCCTTCTTTCTTGAGGTGTGCACGCATGAGTTAACAAAAAAAAAAACTGGTGTGCATCAGTCATTGGATTCTGAAGAAAGAACAAGGGAGGAAGAGGATCGCTTGTTTGCCCTGGATCAGTGCAGTTTTCTGCTAACAGGAGCTCTGGCTTGGGGTATCAGGTAAGTCAATACAATCCTTGGAGGGTGCTTTAACATTTGTCACCTCCCATCGATTGGAGCGTTCTTTCTCCTTTAAAGGAACATTGCTCCTAAAATGTAAAGGTTTTTATGATCTTTTAAATAAAGGAGAACTAAAGGCTAAAAAAGTACATGGCAAGAAAGCAGCCATCCATTCTGCGTTGAGTACACAAGTCTCTGAACTCCGATAAGGAGTGTAGAAGCCTTTAGCTATTTGCACAATGTCCCTCACAGTGGGCAAAGTGCATACAAATGGCAGATTACAGCTTATTGTTGCAATGTGCCCACTGCATGGGGCAAAATAATGAGGCCTCTAATGTTCAGTAATGATACAGGCCTTCAAAATTGTTCCCCTTCATCTGAGTTTGTAAGTGGCACTGTACATGCTCACTATACTCTATGCTGAAGTTGGACAATAAACCTTAACCTTACAGGTGTCATTTTTTCCCAAACATGATCATTAATTTTCCTTTTGTAGAGGTTGCCATTTATTTAATACATCCCCAGTATTTTGAATGAATTCCCCTGCAAAAACAGGTCTTTTCCTATTCAAATGAATTCACGGAGGCAGTTGCAGGGTTGTATTTTGGTCCAGTGGCACCCTAAGCAATGGACCCCCACCCTACTCATTCGGCATTCGGCAGAAGGATGCCCCCCTGCTTGACCACAGGATTTAGCTGGCGAATATGCAGGGAGATTATGCCTTATTAAAACCTACCCTAGGCACAGGTCCTCCAATGATGATGTGTTAAATATAGCCCAGATCAGTGGCAGTTTTGGGAGTTTCCCCACTGGAACTTGTAAGCCTAACAGTGACAATAATTTTTTAAGGCAGAGTGTGAATTTAAGAGAGTAATAATTTAGAGCTGACATGACCTAAAAGCAATTTCACATATTTCATACTGTTTAGCCAAGCAAGTCTAATTTTGGCAGGAAAAACAAAAGCCTATATGCTTTTTCAATTACTAGTTCATATCCCTGTCAGTTAACCTTTGCAATTTAAATAATTGGTCAAGATTCTAATTTCTCAACCATATGTTATTTCTCAAAATTAGATCAGATTACATTAGAATAAGCTCTGTGTTAATACACTTAAATGTTCCAATATTTATTTATTCTGCACATAGGCGGAATATTCATGCCATCTATATGCCAAGCGATTGTCTACTATAAAATACAAACTATGTTAAACTTATTAACACGGAGAAGCCTTACAGTGAAAACTGCCTACTAGCATCTGCCACCAAAAGACTGCAGGCTTGATAAAGGGCCCAACGAGGCCCGAAACTTGCCCTTCTTTATGGATGCTTATGGGCATAATAAAACACTGATATCAAACTTCAATTGACAGTGTGGATCCGTAATCCGGAAACCCACAATCCTATCATGGGAAGGCCATCTCCCATAGACTCCATTTTAATAAAATAATATTTTTTTTAAAAATAATTTCCTTATTCTGTGTAATAAAAAACAAGTACTTGTACTTGATCCAAACTTATATTATTAATACTTATTGAAAGCAAAGAAGAGTTTAGTTGAGTTTAATTAATTTTTAAATTATTTTCTGTTAGACTTAAAGGGATCCTGTCATGGGAAAAATAATTTTTTTCAAAACGCATCAGTTAATAGTGCTGTTCCAGAAGAAATCCATTTCTCAAAAGAGCAAACAGATTTTTCTATATTTCATTTTGAAATATGACATGGGGCTAGATATTTTGTCAATTTCCCAGCTGCCCCAAGTCATGTGACTTGTGCTCTGATAAACTTCAATCACGCTTTACTGCTGTACTGCAAGTTGGAGTGATATCACCCCCTCCCTTTCCCCCACCCAGCAGCCTAACAACAGAACAATGGGAAGGTAACCTGATAACAGCCCCTAACACAAGATATCAGCTGCCTGGTAGATCTAAGAACAGCACTCAATAGTAAAACTCATGTCCCACTGTGTTCTATTCAATTACATTGAGAAGGAAAAACAACAGCCTGCCAGAAAGCAGTTCCCTCCTAAAGTGCTGGCACAAGTCACATGACCGGGGCAGCTGGGAAATTGACAAAATGGCTAGCCCCATGTCAGATTTCAAAAATGAATATTAAAAAATCTGTTTGGTCTTTTGAGAAATGGATTTCAGTGCAGAAGTCTACTGGAGCAGTACTATTAATTGATGCATTTAAAAAAAAACATGTTTTCCCATGACAGTTTCCCTTTAAGATGTGAAGCTCTGCATTTGGTGCATGAGCAATACAGCATGTCCTTCTGTGCATTTGCTGATTGAGAACTAAGCGGGTGGGCTGGCATCCAATGCCTGGGGTGGCATCAGACTTAAATACAGCCCTGTGTAAGACTGGGGTCATGTTGTTTGGGTTTAATAAGATGCTATGTTACTTTTACAGATATGGGACTTTTTATTCAGAATTCTTCAGACCTGGGGTTTTCAGATAACCGTCTGCATACCTAAAGTCTACCAGAAAATCATTAAAACGGTAAATAAATCGGCTTGTTCTGCCTCCAATAAGTAGTGATGGGCGAAACGGACGCGTTTCGTTTGGAAAAAAAAGAATTTTTCGCCGTTTCGCGAAACGAGTCGCGCGTCGTTTTTGACGCGCGTCGCATCGTTTTTGACGCGCGTCGCGTCATTTCCGACGCGTCGCGTCATTTTCGGCGCGCGCCGCGTCGTTTTTGTCGCGTCGCGTCAAAAACGACGCGCGACTCGTTTTTGCGCGGCGAATTTTTTTTTGCTAATTTTTTTGCAGTTTCGCGAATTTATTCGCCAGCGGCGAATCGCAGGAGTTCGCCACGAATTTGCCCCTGGCGAATAAATTCGCCCATCACTACCAATAAGGATTAATTATATCTTAGTTGGGATCAAGTACAATATACTCTTGTACTATTACAGAGAAAACAGTAATCATTTTTTAAAAATATGGATTATTTGGATAAAATGGAGTCTATGGGAGACAGCCTTCTAGTAATGCTAAAGTGAATGTTTTATAATTTCAGAGAAAAAAGGAAATAGCTTTTAAAAATTTCGATTATTTGTTTATAACAGCTTCTATGGGAGCTAGCCTTCCCATAATTCTGAGCTTTGTGGATAACAGATAATGGATCCCATCCCTGTTTAGCACTAATGCACTCACGTATGCACATATACTGTATATTGTTGATGAAGATGATGGTGATGACGATGATGAAGGAAAAAAGCAAATGGCAGGAATAATATAGCACGGTTAAAGACTGGAAAGAAAGTCTAATATGTGTAACTTTTATCTCCCCAAAGGGTTACATAATAAACCTCTTCTTGCACATAACATTCAGTTTGATCAGGCTCCAAAAGCCAAGTTTCTGCATTTAAAGAAAAACATTTTAGCTTCTTAAAGTTTATGCATCCATTATGCTTAATGAAAAAACAGTCAAAAAGAATTGATTCTTCTAATAAATTATTAAAAGTTCAATTTCCTTATCGCTCTCCCTTTTTTTTTTCTGGAAACAAAGTTGTAGAAAGTCTATCATGCAAACAAGTCATTAAACGTTTAAAGTTATTAAACTTTCTAGACAACTGCTTTCAGATTAATCCATATTATTTCCTTAATTCAATTTCAGGGAATTCATTTGAATCAAGTTTTAGCATTGTCTATTAAATTCTGCCTGAATACAGAAGATTGCTGCTTCAAAGAGCCAGGCATACACACTAAAAGTACAGTAAGAGCTGATTTGATCATTTGAATGAATTTGAATGAATGTCACATTTAAAAACATTTTACCTTAAATTAACTCAAATGACCTTGATACTCGAATGTTATCTTATTTAAGGAAAAACCTTGAATGTCTAAAATTTGAACAAATGATACCGACCCGATAACTCAAATCAAATTCAAAAACTCGTATGTTGGGAAGGCTATAAACTTCTTTAAATAGGTCAGGAGACCTCTGCCACTTCTACATGAACCTGGTGGGTTTTAGGTGGTGACCTATCGAATTTGAGTTACTTCCATGGTAGGGAAAGGATAAATCCCAGATTCAAATTTGAATTCAATTGGTGGGTTTTAAACTCGAAATTAGGAGTTTTGACCAAAAAAATCCCTTGAAAATTCAAATCATTCGAACCGTAGTAAATCCACCCCAATGTGTTACATCTTGTTTTATGTTGTTATATCCCATTGTATTATCTTATTTATGGGTGTTTTTTTTGTTTTGTTTTTGTTTCTTCTCTTTTTATTTCCCTTGCTTATGGCTATGATTTGTGTCAAAATATTAATAAAACAAAGAGTAAAAAATTACACTTGACAAGAGTCAAATAAAAAAGAAACAAGAAATGACAAAGAACAGATAAAAAATATTTAAGGCATTTTAGAATCTGAGCACAGATGTAAAGGACTATAATCCCATCTACCCACACGGTTCTGAAAGGTGGGGCACTTTCAGGCCCAGATTTGTGGAGAGGTCACAAAGGTCTGGGCCTAGGGTGGCACAAATAATGAGGCGGTATGCCACCAAGCTGCACGGGGGGCACTCAGGGGTCTAGGTACACAAATCTCTGTGTTTCCTGATACGTCAAAGGATCACGGTTTCACGCACTTTTTCTGGGGAGGGGGGCATGTGGCCAGTGGAGCATGCTAGCCTACATGTCCTGTCCTTTTGTGTGTGTAATCCTGGATGGGGTGCAGGCACATTCATGGGCGGGGGAGTTCAGGGGCTGATGCCAGTGCCCTGACATAAAATCTGGCCCTGGACACTTTTCTTTATGTATACATACAATAAACATATTATCATCATCCATTATTTATATATTGCCAGCTAAAGGTGTTTCCACCCATAGAGCTCTTTTGATGCCAGACTGCATGTATTTCCTACACTATAAAATACTGAAAGAATATAACCAACCTGACTCCTTCCTTACGGAAGGACTACATTTTCATGAGGTCTCTTCCAGCTATGATTGTGCAAAATACAGAGGTGTTTATTTATTTAGGTAGCTGTGTTCAATGGTGGTCAGAGTTCTGCATGAGTGTATATAAAATAAACAAGTTCCCTAAAGCTAAACAAACAGGCCCTGCGCGTTCCAACCTTTGTTTTTGTTTACTGTATTAATATACTGCATCTGTTTAGAGGAAAACTATATCCCAGAATGGGGTGAGGTATGACAGGTCCAGGTCTGCCAGTGATAAAGTTAGAGTTATTTAGTGATAGTAAATTCTAGTCATAGTTGCTTTAGGAGCAATAGAGAGGCTCAGGGTATTTAGTGAGCAGTCGCTGCTCCAACGAGGTGAAGTAGTAGGGTTAGGACCATGTGGTGAGTACACCACTAACTTAGGGACTCAGTGGGTGAGTTGAGGACCAGTGAAGGTGCCAAGACCCAAGATCCCAAGCTGATATTCCTGGGCAGGAAGCTTTACTCTCTGGGAGGATTTTCCTCAGGAGTGTGATACCCTAACTGTAATGTTTCACTTGAAAAGAAAGGATCCTGTTACTATTATTCTGTGGACATCTAAGGGCCTGTGAATTACTTCATTGCAACTGTTCTCTGTAAATAAACAAGTTATTTTGCTGCAAGAATCACCTCTCTGAATGGATCCTTTGCTGCACTGAACTACACCAGGTACAGGGAGTTGGCCATGTACATGTGGGTTTCAGCACAAGACAAGCAGTTGTAGCCTGGTCACACATAACAACAATACACAGCTAAAGCATACTCAAGGGTGGGTTACAATTATTTATTTAAACAAAGCAGGGTTTTATATATTTGCTGTTTTGGGCAAAACCTACATTGTTTGGGGGTATGACTTTCCTTTAATAATATCCATCACACACAAATGCACCCCACGAGCACATCTCATTCTCAAATATTTCAGGAGCCTAAATCTGAGGCATGGCAAGTTGGAGCTCCATGTTCTGGTAAGCAGGAAACACAAAGACCTACTGGTCTGAGATTTAGAGACCCCATGTGAATTAGTGATGTGTGGGTTTAGAAACCTCGACCACATCCAATCTGGACTCTGTTTCTCCTCCATTTATAGACCTACGCTGCCCTGCCCCCGATGATATCACAAAAGAATTGGGGCTGGCTCAAGTCTATAAAACAGGAAGCTGTCAGTCTAAGGCTGCAGGAGGGGAGAGCACTTAGAAGCGCTCAACACGCAAGAAGAGCAGCCAAAGGTAAACCCATGGGTCCTGCAGGTCGGCTCACACAACACTAATGTGAATCTATTGGTAATTCCAGGAAAGTGATATAGTCAAATTCATAGTTGTTATAGGTATGTGCACAATGTTTTTTTTTTCTCAAAATGCTATTATTTTTCTGGTTTCATCATGATGAAAATCCACATTAGAAAAATATACATGACACAGGCATTTCTAATGTTTAGATCCATGTAGAAAACTCTGTACTGAACTGAAAGCTTAGCAAAACTGATAGTGTATCTTTTCCAACATATGGTGTCTCTGTGTTTATCTGCAGTGATGGGATTTTGCAATTTATATGTAGCTTAGCTTCCTTGCAATAGCAATACAGGGGATACGAAGCAATCCTGTCATGCCCAGTTAGAAACAGGCAATAGATATTTACAGTTGATCATTTCCTCCAGCACAGGATAAATGAGTTTTTGCATTATTTTCAAAGGGAAAACAATTTATTGACAGAATACATTAACCTCACAGCTGTAAAAGTTCTTGTCCAAAGCGTGTGTTATTAACAGAGTAGAAAAAGTGTCAGCTCTCCCCCGCAATTGCCTTGTGGCAAGTCCCTGTTTGTTCAGCAAAGGGGGAATATCTACTTAAACTACAAAAATTACACTCTTATACTTTCAGAAAATGGAATGAGGAAAAATCTCAGCTGTCAATCAAATATTGTCTGCCCCTCCTCTATGCCTAAAGCTGGCCATAGACCTGAAGATTTCTGAAAGATCCAATGGTTATCGTGAGACCACGATTGTCTCAAAACGATAGTTTAAATGTCTGATGTGTCCATCAACTAATAAGACCATTTCAGGTGATGTTTTCAGCAAAACTGAAGGGTCGCTGCCTGCTTGGCCCTGCAAACATAGGTAGATTGTATGGGGACCGATAAAGGTTTTCTAACCTGGCCGATCAATCTTCAGACCGATGTCGGACGAAAAATCATAAGATGTATGATCGTTTGTATCCCACTAACCACAGGATAATTTTACAGATTGGTCAGACTTCCCTAAGATCAGTCGTTTGGCAGAGAAAGATCTTTGCGTCTATGGGGACCTTTAGGCAAGGCAGACAGTTACTTTCACTTTCCATTCAGCACTTCCTAGATGTCACTGCTCTCCACACATTCCCCCTTTCTCTTCACTGTTTAAGTGTGTAGCCAGGGCATGTGGATGGACATCAGGTCCCCCATTGTGGAGCACAAACAAAATTTTCAGATGATGCAATGCTTGCCTTAATAACAGTATCCACAAAATGGCTCCTGCCTGCTTGCTAAAATTATGACTTCCCAGACTGAAGGTAACAAGATTCAAATAATTTATATTGTGTAATTAAAATTAATTTTGCTTGAATAATGTGATAAAATAGGATTTTGAATATTTTTTTGGGGTGACAGGTTCCCTTTAAATGAGGAAGATAGTGAAGGGGAAGTTCTCTTTTACCTTGAACAGCTCTTGTCCTCCCTCCTGTGACCAAGGGGTAGTGAATGATGGTAGAGTTACAGAGGGAGGGGGTTCTCTGGAGAAGATCTGGTGATAGGGGTATGAAATGTTGGGAGTAGCAGGGGTAAGGGCTGGTCGGCACAGTGGAAGAGGCGTGAGTTATGGAGGAAAGCTGCACCAAGGAGTGACAGTAGATGGGCCCATTCACTTATAAATGTTGGATGTAGAGTTTATATTTGCCCTGTAATTTATGGATGTAAATGTACATATTGTTTATTCAGGTACATTTGTTAATTTACAAGCTGTGGCCTTCATCAATTTTCGGGTGTGCTCATGTCTAGGACATCAGAGGATCTCTTTTTTCTTTATTAAGGTTCCTTGGACATTTGTAATAAAAAGCGGCCACTAAAACTCTAATAAAGACGTCCATACGACTTTAATGTGCCCGCCCTATTCTAATCGACCTAAGAGTAAGAGGACTACAAAGTTTTGCTAGGCAAAAGCAATCAATATCGTAATAGCTCTTTTAAATGCTCACACTGCTGAAGTAATGCTAGTGAAAAGTCGCCAGCATTTGGAACCCAGGATGCAACGTCGCATTTTTGTGAATTAGTGGCAGATTCACTATTGGTCGAATTCGAGGGTGAATTTACCCTCGAATTCGACCAATCAAATTGTGGTGGAATTTGAAACCTTCAAATTCGAATATCGAATTTGAAGGTTTCTACCACAAATCAACTGATAGAATGAACGATCGAATAAAAAAATTGGATGCCACAAAGTGTGTGAAGCGTTTGCTGGTGACAATTTGCCCTTAGGTGAATCTGCCCCATCATATGGTAAAGAATACCATTTCTATAGCAGAGTTTCCTTGACAGTGCAGATTACAGATAATGTTAATACAGATTATTATTGGGAAGCTACTGATCAATTTCGATCTAAAATGCATTAAAATACTCAGTTTAAATGGAGAGACCTGTAAGTCTAGGCATGTAAGAAACATTTGCTCCATCTGTATTCCTCTGTGAAACCTCAATTGATATTCAGCAGTGGTGTCCATCATTTTATTTTAGTGAAGTTATTGGATCAGGGCCAAGTGGTTTAGATGTTCCATTGCCTTGGAAAATATACCCATACTACTCTACACTTGAAGAAAAAAAATATGCCCAAAACCACCCATTTTTGAAGCCCAAATAATGGAAAGTCGTCAGAGGGTTGATGTAATGCAAACGTTTATGGACCGTGGTGGGCTGTTGTCATCGATTAGTCAACAACTAGCTCAAGATCTACAGTACCTTCTGGGAACTCTGAGTTATACAGACTATCACAGGCATAACTTCTATCCACAAAATCGTGGATAAAGGGTTGGTCGGCAGAGAAGGTTAACTAGTATTACCTTACCTTTTATTTTGGGCTTACCAAGGCTGTTAAATACTATAGCAAGAAAACGATGAAAGATAAAATATACAGAATCTGTTAATTTAGTTTCTTATTGGCTCAGGGTAGATTGTAGTTGCTTCTTCTATTGCACTGCTTCTAGCATCTAACTGTCCTTTGGCAATGTACAGTAATGATTTCTAAAGCTGACAAGCCTTGAGCTTTGACCCTGAGCAATTCGCTCTATAATTCCTTTATAGTGAAACATGTTCACTAAACCTTGATATATTTAAAAGGTTTTGTCATATCTCTTCTCTTACGTGGTGTACATATTAAAACCATTTTGTCTATCTCTGTAAGATTTATGGTTTAGGCACTATTTCATAGTGGCTGTTGTTTACATTGTTCCAAGTTGACCATTATCAGAAAGGATCTAGAACTGAGCAATATATTTGAGTGTAATAAGAAGATTCCGGGTAGGAGGATTTCCAGTGGGGACAGGTCCACTTTAAGGAACCTATACTTAAGTTATCATTTGGTTTTCAAAACCCATACATCAGAAAGAAACAGGGCAACATTGCAAGAGAAGTTTCCATTTCTGTTTGGGATGAGATTTTAGAATATACACATCATTTAATTGTAAAGGATGATAGATTCCATAATTGCACTCAAGTCAGAGCTGCTCTTTTCCTGTCCAACGGTTGCAATAACACATTCTTAATGACATTGAAAGGTCTTGTAAAAATCCTTAATTGCTGCATGATCCTTTCTCTGAATATACATAGCGCATAGTCCAAGTCCCCAAACTCAGAAGGCGCTATTAAAAGATTAAACTGAATGCGTGAATATTATAAACAAAAACATGGCTTTATCCTAAATGTACTTGTGCCCTTTTCTGAAATTAACCATAATTTGCTTCTTGTTGTTTAAAAGAGTAACTTTTAATAATGTTGCTGCCACATGATGTGAGCCATCACATGGCAATGTGACTGCAGCTCAACAATAGTTGGACACATAACTCAAAGCAAAGTTGATGACAGCATCTCTTTTTTTTCCAGAAAGCAGGATTATTTTGCTTAAAGGAATTGTTCAGTATAACAATAAAAACTGGATAAATAGATAGGCTGTGCAATATAGTTAGTTAGGCAAAAACTTAATGTATAAAGGCTGGAGTGACTGTAAGACTAACATAATAGAACAGAACACTACTTCTTGCTTTTTAGCTCTCTTTTGTTTACACTGACTGGTTACCCTGGTTACCAGGCAGTAACCAATCAGTGAATTGAGGGAGGGCCACATTGGTCATAACTGTTGCTTTTGAATCTGAGCTGAATGCTGAGGATCAATTGCAAACTCACTGAACAGTTATGTCCTATGTGGCCTCCCTTCAACTCACTGACTAACTCAGATTTAGAGAGCTGAAAAGCAGGATGTTGTGTTGTATTCTGTTATGTTACACATCCAGTCACTCCAGCCTTTATACATTAAATTTTTGGCTAACTAACTATATTAGAAACATTTTTTATTTTGCACAGCCTATCTATTTACCCAGTTTTTATTTTTTACCCTGAACTGTTACTTTAAGAGTGGTATTCACTTTAGCATACCATAGTCACCCAGCAAGAAAAATGGCAAGCACAGGTATGGGATCTGTTACCGGGAAACCTTTTTTTAAAAAATTAATGGAAGGCCGATAGACT
Source organism: Xenopus borealis (assembly GCA_024363595.1). Taxonomy (NCBI): domain Eukaryota; kingdom Metazoa; phylum Chordata; class Amphibia; order Anura; family Pipidae; genus Xenopus; species Xenopus borealis. Next base: position 23,979,413 of record CM044441.1, read on the forward strand.
CCATTTTGTCCAAATAATCCATATTTTTAAAAATGATTTCCTTTTTCTCTGTAATAATTAAACAGTACTGTACCTTGTACTTGATCTCAACTAAGATTTTAATTAATTCTTATTGGAGGCAAAACCAGCCTATTGTTTTTTTTTTTTAATGTTTAAAGGATTTTCTAGTAGGCTTAAGCAATGAAGAATTAAATTATGGAAAGATCCGTTATAAAGAAAACCCCAGGTTTTCCGGATAACAGGTCCCATACCTGTAATCTCAGTAATGTAGTGGCAGAAGGAAGCAGCGTCAGGGAGGGTGTGTGTTTGCTGGGCAGGATCTAACAACTACTAACTACAACCTGTCCCTAATAGTTGCACTGGAGAATGTTAAGAAAGTAGGACAAAGCAATAATAAGAAATTGTAATATTTTTTATAACACAGATAGGTGTAACAGGGTAACCTTTTCTGAAGTATAATAATCAGTATAATATTCTAATCCTTATATACAGTATATATTTCTGAAAAATAACCTTTTCTGGTCATTACACTTTTGTTGTCCATTCATTATTATACACAATTGAATGGACAGCTAAACTACAGATACAGGTATGGGACCTGTTATCCAGAATGCTCGGGACCTGGGGTTTTCCACATATCTTTCTGTGATTTGGATCCTCCTACCTTAAAGGTGGCCTAACACAGGCCGATAAAAGCTGCCGACAGACCAAGTAGGCAGCTTATTGGCCCATGTATGGGGCCCTCCGACGGGCCTCACCAATCGATATCTGGCCCGAAAGACGCGAAGACGTCGATCGGGCAGAACTAAAAATCCCGTCGGATTGCGGCCGCATCTGTCTGTTGATGCAGTCCCGCGATCTGACCGCTCTATGGGAGATGACCTTTCCATAATTCGGAGCTTTCTGGCTAGCAGGTTACCGGATAACAGATCCTATACCTTTATAGGATATATTATCTAGAACCCCCCCATCACATGCAGCAATGCTGAATTCCACATTTATCACATTTTTATTTGGATAGAATCAAGTCTATGTGAGATGGCCATTCTGTAATTCAGAGCTTTCTAGCTAGCAGGTTTCAGGATAACGGATCCTATACCTGTATAGGATATATTATCTAGAACCCCCCCCCCCACACACACGCATACATATGCAGCAATTCTGAATTCCATTGTGTCTTAAAGGAACAGTAACACCAAAAGTGTTTTAAAGTACGGAAAATATCATGTAGTGTTGCCCTGCGCTGTTAAAACTGATCTGTTTGCTTCAGAAACACTACTATAGTTCATATAATCAAACTGCTAAGTAGCAATGGCGAAAATTGAAAAACGTCTATATGGCACAGGATAAGTAATGGATAACAGATAACATTATGTTCTACAGAGCTTATCTGCTATTTGCTGTGTAACTTGAGCCTTTTCTCCTTTGAATGGCTGCCCCCATGGCTACACAACAGCTTATTTATATAAACAATAGTAGTGTTTCTGAAGCAAACACATCAGTTTTACCAGTGCAGGGCAACACTGCATTATATTTTTATTACTTTAAAACAATTAATTTTTTTGATGTTACTGGTCCTTTAATTAAGGAGAAGCAACAGTCCATCCGTGAGGGGGAGGTTCCAAATGTTATGACCAGCTAAAGATTTTAATATATTACCTGATATCCCAGGCTGGTGTGCTTGGGGTATCAACCAAAAATGCCAACTTTTTTCCTTTACTGTGCATGTAGAGGGAGAGGATTGCTGGCTCACAAACGAGAAGTTGTAAAGAAGCCATTGATGCTTCACTTACACTTTCATGTCTCCTTATCTCCCCAGACCATTTATTTAACTACGTTACATCAGCAACATGGCTTCCCTCTCGAGAGAGAGGGGTTGACGGACAAACTGTTCCCTAGTCTGCTGCATCCCTTTTAAACAATTTAAACCTAAACTATCCATCTATTAAACACTGTGTATAAAGTGTGATTATACTGCTAGACCTTGGGGGAGACAAAGGACTGCAGTAAAAAGTTTAATATTGATGAAATCCTCTGAATGTGAAAATGTTTCCTTTTGACTTTGTAAAAACAACTCAAGCATTCCTCACTCTATTGTTTGAAAGGGAATATATGAAAATACTGTTTATCATCACCGATTTAATGAGTGCTAAGCACCATGCCAGATGCATCACTTAAATGTCAATCGCTCCTCAGAAGAGAAAACTAAAACGGCCGAGCGTCGCTTGGCGAAATTAATAAAGCTTAATGGGTTTCCATGATAAGGGATCCCATAACTAAACTATAACATTAAGCATTTAAAAGTGAGCCAAACAAAAAAGCTTGTTGAAATCTTCATAAACATTTATTTATTTACTTATACTGTTCTGTTTTACGGCTTTGCCATTTATTACTGAATTAGGTTTACGGCGGCAAATGTATAGCATAGAAACAATGGTAAAACTGTCAAGAAAATGCCTCTGCAATATATAAAAGTTTCTATTTTTGTACCTCTCGTGAATGTCAATTAATACAGTAGCACTTAAAGTGGCAACGTTTGTGCAGAACAGATATATTACGTTCAGCCCATTTATTTTACTGCATTCTGTTTAGACTGTCATTCATTTTAGATGCTAATTATTTACAATGTGACAATTTTCTGGTGAAACAACATATGGCACTGTACAGCTAATCTCTTCTACCTCTGCGGCATAAAAACGGAACTTGGAATTATGGCGTTAGCCCTATTTCTACTGGAAACAAACCCCCATAATTCCAAATATGTTCAGAAATCCTAATTACCTACAAATTATGTCGGAAAACAAATCACATTTGTGTTATCTAAAGCACGTCATGAAAAAGGACTAAATTGCAGGGTAAAATATATAAAAAAAAATGTAGGCATCTATTCAAAAACCAAACATGGGACACAGCACATGTAAGCACAACTTCAGCCAACAATAATTATCCAGAAAACTCCAAATTATGAGAAGGCCACCACTCCTAAAATTTAGAACAATATTCACATTTTAAAAAAGTATTTATTTTTCCTCTATAATAATAATAATAATAATAATAATAAAGCAGTAGATTGTACTTGATCTAAACTAAGAAATAATGAATCCTTATTGGAGGCAAAACCAGCCTATTGGGTTTATTTTATGTTTACATGATTTTTAGTAGACAAATTATGGAGATCCAAATTATAAAAAGACCCTTTATCTGGAAAACCCCAGGTCCTGAGCATTCTGGATAACAGCTCCTATACCTATAGTAGCATGTACTTGATGCACTAAGATGCACAAAACCATTTTGGTAGCAAAAACAATCCTATAGGGTTTATTTAATGTTTAAATGTTTTTATCAGATTTAAGGAAGGTACGAGGACCCAAATAACAGAAATATCTCTTCTTCATAAAACCCCCGGTTTACCAACACCAGAAATAAAGCCAACAAACTGGTCTTCATTATTTATTTATTTAATAATTTTTTAATTATTTGCCCTTTTCTTCTGACTCTTTCCAGCTTTCAGATGGGGGTCACTGACCCCATGTGAAAAACAAATGCTCTGCAAGGCTGCAAATGTATTGTCATTGCTAGTTTTTATAACTCGTCTTCCTATTCAGCCCCTCTCCTATTCATATTCCAGTCTCTTGTTCAAATCATTGCATGGTTGCTGGGGTCATTTTGCTGGAATGGCAAACTAAAGAGCTGCTGAATAAAAAGTTAACATGTCCACATATGTATCTCTCTGTCTGACTCTGTAGAATCCCACATGTATTTTACTTAACATGGAAACACTCCATGTGAAATGTAATCAAAGTCTGACCATTAAATGTTGGAATGAATATGCATAAAACATTCACACTGAAGCTCCTCTAGTAAATGAAGGGAAAATCAAGTCTCCACATTAGCTGAATCTTTTCTGCCTCCAATAAATTGAATTAAAGATCATAGAGTTATTAGAGTGCATTCAAGCATTTATAATCACATGAGGATAAAAAAAACCCACCCTTTTATTTAAGCATAAGGGAACAATCAGGCAAATACATCTATAAGTGAAATGAATTTCAAGCAGAACCCAAGTTGATAATTATATTTCAATAGCTGGTCTAACCAAAGATATTCTTTCAATGTGATCTGTATACTATAAAGTGGTTCATGAGAATTTGTGATTTTTGGTGCAACAAACCTTAGAATGTATGGGTTTTGATAGCACTAGAAAGTATGTGTGTCTGTATCATTTGATTTATTTATGAAATTATAAATGTAGGATTTATTTCACAGCACTTTACTGTTTATTTATTTTTCTCAGAATGAAGGGTGGTTTACTGGACTGGCTGAAAAGTTAACTCTATCCAACACATATTAAGGCTCATTTACAACCTGGAGGAGCAAAGCATAAAGTACAAAGAAGTGCAGGAAACATGTTTTAGCTCCTTGCTCCCATACATGTAGCTCTCTTTATTACTGAGAGCCACTGAACTTGTAATACTTTCAGAACAATACTTTCAGTAATACTTTCAGAACAATACTTTCAGAATACTTTCAGTAATACTTTCAGTAATACTTTCAGAACAACTGCAATTGAATTACAGCAAAGTGCAAATGCAATTTTGTTCATTCTGATGCACTGGCTGCAATTGCAAAAGACACAAGACCCCCTTGTCATTGCAATGAAACTGAAATTCTGGGTAAAACGTAATGTTATGGGGAAAAAAATGGCAATTGCACTGAATTGTTTCACACTGCGCTTGCAGTAAATGGTTCGGAGTTGGCGGTAGTTGCAGGGTTCTTCTGCATCATCAGGTATAACTATGGTCAATTCAGAAAAGCAGATGGGAAGGACTGAGCAGTGGCAGGGGCCACTAAACAGAAGAGGAAAGAGGCAAATACCTTTAAACTGTCAGGGGAAAACATGTTTTTTTCAAAACGCATCAGTTAATTGTGGTGCTTCAGCAGAATTCTGCGCTGAAACCAAAAGAGCAAACAGATTATTTTATATTTGATTTTGAAATCTGTCACAGGGATAGACATAATGTCAGTTTTCCAGCTGCCCCCAGTCATGTGACTTGTGCTCTGATAATCTTTAGTCACTCTTTCGTGCTGTACTGCAAGTTGGAGTGATATCACCCCCTCCCCACACCCAGCAGCCTAACAACAGAACAATGGGAAGGTAACCAGATAGCAGCTCCCTAACACAAGATAACTAAGAAGAGCACTCAATAGAAAAATCCAGTTCCCCCTCCAACACATTTAGTTACATTGAGTAGAAGAAACAACAGCCTGCCAGAAAGCAGTTCCATCCTAAAGTGCTGGCTCTTTCTGAAAGCACATGACCAGGCAAAATGACCTGACATGGCTGCCTACACACCAATATTGAAACTAAAAAGAAATACACTTGCTGGTTCAGGAATCTGGTTTTATATTGTAGAATGAATTATTTGCAGTGTAAACTGTGTCATTTAGAAATAAAAACGACACCATAAAAATCATTACAGAATCCCTTTAGTGAACAGAGTTTTACACATAATCAACTGCACAGAAAACAACAAATGACCCCTATGGCATGCTCATGTATAATCATTTCAATATCCTCAGGCCAGTGGATTTGTGATGTTTTCAGATAAGCTTTCTACCACCTGAGAATTTCCTAATGCAGAGCCAGCTTTTTTAGTGGTTCCATCATTATACACTTGAGGTAGGGACCACACTGTTTCCTTCACACAATTACTGAAGGGGTCCCAGCCACAACTCTCAGCACAACATGAACTCCAATGGAACCTTCACAACCCTAAGTCTACATACTCTTTACACACTAAACCTGTAGACTCCTTCAGGTTGCTTTTGTAGATATCTTTTTAACCAGGCCAACAACATACAGGATCTCACCTATCTAAACCTAGGTCCATACTTTGTTAATATGACTGAGCCACTGGCCTCATCTGCCCCAGGATCCACCCTCTTCCATAAGGAGAACCCAAAGGAAGTAACAAGGCTACCATTCTCAAAGTCACCATGGAGCAATGACCAATGAAAGTCCCAAACACAAGGGAATAATACAGACTAAAGAAGGCAGGGTATGACTGAGAGAGTGGTTAATGGAAAATTGAGGTAAATGACACAGGTTTGTGTAAGGGAAGGGTAGAAGATAAATAAGGAGAGATACACATTTGGGGTAGTTTGAGAAAACTGAGAAGGAGGAAGTTGCAATGCAGAGGGAGGAATCAGAAACCAGCTCTGTTAATGTAACGTTCAATATAAACACATACTTTATATATATTATTTACATATATTTACATAAACCCAACCTGGATTTGCCACACACATTTACTGCATTGTGGATCTAGGTTGGACACCCCAGGCTGATCCTGAACTACAGAAGCACCCTCATCTCCAGTTTCTTGTCGGATTTGGCATGTAAATACCATGTTTGTCCAGATTCCCCATCATATAAACAATTTATAGGTATCTTCAATACTACAGGGAGACATACTATAGGTTGTAAGGATCTCGGCCACATCAGACACATATTTCCCAAAAAGGTTAAAGCTTAAAGAAACAACATAAGGCTGGGGAAATCTGGTTAAACAGAATACAATTTTCCCTTTTTCTACAATGCAAAAAAAAAATAACAGCAATGGAATATGAAGCATATGTAACTATCAATAACAGGCCAATACTGATAACAATTTACTATGCCAGCAAAATAAACTGCACAGTTAAATAGGACAATAAAGTTGGTGTATCGCTTACATAAAAGAAATTAGAGAAAGGAAATACAAAGTTAACAGGCATAATGCGTGTCATGAAGAATAAGGCTGAATCAGTAATTGCCTTTACCACCAGCAGATACTCCCTTAGCAATATGCATTAAAGCTGCTCTACTTGTACTGCTACTTCATTCATTAGCCATTAAGAAGTGCACCACCTTTATCTCTAATGCGGAGTTAAGCAGTTGAAATCTAGCTATTAGGCTGGTAAGTGTTCTTTGAAGAAAAGCTTTGCCCTGCATCAAACGCTCAATATAACACATTTAAACTGAAAATTGGCAGCAATGGTTAAGCTGATGTTGCGTAACATTTGTTAGATCTTAACAAAAATAATATCTTCATGGAATTCAAAGGTAGAGATCCATAATAGTCAATGAAAATATTATATAATATATATGCACAATACATATATAAACAGTGTAATAATGTGAAACTTATCTGAGAGATGTTAGGGTATATAGTGGATCAAGGGAGTATCTGGGTGCAATTGTGCATTTTTTAGGGTAGATCAGGGCATGTTCTACAACCTCTGTATCTTCTAGTGTTTTGAAGAATAATAACCAGCCAATTCAGAGATTACTACCACTCATTTTCAAACACCAGATACTAACCTGAGAGACATTCTCATTGCGTACATTCAGAACAGCAGATACGTAAATGTGGAGGAAAAACAGTACAGGTATGGAACCTATTATGCAGAATGCTTGCAATCTGGGGTTTTCCAGATAACAGATCATTATGTATTTTGGATCATTAAACACATCAAACAGATCGAATATTTTTTTGGTCAAAAATCAATTTTTCGGTTTATAAAAAAACGTTATTATTTAGATTTATTATACCCCGACCCTAGAAATAGCTCTAATCTGAAAATATACCATCTAAAACCTGTCAATGCCATGTCGGATTCAGTGACAGAAGTTCCTTGATCCATTTGAAGATGTTAATAATCTTCATGATGTTTGAGTCTATTTCAAAGGGTTTTGCCCAAAAAACTTGACCAATTCAAACAATTCGAGTTTTTTTTTTTTTGCCGAAAACTCAGTTGGAGTTTTAGGGTTGTTAACCCTGAACTCCCCGATTTCCATTCAAGTTTTTACGTACATAAGAAACCATTCAAGTTGTGCGTTCATTCGAGGTATAAAAAACTCTCAAATTCAACCTCTGATAAATAACCCCCTGAAAGTCTACTAATAAATCATTTCAAAATTAAATAAACCCAATAGGTTGGTTTTTGCCTGCAATAAAGATTAATTATATCTCAAGTACAAGGTACTGTTTTATTATTATAGAAAAAATGGAAATAATTTAAAACAAATCTAAATTGTTTTATAAAATGGAGTCTATGGGAAATGGCCTTCCAGTAACTCAGAGCTTTCTGGATAGTGGGTTTCCTGATCATGGATCCCATACCTACACACTCTTTATGCAACATGATGTTCTGAAAATAACAGCAATCCTGTGATGCGTCCCCGGGGTCCCCAGACTTTCCACATAGCCTCTGCAGCAATGACCCTAGCTTGCATGTGCATTTTGGGTCCTGTCTGCAAATCAGGGATATTCACATATTGAATAAGAAGCAATTGTGATTCCCCTGTACTGTAAAATCTGTTGTTAAAGGAGAATTCAACCTGTAAGTGAAAAAACACTTCCTTGTGTAGGCCCCCTCCCTCCTCTCCCCCGGCCTACCTGCCCTCCTGGGCAAATGCCCCTAACTTGTTACTTACCCCTCCGTGTCCAGTTGAGTTTGCAGGCGCCATCTTGTCTCGTTTGCTCTACATCCTGTACTGATCAAGGTTTTTGGAAAATTCATGACTTTTGGGGCACATACACAGAAATATTCCGGTGCAAAGCTACTGCGCATGTGCTGAAAGTCATGAAATTTCACATGCGCAGTAGCTCCACCACAAAATTACTTGTACTTTGCATGTGTCTGAAAACGGTGTCAACACAGGATGAAAAGCGAAATAGACAAGATGGCACCTGTGAATTCCGATGGAGAAGAGGTGTAAGTAACACGTTAGGGGCAGGTAGGCTGGGGGGGAGGGGGAGGGTTTTTTTCACTTACAGGTTGAATTCTCCAGTAAGTTCCTCCCAACAGTGAATGCAGATATCCCTCAGCAGTACCGGGGGGTTAATAAGTACATATTAAATTGAGAAAAATCTCACACACGATGTTTCTTAAAGGGAACCTAAACTGAAAAAAAAAGAAGGGAGTACTTCTATTTTCTAGTACTTCTAAATGTTCTATTTTTAATGGTTAGATACTAGTAGTTTTATACTGCTAGGCAGGCTTCAGCACAATATCTCACTATAAATCCCTAGAGTGTCAAAGACCATTTATGCATTGTCTATGCATTTGCTAGATTCAGTTAAACATGTGGTTAATGGAAGCCACCGCCAAAAGCTTGGTATGAGAAGCTCAAACATTGAAAAACATCTCAATGTCAAAAATAGAAAATGAATGTAAATCATAAAAATGCACTCTTAGGAGCAGATTTATCATAATGTGAAAAATAGTGATGGGAGGATAAATTCCACAGGTAACAAATCGTGACGAATTTCGGCACTGGCTTTCGCGAAACACCAGCCACGATTTGCCGTGAAAAATCCACTGCATCAAAAAAGTTTGTCGCATGTCAGAATAGTCGTACACATTAAAGTGGCGCATCAGAATAGTCGCCCGACACATTTGGACTAAATAGGCTTGCATATAAAAATTGTCACAGGGTCAAAATTGACGAACATCAAAATCATTTTGACGGCCATAGAATTCAACATTTCACAATTGTTTCGCCGTTTCATGAATTTTGCTGCAAGTTCATGAAATTTTCAGCAAAGCAAAATGGGACAAATTCACCCATCACTTCTGAAAAACTCACCCACTTCTATTCTTTCCAATAGGTTTTTAGAAGTGTATTTTTCAAATGGTAAAGTCTAACTTGCTAACTAAAACAGTTCCATAGGAATGAATAGAAAGTGTTAAACTCTATTCTCACATTGTGATAAACCTGCCCCTAAGTTTACAACAATAAGGGGCAGATTTATCAAGGGTCGATCAAATAGGTCCGTTTCCTTTTGAATTCGAATGGATTTTCCCCCCCAAAAAACTTGGCAAGTTGTGGTGGTGACAGGTGGTGAAAGGTGGTGAATAGTTGAAGTTTTAAAATTTTTTCAATTCGATTCGAATTTTGGCCTATTCAATTTTCCAAGTACCCAAAAATTACTTCGAAATTTGAATTTTTTAAATTCTAATTTTCACTTCGACCCTTGATAAATCTTCCCCTTAATGTTTTAGCTTTAGATTCCCTTTAAAATGGCTTTTTCCCTAGCAGCCTGAGGTAATTGACCATCTGAACAGGACCATGAATGGAAAGCACAATAGTAGAAACCCAAGGACAAAGGACATCAAGGGGTAGTATTATCATGGGTTGAATTTCGAGTTCATGGTAGTTATTTAAAACTCCCATGAACTCGAAATTTTACCAATTGCAATTTGTTAAAAATTCTAATTTGAATAGGATCAACCTGCAAACTTGAACAGAAATTGAATTGAGGTTTAAAAAAAAGTAAGGAAGGCTGCTCCAAATTGATCCTATGATGTCTTCCATAAGCTAAACAGCAATTCGGCAGGTTCAAGGTCAGCAGGTTTAATGGTCAAATTTGAATTCTTAAAGGGCCAGTGTATGATAAATTTCAAATATTACATTTTAATTTAAAAAAAAAAATCAAATTGAATTTTAACTATTCCCTAGTCGAATTTCACAAAAAAAGAAAAACATTTGAAGTTCAAAAATAAAAATTTAAATTCGAAATTCGAATTTTCACTTTGTCGTGAAAGTTCTTTAAGTAGGCGATAACACTGATCTCAGCCATTTATCTTTATCTGTTGCTTTGTAATTAACATATATACACCCAGTTTTTAAATGGGCAGGGCTGGGGGAAAAAGCTAAATAATTATAGATTCAATTTTTAACACTTCCACTATTAATGGAAATACTGAACTTACAGAAGAAAATTGTGTGTTTGTAAGGCAGAATAAAAACCTAATGAACCTCAGTCCGGGAAAATAATTTTTAGAAATTATGACAAATTACCAGCAGGATGTAAGGAAGGAAATTTACAGCATATAAAGTAAATATTCAGATGGCATGAAACTTTTAATGAAGTCAGATATTCAGCCCGACAACTGTGAAATTAACAGGGCTGCCATATGGGCTTATTTTTTCAATCACGCTTAGTAGACATTTTAAAAAAAAAATTACTAGAACATTAAAATAGTATTATGAAAATACATTATCAGTATTTTGTTTTAAATACTAAACAAAATAAGTAAGTAGTCCTGGCGGTTATTATGTTTTGCTTTTAGTAACTAAAAGGCACTCTCTACTTGAGTTGCAATAGGTCTCTGCACTCCGCTTCTGAGCAGAAACACCTGCGATTACCCTCCTTAAAGGGATACTGTCATGGAAAAAAAAAATTCAAATCACATAAGTTAATAGTGCTGCTCCAGCAGTATTCTGCAGTGAAATCAATTTCACAAAAGAGCAAACAGATTTTTTTATATTTAATGTTGAAATCTTACATGGGGCTAGACATATTGTCAGTTTCCGAGCTGCCCCCATTCATGTGACTTGTGCTCTGATACTGCAAGTTGGAGTGATATCACCCCCTCCCAGGTAACCAGATTGTAGCTCCCTAACACTAGGGGGAAAATCCAAGTCTGGAAATTCACTAGTGCAGCCTTCACCGCACTTCGACAGGCGTAGTTTCGCCAGCGATTTGCTAATTCACTAAAATGCGACATTGTGCTCAGGGAGGGCAAATGTTAGCGAAGTTGCACCAGCAAAAATTCGCCAGCTAAATCGAAGTTGCGCTAGTGAAGGGGGATTTGCATATGGCAGGAACTTAAAGTGTGAATGGACGTATATGTTACAGAAAAAATATTACATTACACAAGCCCAGGGATCCTTAATAAATGCAAATAGAGTTATTATATTGCCCTACACTGGCCCAGAGTATAGGTTATGTGCCATATGTTAGGAAAAGTAGGGGGGAAGCAGGATATCCCAAAAAAACTTTTCATCCTTTTGCAGCCTATCACCCATGAAAATGGAAAAAACTCAAGCGTTTTTTGGGACTTTTTTTTTGAGGAACTTCTATTGCACTTCGCCTGGTCTGAGGTGGAGAAGGCAAGTCTGGCGATAGAGGTAATGGTCAGTAAAATCAAAAACTTTGCGAATTTGCGTAGTAACACTCTTTCGCGGGACCAAACATTTGTCTGGCGTTAGAGGTGAAATTGAGCCAGAGTCTATCTCCTTCTTGAAAATATGCCAGCAAAATCATGCCAGCTACCATTAATAAATGTGCGAAGTTCCGAAATGACGTCACGCTGGTGAATTTGCGTCAGCGTTAGTCATTTCGCCATTTAGTGAATTTGCCCCTAGATAACATCTGCCTGGTAGATCTAAGAACAACACTCAATAGTAAAATCCAGGTCCCACTGAGACACATTCAATTACATTGAGTAGGAGAAACAACAGCCTGCCAGACAACAGTTCAATCATAAACTGCTGGCTCTTTCTGAAAGCACATGAGCAGGCAAAATGACCCAGGATGGCTGCCTACACACCAATATTACAACTAAAATACATTTGCTGGTTCAGGAATAAAATGTTTTTGTAGAGTGAATTATTTGCAGTGTGAACCATGACAGAATCCCTTTAAAGGGGTTGGTGCACCTTTGAGTAAAATTTTAGTATGATGGAGAGAGTGATATTCCGAGGGAAATTTGCAATAGGTTTTCATTTTTTATCGTTTGAGTTATTTAGGTTTTTATTCATCATCTCTCCAGTTTGCAATATCAGTTTGGTTACTAGGGATCGAATTACCCTAGCAACCAAGCACTGATATGAGTAAGAAATAAGAAATGAACAAAGTATAAGAAAGCAACAAAGTAAGAAAAAAAGGAAAAAAGTACAAAGAGGAGTACTAAAAAAGCAAATATTGGTTTGTAAGGACCTAATAAATGTTGCTTTACATATCACTTAAGTGAGAGGGCCTTTTTTCTTACAGAGGATAACAGATCTCAAACCTACTACTACTAGAAAATCATTGTAAACATTAAATAAATCCAATAAACTGATTTTGTTTCCAATAAGGATTAATGATATTTTATCTTGGCTCAAGTACAAGGTATGATTTTATTATTACAGAGAAAAAAGAAATCATTATTAAAAATTTGGATTATTCGAATAAAATAGACGTCTATGGGAGACGGCCTCCGCGTAATTTGGATCTTTCTGGATAACAGGTTTCCAGATAACGGATACCATACATCTGGTATAATCTAGTGTCCTATTGTGCATTACAGTTGTTTGAAGGGCTCCTGATATATATATATATATATATATATATATATATATATATATATGCTTATAATTATATCACTGTTATAGTTTAGAACATAAAATGGAAATAGCAAATAGAGATCTGTCTGTAAGATGTTTATCTTGGTATAAATACAGTTCATCTATTCTGGTACAGAATTCCTGCAGTTTAACACACGTTGAGGCAATTATACTCACAGGCTGCTACCACTGATGCTGAACAATCTGAAAAGTGATTAAACCAATTACAATGAAAGAAACCATGACATTTAGAACATCACAAAAACCCTTAAAAGAGTAGAATTGCAATAAAAATATTGTTTGAAAAAAAAAAAGAGTAAACCAAAAATAAGTTTTTTCTTCTTAAAATGATGTTATTCATTAAGTTGTCAAATCTCTTTACCTTATGCTAAATAATGTCAATTTGAAATTACCATAGGAAGGATTTTGTAATTGCTTCTCTTTCTCGGATCACAGATGATAAGTGATTACCTTTCAAGTGTTTCTTTTTTTTTTTTTTTATTACTTCTATATTTGCTTTTTAGATACTGTATGGCAAAACTGACCCATGAAACATTGTACGGCTACAATTATGTCTGTAAAAGAATTTAAAATGATTTAATTTTACAGTAAAATGAAGATGTTAACAAAAATTTTTTGGGTGAAAGATATACATTATAAGGGTTAGTTATTATCGAGTTTTGAATTTTCAAGTTAACAAAAAAAACCTAGACGTTTTCAAGATTTATTATACCCCAACCTTAGAAATAGCTCAAATCCAAAAAGACTCCATTTAATACTTGTCAACTTCATGTAGGAGTCAATGGCAGAGTTCCCGTGAACCATGTGAAGATGTTAATAGCCTTCATGATGTTCAAGTTTTTTTCGGATGGTTTTGCCTGAAAACTCTTTCAATTCGAGTGTTTCCAGTATTTTTCCACCTGAAAACTCAATTTATTCAAGTTTCTGGGTTTCGAAACTCAAACTAACATCCAACTTTGATAAGTAACTCTCCAATTAAATAAATAAATATAGAGGGAGATCTATTAAAAAATCTATCCAAAAACCTTTTATTCAGAAAGCTCTGAATTGAAAGAAGGCCATCTCCCATTGACTCTATTTTAGTCAATTCACATTTTTTTTAATTATTTCCCTTTTCTCTGTACCGTGTACTTGACCCCAACTAAGATATAATTAATCCTTATTGGACGCAAAACCAGCCTATTGGGTTTATTTAATGTTCACATGATTTTTATTATGAGACCTAAGGTACGAAAACCCACATTACAGAAAGACCCCTCATCTGCAAGCCCCCAGATTCCAAGGATTCTGGATAAAAGGTCCCATAACTGTATATATATATATTTAAACCACAGTCAAAGTAACACACATGAACGATTCAAATGATTTTTAATTCGATCGAATACGGCCATTTCCGGCCAAAAACAGCCATATTTTGAAAATTACCCCCCCCCCCCAAAATTTGCTGATCGAATTTTAAAGTTTTTTACGTCGAAATTCCACCATTAGTAAATCTGCCCCCCAGTATATAAAATCTAACAGATGCCTATGCCCTCCTCTACTTAATGCATTACATTTAACACATAATCTATATTCATCTTCATTAACATATAGAACTGGTTTATGCATTTGTCTTACATCTCTGGAACATTCTGCTGTTAGATAAACTTTTGAAAGCATCTATTTTACAGCAAATATGTCTGTTATATGTATTTCAGCATATAAACAAAAACCACAGGAGCTCTAAAATCTCCACCCAAATGCACTTTTTTTTAGCCTCCTCCAGTTTCTGTAGAATATGTAGGAGTTTTTAAGGACTTGGTAGTGTGGGCAACACAGGTCTCTGGATTTCCATATTGACTAATGGTTCCACATATGTAAATTTTATTTTGTTGGTCTACTTTTATGTTTTTATCAGTCAACTTTGTGTATTTGAACCACAACAGGTCCATTCAAATAATTATAAACTGATTATATTAATGGACCCCAAATATTCAGCTCAAACGGCTCCACTGGAAACCAAATAAAATATTCTATAAAACATTAAAGACTCCATATACAGTATAAAATGTAATAAGAAATTTCTGTAAAAATATCTGCTCAAAAAAGTAGTGACGGCTCCTGTTATTCTAAAATAATATACCTGAATTTAGCATTAAACAAAGTTGTACAACTTCAACATTGCTGTTTCCAGAATATTGGCCATGTTAATCATACTTATTCTTTATATTTTGCAGGTGCATGAGTAATATGCTTCTGCTCTAAAGATATTTTAGATATCTAAAACAGTCATGCTCCTGATAAAAGATATTTAAAGCTACACATTGTAATAGTCAAGATTAGCTTGAAAAAAAAAAACTCCTGTGTCTTTTATGTTGCCATGTAGTAGATGGAAGAACTGTAATGGGACCAGAACAGCAAAGGGCATTTCCTCAGTTGTTGATTCATTACAATGATAATTTCTTTTGCTGTCCAGCTGCCAACCCACATTTCCTACAGATCAATGCTGAATGAACTTTACACATGGTTATGCTTTGCAAGTATTGACATGAGACAAGGTAGTGCTCCCTCTTCACAACAGAAATGGAAGCAGAAAAAAACCTATTAGATCTGGCAGCAGATATAAAATTCATAGCATTCAGGTCAGTTCCCTACCTCATTATGTTACTAATGCATTTTTATTGTCAGAAATACCTGAACTTTCTTTTTGCGGTCTCTAATCATCTTTTTGGAATGATTTTTCATGAATCTAATGTTTCTTCTTATCATTTCATGTCTTCACTTTGCACAAACTCCAGTTGCTACAACATTAAGGGAGTTATTTGTTAAAATCCGAACGTTAAAGGGAAAACATGTTTTTTTTTAAAAAATGCATCAGTTAATAGTGCTGCTCCAGTA
>CM044441.1:23997928-24011310 GCA_024363595.1 Xenopus borealis
AGCACTATTAACTGATACATTTAAAAAAAAAATTTTTTCCCATGACAGGATCCCTTTAAATAATTGTGATTGGCTACATTAAACTGTGCATTTATATGATGCAAAGAGAGACTGCTATGATTTCTTGTTCATATGATTCTATTGGCAGAAGGGTGTGTGACTGGATGGATGAAGTATCGGTTTATATAATACATACATGTTTGATTGGTGTCACTCTGGTAATGTTGTTGGATGGTATAATCATCAGTCATTAAAGTTTATGAGTTTTGAAGATGCATTTCTGGCCATAAATGTCACAGTAAACATTGATATAATAAACGCCATAAAACAACACTATGTTATAGCATAAATATTTGGAAATGTAATTTGTCACCAGAAAATTAGCAACTTGCTGGTCTGTTAACATAGTTACCACAAGTGATTGCATTGACTTCTGAGTGCATTGCTGTTTAGTAAACTTAGTCACCACAAATATTCTGCCAGAAAAAAATTTCAGCAATATCAGGCGGAAACTTATTGTCAAATTTAGTAAACGGACCCCATAGACTAGAAAAAGTTTTTTTAACTTAATTGTGAAGACATGTTCTGAAATGTACCACAGTATTGTGGGGACTAAAGAAAATAACTAAATGTCCTATTCACTGCAGTTGAATTTTTGTGCAAAAAAAAAAGTTTTATTAGCTCATGGTACAAAGCAGGCAACGTTTCAGACACCTCTGGGTCCTTTATCAGGGCCTATTTTGACTCCCAGTCCAGACCTTAGCCTGAGGTACTAGAGCAGAGGTCTCCCGCCTTCTTTTTAAATCCACAAGCCACAACCTAAACTCTGATAAGGCTTAATTATATCTTAGTTTGAATTAATTAAA
Organism: Xenopus borealis; assembly: GCA_024363595.1. Lineage (NCBI taxonomy): Eukaryota > Metazoa > Chordata > Amphibia > Anura > Pipidae > Xenopus > Xenopus borealis. The sequence goes on from CM044441.1 coordinate 23,998,795, forward strand.
ATGTACTGTTTTATTACAGAGAAAAGGGAAACAGCTTTCAAAATTTTGGATTATTTTATTATAATGGAGTCTATGGGAGACAGACTTCCAGTAATTTAGAGTATTATGGATAAAGGGTTTCTAGATAACAGATCCTATACCTGTACAGGTATGGGATCTGTTATCCAGAATGCTTGGGACCTGGGGGTTTCTGGATAATGGATCTTTCCATAATTTGGATTTTCATACCTTAAGTCTACTAGAAAATCATGTAAAAACTAAATAAATTCAATAGGATGGTTTTGCTGGTTAAAAATCTGGATTATTTTATTATAATGCAGTCTATGCCCATATAGCCTCCATTATGATCCGATTGCTGAGCCCTCAATGTGGGCATATCGGAGGAAAGATCCGCAATATCACCAAACGAGTGGATCTCCCTGTCTGAGGCCACCTTTATTAACTGTTACTAATTGCTTGATTGTATAAATAAACTCAAGCCACACATATTATATGATAAAATGTACCTACAGTACATCATATATAAGTGGATTCCTTCTGAACCTATGGATTTTAGGATAACATTACAACTGATATATGGCAGGGAAAGCAGCCAGAAAGTTAACATTTTGGTCTAAAGAAACAAAATGATTAGAATATATGCTGAAAATAAACAGACAAAAATGCACAATTTTAAAATAAAATATAACTACAAAACGTTAAAGACATATTTCTAACTGTCTGGACCAGTATAGATGGTCTGTATATATTGTTATCTTCCTGAGATATGGTCAGAAAAGAAACAAGTGCAGGAATAAAATCTTTTGGTACAAAGCCATGAAAAATGAATTTTCTGCTTTAAAGCCTCCAATCATTTTGCTATTATGAAGCAAAGGGAATTATTCTCCCAGGGTTTAAAGTCCTCAAATATCCTGAAAATGCATTTCTAAATATACACTCTCTTTTTATTCCCAGTATTGCTGAACACTGCGCACGCATTATTTTATTCAGCACCTGAAGCAAAGCTCATAGAAGATTTCTGAAGGTGAACTTGTGGAATAGTACTTACCTCCAGTCGCCACAGTAATTTCACGTAGAAAATGGCCGTAAAATGGAAAATCAAAGGACAGGTTCACTCTCTGCAAAGTACAATGCCAGGGAAGAAAATCATTTTTTTTTTGTGTAAAAAAAATTGGAAAAAAAAAAATACAAAATGAAAGTTTCATGTCAAAATGTGATTTATTCATTATATTTCATGATTTTCACCAAACACCACTTTAGTTTTGCCTCTTATAACATTCTGCTTGAAGTCGTTACCATGGAAACAATTTCGCCCTGTATAATTGAAAGAGAAATTTCCGCTAAAGGAAATGCTTAGTATCGTGAGGATATGTTTGTGCTTTATCAAAATAGTTTAACCTTTCTGTCGGGGAAAAAGCAAACTCACGAGTGCAGCATATTGTCATCTTCATAATAGGGTGTTATTGGAGATCCTTTATGAGAGGAATGATAAAATGCTTAAGATAAATGTTCAAAGTAATGTGGGTAGACATAGGCTTAACATTTGACTCAACTACATTCTGTTTTTCTGCTCCTGGGGGCATTTCACTTTTTATTACTTTGAAAGCAATACGGAACAGCATGTGCATTCCTTCAGGCTAGGACATGAGAGGGCTATGAAAAAGTTGAAAAAAGTTAAAACCAGAGGCCTAACTTGAATTCCCCAGTAAAACATGTATTTTTGTATTTTTCTTACCAGCAATGTTGAGTCTATGGTACTGCTAAGGAAAGGGTTTAGGTTAATAATATTCATTTGTGGGACTACAGTTGGCCAAGGATCTGAAAGGGTTGTTCATCTTTAAGTAAACATTTAGCATGGTATAGAATGGATTATTCAACTGGTCTTTATTTTTTCCTTTTCATAGGTTTTGAAGATTTTGCCTTCTTCTTATGATGATTTCCCGGGGGGGCACCCATCTAGACAACAAATGCTTTGCTACTAGTGATGGGCGAATCTTTCCAGTTTCGTTTCACCAAAAAATTAGCGAATTTCCAGCGGAACGAGTCGCTTAATTTTTGACGTGCGTTTCGTCATTTTCAGCACGTCTTTTTTTTTTGACGCCAGCGAATTTTCAGCAGGCAAATTTTTGCATGAGTTTCGAGAATTTATCCGCCGGCTGCAAATCACGGGAATTCGCCGCGAATTCGCGCCTGGCGAATAAATTCGCCCATCACTATTTGTTACTGCTACTTTTTATTATTCATCTCTCTATTCAGTCCCTCTCCTATTCATATTCCAGTCTATTATTCAAATCAGTGCATGTTTGTCAGGGTAATTTGAACCCTAGCAACCACACTGCTGAAATGGCAAACTGGAGAGCTGCTGAATAAAAAGCTAAATGACTCAAAAACCACAAATAAAAAAATGACAACCAATGGCAAATTGTCTCAGAATATCACTCTCCACATCATACTAAAAGTTAATTCACTTTAAACCCCTTTAAGGAGGGCAACCGCAGTTGTTTGTGCTCTGAAACAGTTTTTTAAAGTGTGTTTTTGGTTCTCAAACATCTGTTTGCCAAAACAAAATGCTAACCTTGTGTAATAGATTCTATATAGGCTATAGACAGTCTATACATCATATAGATCTGGCCCTACATCTAGGGTAATTTAAAATCTGCTTCTCAATACTCCTCGCCATGGGCCAAATTCATTTTAAAGAGAAAAACAAATTGTATGGTTTATCACGTGTAAACACCGCTGAAGCCTTTAGGAAAATTTGGAATTTAATTTGGAGAGAGCAGTTTTTCTTGTGAAATTGAATCTGACCCTAGTATGACCCTTCACTGACCCTTCACTGTCTCAACACATTCCTCTCATGGTCACAGTAACTACTTCTGATGTTACCTGTGTTAAACCTTTCTTCCTTTCTTGCTGTTCTTTACCTCCAGGAATTGAATTCCTGTATAGCAAACCCTGTTTCAATTATTTAAAAACTAAACTGAAAGGGGCACATTAACTAAAGGGTGAATTGTGCTACTTTACTGGAAATTCACCAAAATAAAAATTCCTACTTAATTCACCAATTTATTAAAAGGCGAACAGAGCAAATCGCTGGTGAAAAAGCTCAGCACTAAAGTAGTTTTGCACAGTTTCTCCAGCAACAATTCTCTAAAAAAGTCAGGTTCAGGCTGGCAAACTCCTATTATAAATATAGAGCAGCCACTTATAAATTGCAATCTGCATTGACCTTTCCCTGTACTTTTTTCCATAACAGTGATTTAAGTAGGGTCCAATCACAAAAAATTCTCCTGAGAATTTTCCCTACTACTATTGCATGGGGAAATTTCCTGATTAATTTTTGCCAGGAGAAAATTCACCACATTTCTCTTATGATTTTAGTAAATATGGAGATGTGCTGTGAAAATACAGCTGGCGAACTTTGGTGAAGTTAGAAATTTACACTTTAGTAAATCTGCCCCAAAGGCTGAGGCACTGGCATAGCATCTCCCTCAGTTTTTGCAGATGAATCTTTGTAAATTTAAATACCCTTCTATTTCAGAGCTGTTAAGTTGCGATATTTTTTCAGGAGTTACCAGATTTGGGCCTCCCTCCACCTGTCTCCTGTCACTCTTAAAGGAGAAGTCAACCCAATCGGCGCTAAAATCCCTTCCCCTCCCCTGCATTGCCCCCTCCCACCTCCCCCCCCCAACCCAGGCAAATGCCCCAAAATTGCTACTTACCCCTCAACGCAGGTCCTGTCCATGGAGTTCACAGGCGCCATTTTCTCCCGTGCGGTAGCAATTTAGTAAAAAAGTAGCAATTTAGGGGCATTTGCCCAGGGGGGAGGTAGGCCGGGAGGAGGAGGGAGTTGGGGCAACACAGGGGAGGAACTTTAGCACTGTTTGGATTGACTTCTACTTTAAAGGAGAACTAAAGCTTAACTAAAGAAGTAGATAGAAATGTTGTACGTTATGTCTTGTGCTTTTGTACCAGCCCAAGGCAACCACATCCCTTTAGCAGTAAAGATCTGTGTCTCCCCATTAGATGCCCCAGTAGCTCCCCATCTTCTTTTCTGATTCTGATTCACTGATTCACATGCTCTGTGCTGCTGTCACTTACTGAGCTTAGGGACCCACTCACACTATACAGTACACATAGAATATAAATGTCACAAAATAAGGCTGATTAATAAAGATAATTACTACATGGCAGCACAGAAACCACTGCAACTAGCATCAACATTTAATAATCAGCCCTGTAGCATCAGCTTATATTACAGACCAACCTTATTTTCTGTTTGATAATTTGCAACAACCCCTAAGCTGAGCTTCTCAACAGCTGCTCAGAGCCTACTGAGCATGTGAGTGTCACAGACACTTTCCAAGATGGTGACCCCCTGTAACAAGTTTGAAGTCCTGGATCATTGCTGCTATTGACAAGCTGAAATTTTAGCCTGGTGCAATAAGTGCAGTATATAAAATATGGCATTTTTAGAGTTTAGTTCTCCTTTAAACCTATCCCCAATGTCTGGTGATTTTCAGCCAAAAATCTGATGTGACATGAGTGGAGCAATGTGTGACTTCATATGCACATATCACATGTCACTTCCTCTGATGTCACTTCTGCAATGGGCACACTTTCGCCAAGGCACTACGGACCCACCTAAAGACTACGAACAGCTCTGCTAATTGGTTGTAAGCCCTATGGGGCAGGGACCTCCTTTTTGAGGTTTGTTACCACTTATTCATGAATTAAATTGGATTTTTACTTCTTTTATTTTCATTCTCATTAATGATCTCTGTTCTAAGAATGTGTTGTTTGAATGCACAGCTCTGCATATACACATAGCACTAAAGACATAGATACATTTGTTTATATTTTATACAGTACAGCTTTTCCCCATACTGAAACATGGCAAAGGCAACTGAAAATGAAATAAAAGAATAGAAAGCAACAAAAAATAAGAGTACAAGATAGAAGGGGTGAAAATAAGAGGAAAAATAGAGGATATGAGAACTTTAAAAGTACAAGAAAGGCCGACAAGAAAACATATAATAGAAACTATAATGAGAAAGAGCAAAACTGGGCAGATTGGTACACCATTATGAATTATAATAGAATAAATAAGTTAATACAGTATTTTATGAACATGCTCTCTGCTCAGTGATTATGTTTAACTTACTATCTTATAATTAGCAATATGACTTACCGCAGCTTGACGATGTGTGTTTGAGAGTATTCCATGAATCTTAACTTTTTCTTTTTCCATTTGATCAATGTTCACCCATAAATCCCGACTGGCAGAATCCAGTGGCCCATATGTTCTAGATGTGTAATACTTGTGATCAGTATCCTCCTGAAAAACATATATCAGGGCCATTTTATTACTGTTTCTCTTACCTACAGAACACAGACAATGACTGTGTTCTAGACATCATACGTTTCACACATATACAGGTATGGAACCTGTTATTCAGAATGTTTGGAACCTGGGATTTTTCAGATAATGGACCTTTCCATAAATTGGATGTTTTGCCAACCCCTTCTCAACATGTCTAGAAATTCTAATTCAAATAGGGCAGCACCCTCAGAAAGGAACATGGGGGGATTAGATGGATAATGTAAAAGCATCTGTACATACTTTTATGGCAAAATTATAGATAGTATGCAAAGACAATGTTATGAGGTGAAAACATTTCTATTGTCAGTATCTACTAGAAAATCATCTAAACATGAAATAAACCCAATATAGGCTGGTTTTGCTTCCAATAAGGATTCAGTTTTTTATTATAACAGAGAAAAGGAAATAATTTTAAAACATTTAAATTCTTTGGATAAAATGGAGTCTATGGGAGACAGCCTTTCTGTAATTCATAGCTTTCTGGGTAACAGATTTTCATTTTTTTTGCATTGTTGGTGGGGTATGTAGGACAAAGAGCATATCACCTCCCTTTCAATATAAACATGTTTTTAAAAATTATATGATACGTCTATTCCACACCACGTTTTCAAGAGTCCATGCTGCCTTTCTACAACAGAAACTGGGGTTGTTCATGATGAAAACAGGAAGTGTTTTTGAAATGTAAACAGGCGAAATCATATATGGCAAGCCAATGATGCATCTAAATCAATAGACAACGACTGAACAAAGTGCTAGTCAACAGATGAACAAACATCACAATTTTATGGGAAATTGTATGGGTTCTCAGGAAACCCTTAAGTTGGCCATAGACGCAGAGATCCGATGTCGCCAAATGACCGGATCTTTCCCCGTTATGCCCACAATGGGTGATATCGAGCTGATCCAATCAGATCACAATGCATCTGAAATAGGGGGACCACATACACACACAGATGCAGTCGCGATCCAACAGGATTCTTTACCCTGCCCGACTTTTGGCCAGATATTGATCGGGGAAGCCAGTCGGATGGCCCCACACACGGGCCAATAAGCTGCCGACACCGTCTGTGGGGTCCTACTCAGAAAGTTCAGAATTGCAAGAAGCCTATCTCCCATAGAGTCGAAGCAAATAATTCCATTTAAAAAAAAAATCCTTTTTCTCTGTAATAATGAAACAGTCCCTTGTACTTTATGGTAACATAGCTGCATTGATCCATATTGGTGGAGATTTCACTGGATTTATGGGGGATTGTGGGCACCCACCCAAAAAAGCAGAGCAATCCATTTTTGGTTCCTGGCCAATAAAAATCTGGGGTAAAAATGTAAAGGGGTTATTCACCATTATTTTATTATTAACGTGTTTTGAGTTATTTAGCTTTTTATTCAGCAGCTCTCCAGTTTGCAATTTTGGCAGTCTGGTTTCTAGAGTCAAAATTACCCTATCAACCATGCATTGAAATGAATAAGAGACTAAAATATGAATATAACAGGGCCTGAATAGAAAGGTGGGTTATAGAAAGTCACAAATAACTATAAATATAAATTTGTAGCCTTACAGAGCATTTGTTTTTTGATGACGTCAGTGACCCACATTTCAAAGCTATGAGGAGTCAGAAGAAAAAGACAAATAATTCAAAAACTATAAAAAAAGAAAAACTGAAGACCAGTTGAAAGGTTGCTTAGAATTAGCCATTCTATAACATACGTAAAGGTAACTTAAAGGTGAAGCACCCCTTTAATAATTTGATTTGCTCTTTTGCTGTATTTCTTTTACATAAAGAAAAAGAAAAGTAAATTATGTTTTTAATCCAAAGAGGATGCCAACACATGGTAAATCAGCAGATAAAATATGTATAAATCTAACCCTTTCACTAACACGCCTTCTCATGTATGTGTTCTTTTTACACAAGCCCAAGCACTTGTTTTCCATTTGTGCCTAAAACATTGACCTGCTTTCATATATATCATAAAACACTTTACTGACAGGCATGACTGTAATCAGGACACATCCCCAAAGAGCTTACAATCTATGAAATAATTTATCATAACCCTGTTATATGTGAGTTCTGAATTTCCAGTAGAAAAAGGAAACAAGTTTGCTGTATATTTCCACATCTGACAGATCTTTAATCAGGAATTCAAAATGGAAGCAAAGAAAACTCTTGAAAACACATGGATTTAACAGCCTGCATAGAATGAGTCCTGCATGTATCAGACTCCAAGCATATAATCAGCATTCGCTTATTTCTGCAGTGGAAAATGAATTAAATTTTACCCATATTGATTAATGACCGTGTGCATAATACAGAATGGAGAATTGCAGCAGATTAAATATGCATAAAAGGATCTGCCTGGGAGAAAATGGCCATAAAATAAAGAAATTAGATTTTCCATGTTCACTGAAGTTTCATCACTTGATTTTATGTTCTTTTGTTTTACTCATGGACCTGAGGAATAATATTTCTGTTTTTTATTCTTTACCTTAAGTGGGACAAACACATTTTGGATCCATACACCATTAACTTTCAGTCACACTCATTGTAATTTAGGGCATATTTCTTGACAATCGCCCTATGGTTAGCACTTGTTTCATTCAGTGTTCACTTTGAACTCATGTGGAATTAAAACACATTGGTAAACAAGTCTGATTTTGAACCAAACAGGTTGGTTTTTCGTGAGGTTTGGTTTGGTTCACAACTATTTTTCTGTGCACATGCTCAGTGTGATCTGGGCTGATTAGGGATCGTCAGAAATGATCAAAACAGCACAGTGTCGGACTGGGATGCCAGGGGCCCACCAGGAAACCTTAGACCAGGGGCCCAACTTTCCAAACTATTATTCCTTCTCTCCTCACTTAACCTCTTTATTCTCCTATTCTTTTACATCTACTTACTATACTCTACTCTTCCATTACTAAGCCTCTTTTTCCAGATAAAGAAATAGGGAATGAACATGAAATAGGCCAAATTGTTAGAAGCAAGAGGGCCCACTGACACCTGGGCCCACCGGGAGTTTTCCTGGTATCCCTGTCGCCAGTCCGACACTGAAATAGCACAAGTCAAATAATATCTGCCAGAAGGTGATACAGCAAGACTGATTAATAATCAGAATATACAGACTACACTGGGTCCTGTGTTGTCATGTAATCTAATGTGGATTTTATAGTTTTGTATTGTTTAATACAAACTTTCTCCAACTCTGCAGAACCAGTGGCTGCAGCAAAATAATCCTCTAAATAGAATCCCAGTTTATCTGTTTAAATCTGGCTCCATGATCTTTGTTCCTGCAGCTGGAGTTGGAAACAGTAAAGGGGATGTAAAGGCAAAAACAAAAACCAATACATATCTTGACACAGTCACCAACTGCAAGCTGCTGTTCATAAGTATGAGTGTTCCCTGCCCAGCAGTTAGGGACCGTCTGACAATTCCTATCCACAACAGTAAATGAAGGGAGAATTTCACTGAATACAATCAGGTTTCTTATAAAAACAGTACACATTTTTAATTAAAGTATATTTGGAGATATATTTCTTTTTCATTATTTTTTTGCCTTTCCTTGTCCTTTAAAGAGATACTAACACAAAAAACTGGGGCGCTGCTGCCATGAAGCGAATCGAGAAACTCGTCTTAGATAGCAGAATCCCACCCATTAAGAAGGGGGGGGCTGTAAAGCTCCCTGTTTATAAGTAATTGTAATTTTAATTTCCTAAACCTGACTGTTTTGCCAACATGACTGTCCCTTCTCAACCTGTCACTTAGAATTTCTAACATTAACTGATTACTGCAGCACAAATACAGCAGCCAATATGGCAGATAGGTAATGTAAAAACATCAGAAAGTACTTTTATGGCATAATTATAAAGCTCATGCAAAGGCAATGTTATGATATGTTTAACAATGAGTTTCAGGTTTTAGTATCTCTTTTAGTAAACTTTGCATTTAACTTAATGCAAAAAGATGCAGACAGCAGTACCTGACCTATATTTCCTGCCTACCAGATAATAACCAGGGGAAAATCCCATTCACATACTGAGAAAACCCATTGCCTCAATTTGGCAACACACTTGCTGATCAAATGCTATGAAACTACAATATTTAGTACATGTACTGTATGCTGCCCAGATGATCCTGATATCTACAAACCATGAATAACAGTTGGGATGCATACCTCCCAACATTAAAGGGGATGTAAAGGCAAAAATAAAATCCCATTTTTACTTTCTTTAATGAAAAAGAAATCTATCTCCAATATACTTCATTAAAAATGTCTACCGTTTTTATAATAAATCTGTCTGTATGCAGTGAAATTCCACCTTCATTTACTGCTGTGTAGGGATGGCGCGAACGTCGGAAAAAAAGTTCGCGAACATATTCGCGAACTTGCGTCGAAAATGCGAACGGTTCACAAACGTCACGAACCGCATAGACTTCAATGGGAAGGCGAACTTTAAAAGCTAAAAAAGACATTTCTGGCCAGAAAAATGATTTTAAAGTTGTTTAAAGGGTGCAACGACCTGGACAGTGGCATGCCAGAGGGGGATCAAGGGCAAAAATGTTTCTAAAAAATACATTGTTGACACAGCGCTGCGTTTTGTGCTGTAAAGGGCAGAAATCACACTACGTCACTCAGGTGATGTTTCTGGACACGGAATGTGAAAAAGCTCACACAGCTACGTGGCACTTGGTTAAAGACTGGGCAAACAATGCCTACAAGGTCAACGTATACACTACTACAGCGGTAGTAAAATTAAAAAAAAGTAAAATAAAAAAAAAAATGAATATTAAAAAAAAAAAAAAAAATCGGGTTGGTGCTGCTGAACTACTAGGAGCAGCACAGTAGCACACCAGTACCACTCCCCAACACTGCTAGACTAATAGCTAATAGACTGGGCTCTTATAGTAGCAACGTAAAACAACAAAAAATAAAATAAAAGCAGTCCTTACAAGGACTATTGGGTTATTACAGCAGTCAGCAGATGAGATCAGAAGCAGGACAGCTGCCCACTGCAGCTACATACAGAGCACTGCAGTAGAAGGTAGATTACTAGCCAGCAAAGCTACCTAAGCTAAAATGTCCCTCAAATCCCTGCAGACTTCTGTCCCTCCAATACAGAGCAGTATCAAGCAAATTACTAGCCAGCAAACTTACTATCCACTGTCCCTGAAATCAATCACTAACAGCTCTCTCCCTACACTAGCTCTTCAAAGCACACACAGGCAGAATGAAAAAAAGCTGCAGGGCTTCTGTTTTTATAGGGAAGGGGAGTGGTCCAGGGGGTGTAGGGGTGGTCCAGGAGGGAGAGCTTCCTGATTGGCTGCCATGTATCTGCTGGTCTGGGGTGAGAGGGCAAAAAAAAGCGCCAACTAACGCGAACCCAAAATGGCGAACGTCGCGCGACGTTCGCGAACTTCCGGCGAGCGCGAACAGCCGATGTTCGCAAGTTCGCCGGCGAACAGTTCGCGCCATCCCTACTGCTGTGGATAGGAATTGTCAGACAGTCCCTAAGTGCTCTGCAGGGAAAAAGTCATACTTTCAAACGGCAGGGGGGAGCCCCCCCTTACTTCCCAAAACTCCAGCAGATTTGCCTTTTTCCCTGTAAAACAGCCAGTGACCGTGTAGAGATTTGTATCCACAGACCAAATGCAGTCTGTATATTGTGATTTTAATCAGTTTTGCTGTATTGGCTTCTATGGCAGATATTATTTTACTTGTGCTGTTTCATTTATGACAATCCCTAAGCTTAACCTCCTAACTGAAGCCCAGACCACACTGAGCATGTGCGTAGTCTTTGTATTGCAAAGATGTATAACAAAGTTACAAGATGACAGCCCCCTGTGGCCAACTTTGAAAGAATAAATCATTTGTTTGATTAGGCTTGTGGTACAGTAAGTTCATGTTTATATTTAGTACACAAAATACAGCATTTCTAACATTATTCTATTTTAGACTTTAGTTGCCCTTTAAAGAAATAAAAAGAGGGCCAAAAAAGGTGCTGCTCGTATAGAGCTGTCCATGCCCATTTTTGTGGCCCCAACCCCTAATTACCCCTAATTGTTACAATTACTTATTTGCTTATCTATACATTGCTACAAAATATCTTATCTGAACCTCCTGGCAGTTCTGGGCTGTCTGCCAAAAGCCAATTATATTAGAAACTTTTTTTCTTTTTCTGGCTGTGCAGAGAAAAAATGGACTTTCCAGTACAAATGAGGGACTGCGGGTTGAGCTGTCAAAAGAGGGACTGTCCCTCTAAAAACGGGACAGTTGGGAGGTATGGGGATGCTATATAAACAGGTTCCTTCTTTTCACATGCTACTGTTCCAGTCATTACCTTGTTGGCCCACACACATGGAACAATAGAGACACAGCGCATTGTACAGTAACCATCTGTTAAGCCCACGAGTCTATTAATCACATAATCTACAGGTGCTACCTTCAGGCTATACAGTACATACTACTAAAAATGTAGAAAATTATAACATCATGTTTAAGCTGACTCTTACTGGTAATATATCTATGATACCAAAATGGAAATTAAAAAAAAAAGTGTGTTGTGGAAATTCAGTTACCGGAGATGACTTGAGGTAAAAGACAAAGTGTATTTCACACAAGCTCTGTGAATTTGGAACTCACAATGAATCAGAGTCCTGAACAAAGGAATTACAGCGTTTTTATAGACTTGGGAGTTTAGGACATGAGAACTTAAGGGAATGAAAGGGAGTTTCTGGTCGGAGAGCATAGAGAGATTGCTCAACTGCACAAAAAAACAAAAAAAACAAAGCAGTGCTCTTAGATCCACAAAAAGTGGTTCTGCCTCAAGGCCAGTGTACTAGTAACCAAGGCTAGCTTAGTAGGGCTAGTTAGTACAGTAGGGCTCACAGAATTTTCTTTTCTTTTATGTGTTAAATGGAAAGATTAACTATGCACCCATAGTTGAACTGCTACTTACAGCATATACCCATACTTGTTTTTTTGCCATACAAAAGGTACGATAAAAGGAGTTTCAAAGTTATTTTAGTTTTAGCAGTGCCAGGCCAAGTTGACCAGGTGCCCTAGGCAACCACGGCCGACTATTGTGGTGTTTATACAAATGGCCTGCAGGTGGCACTGTGCATACACAGGACTTTATGTAC
>CM044441.1:24014974-24042523 GCA_024363595.1 Xenopus borealis
TAATGGCTGCATGAACCTGTTAATAAAGCCCTGTTATACCCTCCTCATCCTCGGCTACCACACACAACAACTATGTTGCTCCCACCGATTGCGCATGCACCAAACAATGCAACTGATGAGGAATTGCGAACGTGTATGCGCCAAAGAGCGCCCACTTGCATGAACTGCTGCCACCGCTTCAGGACAAAACGTTCTGAACTAGGGGAAGGTGTCAGAAGAGGTACGTGCCTGGCACCCCTCTTCCTTTGCGTCCTAGGCATGTGCTTCTTCTGCCTACCCCTAGTTCCAGCCCTGAGTTTTAGTATTGCATCTTTTTCTATTTTGCTGCAATTCCAATCTTGGAAATTTAAAAAAAGCAGGCGCATGAAGGCAATGCTCTTTTTATGCTTCACCAATATGTCTAAAACCCTAGTCAATTTCAAGTAAGTCAAACCACTTTTAGGGCAGTGACACACGGTCAGATCCAGGGAGATTAGTCACTCAGCTACACATCTCCTTTTCTTCTGGACAACTAATCTCCCAGAGCTGCCTTCCCCTGCCTTCCCATGGGCAATTTTTATTCTAGCTGGCGGGAAGGCAGGGGAAGGCCATTCGAATTCCACTCGAATCGTTTCTTTTCCGAAGTCGACTGAAGTTTCCTCGTGAGGCAACTTCAGGCGACTTCAGAAAACGAAGAGCACATGCGCAGAAGAGAGGCAATACCAGGTGACTAATTTCACCGTGGTCTCTGCCCTTAGAGGTCTGCAACTCATGACAGGATAATTGGGATAAATTTCCTATTCTCACAAAGAGGCACCAGAATAACAATATTTCCATTAAATTAAGCAATTAAATAATTGAAATCAAACACTTAAATAAATGGCTGTATTAAAGGTTTCGAAATGAAACAGAAATGACAATTTAACTGCTTTGAGCTCAAGCATTCAAAAGAAAGTTCAGAAGAGGTCATCTTATTAATGGTTTAATTATAAATGGATCATTTTCCGACTGTTGGTTTCAAATAAGAAGCAAATTTCTTTATCCCAAATAAATCAAAGTGCAAATATATTAATGGAGGTTAGATAGCATCATGGAAAAAATCATCCTGATCTTGTAACCCCTAATAATCTGTTTGCTCCATCTGACAACTCCTATCAATCATCAAATTGTGTTTACTAGTCTCCTGCAGAAAGCTTAGATTACATGATGTTCAATATACTTCTTTTTTTTGTAACTTATTTTTTATTTGCATTTTACAATAAATCATAGAAAAAAGAAAACAGAAAAAATAACATTAGTTGCTGCCTGTATAGGTTCAGCTGTATCGTGCATGTTCAATATACTTCTGAACTGGATGGTAGGGATGTAGATGACAATGTTTCATTATATTTAGAGGGGGCTTTACTAATACTTATATGCCCTAGAAAGTCAGAAAATTCAGAAGAGCGTCTGTCTGACACGGATGCAATTTTGCAGGAATGCTGCAATGTCTTTTTCAATGTGCAGAATCCATACCAGCAATATCCATAAAACATATATGTGCTGTAAATATTGCCATGTATTCCCACTGCCACTATATTTGGTCCATATACATTTGTATTGACCAGAGATTGTATGTTGTGCCAACTAGTGTTTTAAGGTCATTGACACATTAATGGACTGGAGCCATTATAAGCATATAATAAATATACAGTATGCCCTGAACATGTTGAGATTACAGGGTGCAAAGTGCAAAAAAACAGAGACAAACCACCATGTTTTTCATATTTGCCCTGCTGTTCGAGCCCGTAGACATCCAAAGATCTGTACTGTGTGCATAACTACAGTATATCACTTCCTGTGTTCAGTACTGCTTTATTTATGAGGGGTTGGATAAGGGAGGCACATAGAAGCCCCTTCCTTCCATCTACTCTAATTTATGTGTTATTCAGACTGGCACATTAAAAGGGATTCTGCAATGATTTTTATGGTGTACTTTTTATTTATAAACTACAGTGTTTACACTGCAAACAATTCATAAAATATTATTATATTAAGTGCATTTTTGTTGTTGTTGTAATATTGATGTGTAGGCCGCCATCTCAGGTCATTGTGCCTGGTCATGTGCTTTTAGAAAAAGCCAGTGCTGCACTATGGAACTGCTTTCTGACAGGCTATTGTTATTCCTACTTAACTGAAGGAGTCACAGTGGGATTTTTACAGCAGTAAAGAGTGACTGAAGTTTATTAGCGCATAAGTCACCTTTCACTTGTGAAACTACCAACATGTTTAGTTCCATGTTCAGTAAAAATTAAATATAAAAAAAATTTGTTTGCAATTTGGAAAAACTAATCTCAGTGCAGAAGTCTGCTGGAACAGCACTGTGGTGTTTGTGCAAGGTGCCTGTAGGTGTCTCTGTGCACCAGAGTATACTGTGCATACACAAGACTTCTAGTGTGTTAGAGTAGAAGTTACTGTTGAAGTGTAATTGTAATGCCTGCTTGAAACTGCTAATAAAGCACTGTTATACTCTGCTACACGCTATTCTCGGCAACCAAAACATAACTAATTGGCAACAAGATGTTCTCTACCAAGATGTTTTCTACCCCTGCAACAGCCTGCAGCTTTACTCCCAAACCCTGGTGAGCCTCCCATAGCTTTTACTGCTTGGATCCGTATGTTTGATACATTATTGCTGCTGACCAAGTAAAGACTTCTGCTGCTAGAAAGTGTGCAATGCTAAGAGACCAAACAGTGGAAAAAACTAACTCACATTGCATTAGCATCCTAGTGCAGGATTTAACTCTTGCAAAGGCTATTACAGTTGCTAGCCAAACTGAAAGAGCAGTGGCTGAGGCTAAAACTCTCAGTCAGGGAACTGCGGGGAATGTACAGACTGTGAATTCAGCCTAAAAACGAACAGGCACAAGACAATGCTAAGGAAAGGGATTCACCTACACTGAAAAACAATGTAGCAAATGCAAATAAAAATACTGCTTCTGCTGTGGTTCAACACAAGACACTGCAAATTATGCTACGTCCTGCAAAAGCTGCACAGTGCCGCAAATGCAAAAAAGTAGGACATTTTGCTAAGCTCTGCCATAGTTCTGCTAAAGATGTTGATGAAGTCACTGCTCCAAATATTACAGTATTAAGTGAAGATAACACAGATAATTCCAGACAAGTTTATATGCACTGTCAATGTCAATACTGCTTCTGCTAACAATGGACACCCCATTAACCTGATTTTTGATACAGGTTCAGCTGTTTCTATACTAGCAAAATATATTTTCTTGAAATACATTGCAAAAGATCCGCTTGTTGCACCTGACCTGAGACTGGTCAGTTACTTAAAGGATCCAATCTCTGTGCTTGGTTGCTTGCCAGTGACTGTACAATTTGAATCAAATACTGCAAAATGTGACTTTTACATTTTGAATAAGGGTACTGCTATACTTGGAAGGAATCTCTTTGCTGCATTAAACCTATAATTAGTTGGTGTCTGCCAAACAGCCAGTGTCTAAAATGTCACAACAAAGCAACACTTAAAGGGGTTGTTCACCTTTGAGTTAACTTTTAGTATAATGTAGAGAGTAATATTCTGAGACAATTTGCAATTGGTTTTCATTTTTTATTGTTTGTGGTTTTATAGTTATTTAGCTTTTTATTCAGTAGCTCTCTAGTTTGCAGTGTCAGCAATTTGGTTTCTAGGGTACACATTTACCCTAGCAACCCTGTATTGATTTGAATAAGAGACTGGAATATGAATTAGAGAGGGACTGAATAGAATGATAAGTAATAAAAAGTGGCAATAACAATACGTTTGTAGCCTTACTGAGCATTTGTTTTTAGATGGTGTCAGTGACCCCCATTTGAAAGCTGCAAAGAAACACAAGAAAATTGCAAATCATTAAAAAACTATGAATAATAAATAATGAAAACCAATTGAAAAGTTTCTTAGAATTGGCCCTTCTACAATATACTAAAAGTTAATTTGAAGGTGAACCACCCCTTTAATTGGGCTGTGCAAAGAACATTGTGCACAAAATTAAGTTGAGACCAGAAGTAAAACCAATACGTCAGAAATTGAGGTGATTGCCCTACTCTATAAGGGAGACTGTCTCACAGGAACTAAAGAAACTGGTAGAGCAAGATGTAATTGAAAAATCAGAATCCTCCAAATGGGTTTCAACAATTGTAACAATGAAAAAAACTGGAGGTATTCGATTGTGTGTTGATCTCTGTGAACCTAATAAAGCAGTTGTTATGGATAATCATCCTTTGCCACACATAGAGGAAATATTTTCAGAACTCCGAGGAGAAAAATTCTTTTCCACCATGGATCTTCAGAGTGCTTATCATCAAGTATTTTACTGCATGATGCAAACAGAGACCTCACTGCATTTATCACCCATGATGGTTTGTTTCGGTTCAAGTGTGTACCTTATGGTCTGGCTTCAGCACTGAATTGTTTTCAAAGACTGATGTCTTCTATACTCCATGACATACCTGGTCTACAATGCTACTTGGAAGATATAATTGTCTACGCTTCAACTATGGATCTCCATTACAAGTACCTAGAAAAGGTTCTGAAATGCATTGATTCTGCAGGACTGAAACTGAACCTTTCCAAATGCCACTTCAGACAAACTCAGCTGTCATTTCTTGGTCATATCATTTCACAAGAGTGATTACAGCCTGACCCTGACCTTGTCAATGCTGTTACACAAGCACCTACTCCATCTGATTTTCAGACCTAAGGTCTTAATTCACGGTATTCTAAGTTTATTCCCAACTATGCTTCAATTGTGGAGCCAATTAGAGCACTACTACGTGGAACTTCAAGTCTGGTTTGGTCAGAGACTGCTCAACATAGCTTTGAAATAATGAAACAGTTAATTGTGAACAGTCCAGCGGTAGCTTTATTTGATCCTGCATTACCCATTATGGTTACTACAGATGATTCAGACTATGGGGTTGGAGCAGTTCTCAAACAGATCCATGCTTATTATACAGAGAAAACTGCATTTGCATCCAGAACACCTAAAGAGGCAGAGCTTAAGTATATTCAATTGTTGAAAAAGAAGCTCTAGCACAGAAAAATGAAGAGCCTACTTATGGGGTGGAGAATTTTCCTTATGCATGGATCATAGCCCTTTATCTACACTGCTTACAACAAAGGGACTAGGAAGAGCTGGAATGCGTATAGCTAGATGGTCAGCATGGCTACTGAATTTCAAATACAAAATTCAATTAAACCAGGTTTGAAAAAGGTTACTGTTGATTGTTTGTCAAAGTTTACCTTTACCTGCAGCTCCTGATACACTGAACGCTGACATAGAAGTTGTAGAGTTGACTGATATATTATCATCTACAGTTACAGCTGCTGATTTTAATCAAGCTTGTCGCACATGTCCTATTCAAGTAAAACTACAGGACATCTTACAATGCAAATGGCCAAATGCTGAGATGAAACTCAGTCCTGATCTTCAAACTTACTAAAGGATTAGACACGAACTGTCCTTAGTAGATGGCTATGTTGTCCTGGAAGCTCACCGCTTACTGGTACCAGAAACCTTGCACATGAGAGTCATCAAGGAATTGTACGTACAAAACAAAGACTACAAGAACTATACTGGTGGCCAGCAATGGGTGCCGATGTGGTAACTGACATTCATTTTTGTGTTACTAGTCAGAATTATGACAGAATAGCTATCACACATACACCACCACTTCAGCTAGTACCATTACCTGATTCAGCAAGGAAAAAACTTGCTATTGATATTGTGGGTCCTTTTGCAGATGCTCCTATAGCCTGCAGATTCGACTATTACAGTAAATGACCAGAAATTACATTTGTTTCTCATATAAAATCTGCTACAGTAATACAATTTCTGTCTACAGTCTTCAGCAGAGAAGGTAGTCTAAAGGAGTTAATATCAGACAATGGACCACAGTTTGTTTAATCTGAGCTTGAATTCTTTCTGAGAGAGAGGAATATTGTGCATTGGAAATCTTCAGTGTATTATACACAAGCAAAGTCGGAAAGAAGCACTACAGACAGCAAACCTTAGTTGGAAATAGTTACAACAGAGTTCCTACATAACTACAGAGCAATGTGCCCTGCAACAACCCAAGCATCTCCAGCTGAATTATTACATGGCAGACAGATGCGTTACATGTTGCAGATCAAACTTCCATATAATACTGTTCCTACAAAATCCTCTACTGCTGACATTGTCAAACATCAATAAGCCTAATGCAAGGCTTATACTGACAGAAAACATGGTGCAAGAGAAGTGCAATTTCAGCCTGGATCTTTGGTCAGAGTTAAGAAACCAGGACTACTGAAACAAGGACAACGTAAATTTACTACACCACTTAAAGTGAAAAGCTAGAGAAGACCATACACATCTGTACTGTATGATGGATGCATATGCATGTTGTCTTGCTCCTGTTAGGTATGACTTTGGAGGAGTTCCATTTGATGAAGGACATTTCCCTACTCCTGATGTCAACCACAATAGTCCTTAAGAAAGTGACCATATGAGGTGTATTGAGAGAATCAGAAAACTACCTGCATGGACCAAGGACTATGTGTTGTGAATGCATATTATTGCTTTAAGATGCATACAGATTTATGGTTTCTGTTTATTACAGCTACCCAAATGCTTTCCTACTATAGTGGGAATTTGTGGTGTTTGTGCAAGGTGCCTGTAGGTTTCACTGTGCACAAGAGTATACGGTGTATACACAATACTTTATATACTGCTTAGTGTGTTAGAGTTGAAGTTACTGTTGAAATGTAATGGCTGCATGAACCTGCTAATAAAGCACTTTAAAGCAGTTATACTCTGCTCATCCTCGGCTATCAAAACATAACAAGCACTATTAATTGATGTGTTTTGATTAAACACATCAGTTAATAATGCAAGGGGATGATGAGCTGATCTTAGCACATCATCACACTCAAGTGCATTTTGAATGAGCACTAAGGAGTATCATTTTGCTTTTAATATTTAGCAAGAACTAAAAATCTCATGCTAGTTAATCTCATACTTGTTGGATGAAGATCACCAGCACTGCTGCCAAACTTTGCAGGTTCAGCAGCAGTACAGGGAACTGGGGGATATTTTAATGAAGGCAACTTTGTAGTTTGGGTGATAGAATCAGGGCCTGGGGTTAGTTATCAGTTAAAAACTGGGGAAGTTTGCAGTTTACTGCACCACAATGATAGATGTACTCACTTGCTATTCTCATTACCCTGGTGGCCCACTAATCCCTCAACACAGTTAAGGCTGGATTCCATTTCATCTGTTCAAGGGCTATCAGCAGCTCATTGCATCTCTATAAAATGAATCTGCTTTTTAAATTGAGTGAAAACTATTTGCAATCTGCTGACACTGTTTCTCTGTTACTGAAACAAAACTGAACTATACATTAACAAATTGTGCTACATTATGATATTGCATGAAATAGTGATAGACCTCCAGAATAACAAAATTGTTACATGTTACAAGAAACGAATGATACCATATTAAAAAGGCACTTTTTGTTACACGTGGAGATAAGTACAGGTTTGGGATCCGTCATCGGGGAACCTGTAATCCAGAAAGCGCAGAATTATTGGAAGGCCTCCTCCTGTAGATTTACTTTTAATCAAATTATTCATTTTTTTTAATCACACAGTACCTCATGCTTTTAAACTAAGATATAATTAATCCTTATTGGAAGCGAAACAATCCTATTAGGAATAATTCTTTCTTAAGTGATTTTTTTTAGTAGATTTAAGGTATAGAGATCCACATTACAGAAAGATCCCTTATCTGGAAAGGCCCAAGCATTTTGCATAACAGGCCCCATACCTGTACTGGTATAGGGAATATTATCTAATATTATTAGATATTTAAAGTGGTCTTTACACAATGTGAAGCTCCATCAGTATGGATTTCTGCTAACCTAATATACAAAACCAAGAAATATCTTACTGCAAAGACATTTAAAAAAAAAAAAATAATAATAATTTTAAAGGGGAACTATGATGAAAATAAAAATGTAATATAAGCTTCCTCTTATGGGAACAGTAAACTCTGTAAACAAAATAAATTAAAAATGATGTACATTAACTACAATTTGTGACATGCAGTGGTATGAAGTTAAATGAATAGTTGCCCGAACTCCGCCATATTTCTGTCCTTCAATAAACTATTTCAATAAATCTGACGAAGATAACCCCAGAGATGTCCTGGGCTGATCTCAAGATTCAGAAAAAGATTTTCTCTAAGACAAAAATAAATGAAAGGAAACAGTTGGCTGAGAAGGTCCCTCAAGATGAAAAATATGCAGTGTATATTATGTAGCTAGTCCATCACAAATTCATCACACATTATTGCTCTTCCCAATCCAGGGATGTTCAGAAAAAAATATGTCATATGTACTGCCAAAAGGGATCATCTCAAATTGAAAAAAGAAAAAAAAACACTACATAAAATGTGCTCTTAAGTCTGAAGGAGAAGGGTGAAATAAAGCAACCTGGGGAACAGGTCGGCAGAAATACCCATTACTTACATTCCAAAATATATTGCTTTTGTTTCAGAAAAGGAAAAGTTATTTCTGTATTTTCAAACACAGATTTGGGATATGCTTCCATATTTTGGATCACCATAACTTAACTTTGCTAAAGATCATTTAAATATTAAATAACCCTATTAGGTTTGTTTTGCCACCAATATGGATTCACCTCCAAGTACAAGCTACTGTTTAATTATAACAGAAAAAAAGGGACACATTTCAAAGGGGACCTGTCATCCTAAGCAAAAAAAAAATCCACTTTCACGATACAAATGATTTCAATCTTGCTTCTTTTAGTCTTGGAATTCACAATCACATCAAGCAGGTAGAGTAGGTGCCATTTGGTGGATACTGTTAAGACATGCTTTGCATCATGCCAATCTTGTTTATGCAACAGAATTGGACACCTAATGCCCATGCACTGGTTTCTCAATTAGATGTGAGGAGAGAGAGTGTAGTGACATCTAGGAAGTACAGGATGAAAAATGAAAGTAATTGCCTTCCAAGACAGCTAAGATTTTTAAACGGGTTTATCAGAGAGGTATGGATGTTATCATGCATAAAAGAATTTGTGTTTCATGTTTAATTTGAAAATGACATATTATACAGCTTTTTAAGTCTTAAAATGGAGTTTATGGGAGATTGCTTTCTTGTAATTCAGAGCATTTCTAGATTTTTCTAGAAATTTCCAGATGAGGGATCCTATGCCTGGAAATATCTGGAACGTTTTCAGGGAGACTCTTGCATATCAAGTATCACTTGGCAGGGGATAGCAAAAGATCTGGAAAACACTACAAATACCAAGTGATATAGGCAGAACATTTTCTGCATAGACTGCCTTTCCACAGTGCACAGAACTATGGGGCAATGGTCCAATTAAATGAGAGACCCTAAGCACAGCCCAGAAAAGACGATAGTGAGGCAATGACCTGAATTAAATTAACAAATATCCAGCAAAAACATTTAAAATCTATGTATTAGTATTAGAATCTACAGCCTTTGAGGGATAACTCTGCATCTCCCACCCCATTCAGCAGCGGTCCCCAACCTTTTTTGCCCATGAGACACATTCAAATGCAAAAACAGTTGGGGAGCAACACAGGACTGGGATTCAAAATAGGCCCTGGCATTCCAAGTACACAGAGGCCCGAACATCCCGCACCAGCCCACTTAATAGTGACTTTTTATGGCATCTTACAGCAGCCCGTCTGGGATTTGCCAGAACCCACAGATTGCCAGTCTGGGCCTGGAGCTACATAAGCATGAAAACAGTTCCAGGGGTTGCAAAATAATTGATAATTTGGTAGCCCATATGTGGACTGGCACACTACAGGAGGCGCTGTTTGGCAGTAAACCTGGTTTTCTGCAACCAAAACTTGCCTCCATGCCTGGAATAATAGGCAACTGCTTTGAGGCCACTGGGAGCAACATCCAAGGGATTGGTGAGCAACATGTTGCTTACTAGCCACTTGTTGGGGACCATTGCCCTAGAGTAAGGCTCTGGTAATGGAACATCTTTGTTAGAAAATAGAGTTGCTATGGTATTCACTACACCAAGGGCTGAGGGGGTGGGAAAATTAAATGAAATTTATATATTTTTTGTATAAATTATAAAAGTAATAAACAAAGGAGTCATCTTCTTTCCTCTTATTACCCAATGCTCATAGACAATCTGTCAAGAGAGACTTGAAGCCCATCTTCAATCACAGCTGGAATTAAAGCCAGTTCTTGATTAGTTATTATAGAATGAGTGAATGACTACATTCCTTCATTTTAATGACCGCATAAAAAGAAATCTATTTCCCTCTGCGGAATGAGACGTTAAAGACCAGAATATAAAATAAGCAACATACACTTATGCTCAAGTTAAGCTCTTTGCTTGCCAACAATGTATTCTGCCAATTATTTAATAAAAACCAGTCCATGGGTTTTTTTTTTTAATGAAATTTGGTTAATGGAACACAAACTTTTTCCTCTTCTTATTTGTTTCTTCTTGGGTCTCCAGGAGTGAAGGAAACATTATTTCCCTACTCCCAGTGAATTTATGTATTATGTATCCTTTTCAGATTACACCACTAGGTGGCTGTATTTGTTTACCCACGCTAACAGATACTGGTTTCTAGGGCTTCTGCCAGGCCAAGGAGCATTTATAGCACCAAATTCATGATAAAGAATGGATGACTTTTCTAACGTGCAATGGTTTCCTTTGCAGCCGGTTTATAAGTCAGCAACCTGATTTAACCCAGATGTATCATCAGTTATTCTGCCAACAGGATGAGAGCACATATTCTACTTCCACTGTAATTAGTGATGGGCGAATCTCAGCCGTTTGGCTTTGCCGAAAAATTCGCGAAAGGCGAAATAATTTGCGAAACGAATCGCGCGTCAATCGCGTCACGTCGCGTCACGTCGCATCGTTTTTGACGCGTGTCGAGTTGTTTGTCGAATTTTCGATGGCGAATTTTTGCTGGCGTTTTGCGAATCGCGGGAATTCGCCGCGAATTCGCCCCTGGCGAATAAATTTGCCCATCACTAACTGTAATGTCTTAATGTTGGCATTTTTTACAAGTGGTACAGGTATGGGGTTATACACAATGCTTGGGACCTGAGTTTTTCCAGATAGGGATCATTCCATAATTTAGATCTCCATGCAAGTCTGCTAAAAAAATAATTTAAATGTTAATTAAACCAAAAGGGATTGTTTGCCTCCTATAATGATTAATTATTATTATAATTATTATTACAGAAAAAATTGACATAATTTTTAAAAATTGTAATTATTGGATTATTATGGGCAGTATGGCCTTCCCGTAATACTGAGCTTTCAGGACAATGGATTGTGGATAGCAGATCCCATACATGTATCAACAAACATTTTACCTATCACAGTAATGACCTCACAAGATTAAATATGCAGTGTAAATTTAAGTTTAAGGGATAAATGGGAATTCCCTTAAAAATGTATGTGTGGCAAACATGTCCCCTTCAGTGAAGGCTTTACAGGTATGGGACCTGTTATTCAGAATCTATTATCCTGAAAGAATCTGAGTAAATATGTCCCTGAATAAACCCAATAGGATTCATCTTAATTTGGAACAAGTACAATGTACTGTTTTATTATAAGAGAGAAAAAGGAAACCATTTTTAAAAATTCTAATTAGACAAAATGGAGTCTATCAGAGATGGCCTTCTTGTAATCTGGAGCTCTCTAGATAAAAGGTTTATAATGAATCCATACCTATACTGTGAATTATTATTTAATGATGAATTATAAAATGTTAGCCATAATGATGTAGCTGAATTTCATTAGTGCAGGCATGCTATGTTTGTGACTTTAATTTTCATCTTTTTTAAGATTACAGATAGTTTAGGCGTTTATCTGTAAATATCAGTTAATGAGACTGGCAGAGCCTTGGACAATGTAATGAGAAGATTTGATATTATTGTGCTCCTTGGAGCTTTACTCCTAAGCACAGTGTTCCATTCAGGTATGAGGCACAGAATGTTCTGTAGAGTTAATTAGTAAACTATACATCTTTACAAGATACTCTACGTGTTGTGGATTCGCTCAAAGTTCACACATTTCAATAGAGACCAAAATAATAATCAAACACCTTCTACTGAAAGTCATGAGCTATTTCGAAAATCATTAAATATTTTGCATTTCTGAAGGCGTTTCATAGTACATATTCCAAGAGAATCATGTTAAATTGGCAAAACTAGGTTACTTTAACTTTGTAAGAAAAAAAATCCTAAAACTATTTTTGGGAAAGGGTGCTGAAAAAATTAAGACATATCGAGACATATAATATTGAGACACTTGGCATAACCTTTCCAGATATAACATGGGGTATGGGACCTGTTATCCAGAATGCTCTGGAACTTTGGTTTTCCAGATAAGGGTTAGGATTCTGTAATTTAGACCTCCATACTTTAAGTTTACTAAAAAATCATTTAAACATAAAATAAACCCAATAGGATTGTTTTGCCTCCAATTTGTTTTAATTATATCTTAGTCTGGATCAAGGTACTGTTTTATTATTACTGTAGGGACCCATAGGTTTCTGTCTGGCACCTATGGAGTTAAGTCCCTGATCTCTGTTACTAGGCAGAAGGTTATGTTTCAAGTGCATGCTTCTAACCAATAGTTTCAGCCCAGGGTGTAATGACCATTTCCTGCCACACAGTTTTATAGTGCTGGAAAGGAGTGGCCACTTCCTCTTTGGTTGCTGGATCTGGATCGACTGGATGTGGATTGAGCCTGGGAGCAGGCAGGCCCCAGTAAAGCCACGTGACCCTAAAGGGACCAGCACCTTTAGTGGGTAAGTTGGGGACCAGGACACCCTGTGAACGAGGGATAGCAAATGCATGGTTGTACTGTTATAGGCAGTTAGGATATTTAGGCAGTTAGGATATTTAGTATGAACAGTGTGTGTTCCAACAAGGAGTGGTAGCAGGAAGAGATCTTCCTACAAAGCTTCCCCTGTGATGCTTTTAGTGCAGGGACATCAAGGTGGTAGGGCTATCGGCCTTACACTGGTGTTCCGGGAAGGCATATTGCAGGAGGGTTGTATGGAATTGATGTACCCTTGGCTAATCGGACTCTGAGGAATAATCACCTTATTGAAATGTGTGTGAGAGTTCACCTTTTGTTGTAAAGAACCTCCTGGCACCATTTCATCTTTTATTGTACAGTTTGCCTGGGTATTGTAGTTATACTACCTCCTAATGGATAGCTTCCACATGGCAAAGGCCCTGCCCTGGTGTGTAGGTTGCAGTGTAGCCATGCTCAATCCTGCAGTAGCTGGACACTTTAACCCTTGGTGCTTATACTAGCCCAAGAAAGCGTTACATTGCATTAAGTAATAATAACCTACAATATCTGCAAGACATTCAGCAGATCTAGTAATACACAGAAACTGACCAGAAGGCAGCATTTAGTGAGATCCTGTTGGCAACCAAACATCTCAGAGTACTTGTACATCTACAAGTGTAATTTAGAATTCTGGTGTAATTTTGGTCACATCATGTACATGAGCCCACTTATTGTTATGGGGTATAGGTGTTATGACTATCACTAAAAAGATATGCATTTTTTCAAGTTCTCTTGTATTTTTTCGGAAAACATTGCTGCAGCAATGAGTTTTGTTGTTAATTGCAGGACAAGATTTCTGAGCATATTTAGCAAAAGAGGGACGGTTGTCATAGTTCACCAAAATGAAGTTATGATGGCAGATTCCCTAAACACCTTGCATAAACAAAATTAACAGAGAGTGTAACATATCTCAAACCTGGCACTAACACCAAGGTCACGGCTCACTCTTATGCCTATAACAGCTGCCTTTCGATTCAGGAGGAGCCCTCCACTACTCGGATCCCACCAGGTCTTAAAGCGAGAAGACCAAGGAGAGTGTTTTGGAAAGTCAAGGGAACTGAATGTGTACAGAAGGGATAGGGGAGCAGGTGTTGTAGCGGTGGAACAAGCCAGGTCATTACCAGACAGACAGTGTGGTACAAAATCAGCAGAAGTATAGTAAACACACCAGTAGCACAGTACAGAGTATAGTGATCAAAGAGAATGGTTAAAAACAGGCAAGGGTCAGGACAGGCAAGGTCAGGAACAAATTAGACAGACCTGAAATCGCACCCAGGAATTATAAAAATAGACCTACGTTGGGCAAACAATAATTGACTGTGGGCCCTTTACATCTTCGCATTTGGCGCCAATGATTACGTCAAAAGAAACTGAGCATGGGTCTGCATGTCAGACCCACCAGGTACCAGACAGATAATGTTACACAGTCTCTGTACAGCAAAATTTAAGAAAAACAACTACAAAAGAATTTGTTTCCCTTTTAAAGAACAAGTAAACCTTTTCTTTTTCTTTCTGTAAATTTGCTCTAAACAGCCCCCCAGATTAATGTACCTTAGTCCCTGCTGCAAGTCTGCTCTGTTTTCTGTGTTATCAGCAGCTTGTTTCCCCTTCTTCCTGGTGCAGAGTGAAGCCCAGCCCCATAGCTTACTGAGCTGACCTTATCTCTTGGACTAGTCCTGGAGATCATTTGCATACTATGACATAGCAGAGACCAGTGTGTTTAGCACCTTTTGCTTGGGGAAACTAGCTTACTAATGCACACACTGGCTCCCTCTTCCTCTCTATTGTGGAACAGCAGCAAATGGACTGCTCAGTAAACTAAGGGGCTGGGCTTCACTCTGCACCAGGAAGAAGGGGAAACAAGCTGCTGATAACACAGAAACCAGAGCAGACTTGCAGCAGGGACTAGGGTACATTAATCTGTGGGGCTGTTTAGAGCAAATTTACAGAAAGAAAAAGAAAAACATTTACTTTTCCTTTAAATCAATAGTGCTGAGTTGTACACTGAGAGATTGACGTTGATGGATCTTTTAACTACAGTAACTAACTGAGCAACTGAAGAAGTAAAAAAAAATGATAAAAAAAAAGCAGCAAAGGGGTATATAAGATATTATACAGAAAGGGTAAACTCTGACGTAAAATAAATAACATTCTTATAAAGCATGTCATTTATTATCATCGATAATTCAATACAATGAGCCGCTGTATCTTTATGACAGATAGAAAAGAAATTAACACAAAATCAATGGGACTAACACAAAACTAATTTAGAGGTGCATAAATGTGCATGAATTTTACACAGCATAGTATTAAAATGTTTTTGCCACATTTTAAGGGCACTTTAAAGCACATCTTTATAAATATGATCCATAGACCCTCAAGCAGTTTTAGTAAAGTGTTGAAAGGAAATACATAAGCATTAATCACCCCAACCTTTTGAACTGTGGCAGTATTCATATATCATCAAAGCTGAGTATAAGGGTATTGATGTCCTGCTTAAATCTCAGCTAAATGACCCATCTCTTGTACACCTCCACGTCACCTCTCACTGTGGCCAAAATGTCACCTGTGGGTGATTTCTCAGCACAGGAAAATGTATGATCCAATATTGCCTACCAGTGCTGCCTACTTGTTACTACCAATATTGGATCCATTATCCAGAAACCTGTTAACCAGAATGCTCTGGATTACTTGAAAGTTATCTCGCATAGACTCCATTTTATCCAAATAATCCACATTTTTAAACATGATTTCCAGTAAAACAAGCCCATTGGGTTTATTTAATGTTTATATGATTTTCTTTTAGGCTATGGGGGTTATTTGTCAAATGTCGAGCTTTAAAGGTTTGTGAGGTATTAACTCTCAATGTTTTCTGATTTGAGAAAAAAACATGAATGTAAAAAGCTATTTCCAGGTTCAGGGTACAATAGAATCTTTTAACACAAAAAGTTTTGACTGAAAAATACCCTCAAAAACTCGAGGGTATTTTATGGGTAAAAATCAACTCGACCTTTGTTAGCTAACCCCCCCTTAATGTTAGCTAGCCCCCCCTTAATGTATAAAGTTGTACACAGGTATGTTATCCAGAAAACCCCAGGTCCCAAGCATTCTCGATTACTCTAATTTTGTTCAAATATCAAATATACTCCTATTATACATTTCAGGTCTCTGTGATTTATTGCCGAGATACACCAGGAAGGTGATTTTTTTATTTCCTGTCACTATTTTGATTCTATGAAACTTGACATTTTTGTTGATTTTCAACATTATTCTGTCGACTTCATTACAAACATTTTCCTTGAGGATTACACAAAATAAAAGTCTTTTTAAATATCTGGTTTGTTCAGCTAAGCTGAGATGCAGACAAATGCCTGCAGTATCTTGTTTATCCATTGCTACAGTACAATAGGGAAACCCTCCCATTACAGCCTGTGTACAGGTTTATTTTCAATACTATGAGCATAAATATCTTACATTTATTCACTTTAGGGTTAGGATGCATTATATTTATTTTTTTCTTTTAAACTATATTTAAAGATATTTCTAATGATGAAATTAATGAAAACAACTCACAAACGTTTATTTTCAAATTGAAGAGAAGGCATGAAAGTAACTACATATAGACAATGACATAGAAGCTCGTCTATGCTATACGGAACCAGTGGGTGCATGTGAACAGTAATCCTGTAGCAGAACAATCTCGTTTTCTGATTTTGTCTTATAGGTGAGCTAAATGGTGAGTTAGTCTGACAAGATCCAATTTCCACGCAACAGAGTTAGTTGATAGGCTTGAGTCCATTATTCCAATCAGAGGTCAGCTAAGGCTTCAGCAGTAGGACAGGCCAAATGCTACATGATTTCTGCTGCCAATTATACTCCCACTAAGCATTAAAACACAATCGTGACTAGAGCTTTGAAACAAATTATCCATATGTTTAAAACATAATTTAGAGTCTGATTTGATCTGATTTTTGCCTGTGGAGCTTTGGCTATAGCTCGGAATCATAAATAACTGAGATGTATCTGTGAGACACGTTGCAAATGTTATAAAATAAAATCATTGCCACTGAATAAGAATAATACAACAAATTAGATGGAAGGTTAGAGACCGATTTATAGGGCACATGAACCTATAAATGTGTAGCATCCACAACCATTATAAACCGGTTGCTGAATATTTGCTTATTTTTAATTAGAGTTTGCAGGATAACAGAGTATTGATCATATTAGAGGTCTACATGTCAGTTTCCATTTCAGTCCTATAAATCATCATCATCATCAGAACTTAAGTTCTTATAAGAAATATATTTGTTCCAGCAGAATGCGCAATGGGAAGAGATCCGGGTCAAGATCCAAGATCCTGGTCCTCTTAGATCCACCCACTGCTTCAAATTCCTGCTCATACTGTGAAATCTGTGGGCATCATCATAATTATTTATATAATGCCAGAAAGTACAGAAGCTGCAGGTCCATATTAATCATAGAATAGCTTGGCAAATAATAAGTCTACATTTTGCAAATGTATCACAACAGTCATGCCAATACTGTTTTACATCATACAGTCTAGTCATGTGTGGGTTGGCCTGAAACCTGCTGGCACATTCATCAGAAGGTTTCCGATGACCAATTTCTCCTAGAGGTGGTGGCAGTATTGCCTGCGCCCCAGCCCTGACCTCTCCGCACTGTCCCAGCTATACTAGTGATGGAGCGGTGCTTTCTTAAATACCCATGTTTGCCATGCCCCCTACACATTTTTTCTGCAGCTCCATCTGTATAGAGACCTCACATTCACAGTAATTCATAATACATTAGCCAGATACATTAAATGGATATTTAGATAATTACAGTGAAAAAAAGTGTGTTGTTTTATCACACCAAACAGGTTCAGGCATGGACCCTTTATCAGGAAACCCGTTATCTAGAACAGGCGTCCCCAAACTTTTTGGCCCAGGGACCAGTGTTGTTGCAAAATTATTAGAAAAGGACCAGGGTGGGGTCAGGTGGCAGTTAAGGGGGGGGAGTTGAGATGAGGTCGACCAATCTTAGGGGCAGATTAATCAAAGATCGAATTTCGAAGTGAAAATACTTCAAAATTCATAGAATTAAAATTGATTTTTTTTTTCAATAGAAAACAGACCCGTTTCAATCGAATAGGTCTGTTTTGTTCTCAAAATTAAGCCAAAGACTCCATATAGGTTATAGGAGATCCCCCATAGGATAAAACAGCAATACGGCAGGTTTAAGGTGGTGAAGGGTTGAAGTCAAATTTTTTAAAGAGACAGTACTTCGATTTTCAAATGGTCAATTTTTCAATTCGAATCTACATTTTTCAATTCAAATATAATTTTGTCAATTCGAATCTAATTTTTTTAATTCTGATCAAATTTTTGCCTATTCAATAGTCAAAGTACCCAAAAATTACTTCAAAATTCAATTTTTTTTTATTTGAATATTCACTTTGTCCCTTGATAAATCTGATAAATCTGCCCCTAAATGTATTATTATGTAAAATCAAATTTTTAAAACTTGTAGGAATTTAAACAACCAGAAAATTCTAATTGAATTTGATTCGAATTCAATCAAACTCAATTCAAGTTTTTTCTTAGAAAAAAAACTTGAATGTCAGGAAGGCCGCAAACAGCTGATCCCACTGACTTAAAGGGCACCAATAACAGACAAAATCAAACATATATTAACAATCTGACCAGTACAACCTGAATCGCTTGTACAGGCTGATACATTAGATAGCTTTAAGAAGGGGTTGGATGGCTTTTTAGCAAGTGAGGGAATACAGGGTTATGGAAGATAATTCATAGTATAATTTGATCCAGGGACTAGTCTGATCGCCATTTTGGAGTCTGGAAGGAATTTTTTCCCCCTCTGCGGAAAACTGGAGATGCTTCAGATGGGTTTTTTTTGCCTTCATCTGGATTAACTAGCATTTAGGCAGGTTAAAAAAGTTAAAAGGTTGAACTTGATGGACATGTGTCTTTTTTCAGCCTAACTTGCTATGTTAATTTGTTACTTTATGAACACGTAACCAAGTTATGTACAGTGATAGATCGCATACAGTAGGTTCTCAGTCATATTTGTACTGCTTGTTTTTTTCTTCAGGTGTCAGCAAATCCAAAGGGACTACTATGCAGGTGGATATATTTGAAAAAAAGACAATTAAATTCCCCAAATGCCTAGATTTAGTAACACACACCAAAAAAAATTATTGGAAACATTGAATAGATGTTTAGGTCCCATCTCTATGGCAGCCAGTGGGCTTTCCCTGCCAATAGTCATGGGCAAATATGTCCTGAAATTCGTGAAATGGCAAAAAAAAAAAAAATGGGACTTTTGACACCGGAGAGAATTTGACAAGAGTCTATTTTATCCTGTTGCATTGAAGGCGTGCTTTATGTTTATTGCAGCATGCAACGTTTCAGGGTAAACCCCTTTATCAAGCATTGATGAAGGAGTTTACCCCAAAACATTGCATGCTGCAATAAACTTAAAGCAAGGGTTCACCCTGCCAGCATTACCTTGTGTACTAGCGATTTTCTTTTGCCATATTGGAAGTGAGGTGGCCGATACCTCTATCACTGTGCACCATGGAGTTGTATTTCTTTTGGAAGGCCAGGGTGTATCCAGAAACTTTTCCATACAGTATAGGTGCCCAAGAAGGCCCCAATACATATACAGTTTCAATAAATATAATACAATAAAATATAAACAAGTCAACCTCTAGACATTTTGGTGGCCAACAGAATTTTGCCCCAAAATTGTCTGAAATTGATGAAAGTCTACCCAACATGCACATGCACTGGGAGACAGAGGTTTAGCACATTAGGACAAGAAAAAACTTTGGCTGGTTTCCAAAGGACAAATCAGTCAAAGGCACAAAAAGTAGCACAAATCCATAACTTGGCTGGTTTGTACTACAAAACCCGCCTGGGCTTTAAATTAGTAGTCCAGTTTGGCTGGAAACCCACCAACCTGGCAAGCCTGACTACTTTTTAAACATATTTTAAACTTCTTACGATGTCAATTCCAGTTGGCAGTAACAGCACTTCCTATTTAATGTTGGTCAGTGGGTTGTGGATCAAGTTGCGGATAGGAGTTTTGGAGGGGCACACATGATTTTGCTACATTTTAACTGTTCCAAGTGTTTGGGCAAACAGCCCAAGTGATCAGAACTACAGGAATGTTAGAAGTGTGGCTCACTACTTATTCTGACACTGATCTGGTCAATGTGGTTAATTGGCAAATGGAATTTTGAAATCTGCCTGATATCCAAACTGTCTGATATACAATGTACATGGATATCAATCAGGATAGGTGGGATACCACAAATTTATCTTATTTTTTGTACATGTACAGTATGACATGAGTTAGTTCCTTTAAGAGCATAGTTATAGGAACTATACTGGGCCCAATGTGTGCTTTAACCATTTTTGGCATGGCAATACGTGGTCTGTCGGGTAAACATAAAAAGTTAAATCCTAGTAAAATCAGTTTACACTTTATATTTCAGTATTAGTATTCAGAAATGAAAAATTAATTAGCACTCTGATAAATTCTGGGACTGGAAAAGTGTGTGTAATTGTGAAGCAAAGCAGTGAGCATTAACATAATTCTAACTTTAATTAGCAATGCAGAATTTAGAGGATTTGCTATTTGTCTTTTTTCCTTTTAATTACAATTTTTAACTGCAACATCTCCAGTCGGCAAGAGGTCTGGTGGATTTTGGAATAATTACGCTTTATACAATAAAATAATTATAGATATAGAGAACTGAATTACTCCAAGTAAAACTACAGTAATTAAATCACAAAACACTTGGGATAAAAGTCCCCATTAACATCAATCAAGATTTCATGGGGGTGGGAGTCTCTCCTTAATTAACGCCATGCCTAAAATCTACTGAAAAATATACAAACACTACAAAAACATAATTGGTTTGCTTTGCCAGTAACATGGGTGTGTGTTGGGTTATTTAGCATCAACTACAAGGCACTGACTTATCTTATGTCTTAAAATGAACTCTGGGAGGGAACTCTGATAATTCTGATCTTTTGGATAATAGGTTTCTATAGTTTGTGTGACAGTGTGTAGTGTAGGTAATAAAGCTTCTTCCTGAAAAGTCATTTCTGCAACCAAAAATACCACCTTAAAGAATTTAATGTAATGGAAGAATATTACTTTGCAAAATTCTAATTCTTTTTCTAATTTAATTTATTTTTTTAATTTTCATTATGAAATTAATGGTATGGTAAAACGGTCCAAAAAAAACAAAGTGACATATGAGAAATGTACCTCAATCTCGGTGCCATTTTCATTTGAACCTTCAAGGAACATGTCAGGGAAGTCTTGTCCAACACTTGGCCTGTTTGTATCCACTGACTGACGCTTCCATCTGTTGCTATACATGTGCGTGTCCACCAAAACTATTTCATCCACTCTGGGCTTGACTGCAGTAATTGAGTAAGACACATCTGCAATACAAGAAAGACAGCGGTCAATAAAATACATCCTGGGCACATTGTTGAATAAATGTTTTATAGAATATTGTTAATTAGAGAAATTTGAAGAACATTCACAAAATGTTTTATGAATTGAAGGAAAAATTCTGTACATCAAATATTTACTTGTAAATAGATTAATCAAATGGCAAATTTGCTTTGAATGTAAAGAAATTTGTGTCATGACTATCTATTATCAAAAGAAGTTGTTTCCAAACTATGGGTCTGGTTCCCTAATTAGGCTTGGAGTCATGGGAAAGGAGCTCAGCCTTAAGATCAGTTATGGTGAGATTTAAGGAGAATATTTCCTTTTTGGAAGTACACCAGTGCTTTTTTCCTACTGTATATTCGTGACCTAGTTATGAGCTAATGGTTACTATGACCAATGGTTGGACCTTTAAATTGAAAACTGAAAACAGCCACTGATCCAAGGTTATATTGATCAACAAAGACAAGATGTAGCTATATATATATATATATATATATATATATATATATATATATATACACACCAGATGTTTGAGATTTTAGCCCCTTTTTATACTATGACTTTTTTTGTAGTAATCATGATTATCCATTATCTAAGGCAGGGATCCAGAACCTTTTGAACCTGTGAGCAACATTCAAAAGTACAAGGAGTTGGGGAGCAACACTAGTATAAAAATGTACTTGGGGTGCCAAATAAGTGCTGTGATTGGCCATTTGGTATCCCCTATGTGGATTGTCAACCTACATTGAGGCTCTGTTTGGCAGTACACCTGGTTTTTATACAACCAAAAATTGCCTCCAAGTCTTGAATTCAAATATAAGCACCTGCTTTGAGGCCACTGGGAGCAACATCCAAGGGGTTGCAGAGCAACATGTTGCTCACGAGCTACTGGTTGGGGACCACTGATCTAAGGCAGTGGTTTCCAAGCTATGGGGCTGACTCCATGGGATTTCCTGGGGTCATGGCAGAGGAGCCAAGCCTAAAGGCCAGTAAGGGTGAGATTTGGAAAGAATGTTCAAGATTTGCTGTTCTACATACACCTGAAACCCAATTTGAATAATTAGGGTGAAATTTAGGTTGACACCCTATTTTGGAACTATTGCTGAAACACCTTTTTTTTCCCAATATTTGTGACTTAGTTATGAGCTAGTGGCAGCCTTTAAAGGGGGGTCTGAACTGAAAATGTTCAACAACCACTAGTGGCATAACTACAGAGGAAGCTTCCTCTATAGTATTAAAATCCAGCAGAGCAGAAGTAATGCACACTGGGCCCCTCCAAATTGTTTTTCATTGGGGAGGGGGGCGCAGCCTTGTTTTTCCTCTGACAACCACTGATATAAGGTTATATTGATCACCAAAGAACAAAGATCGCTGACCTAAAGCAGTACAAAAACACGACTTTGCTTTGAGTAGAATATTTTAACGTGCACAGGATAGAAATACATAGTAGTTTATAATTTTCATTTTCAGAATTACTGATCCTTTAACATAAAAATAATTGAAACTGTCAGATTAGGGGTTCAAAGCATATTATGAGCCTGTCAAGCCTACAGGAGAACATTCAATTAGTTCAAAGAAGTGCATTGAGTAGATACAGAAGAATCAATATGGTTTGGTAAGTATCTTTGCTGATATAATAGAACAAAGTGAAGTTTGGTTATACAAATTAAGAAATGCAATGTTGTTTATAGCAAAGGAGGAAATGCAGAATCATCTATAGAAAACTCAAGAGAGCAGCAGAATCCTTACTGCCGTATAAACAGAACAGCATTCTTTCTGGTGCATTAACACAGCAGCATTTGTTGGAGCAAATGGACATAAAACAGGATATAATAAATATAAAAATTTACTCAGCACGCCTAATAAAACAAGCAATATACAGATATCTCTAACCACAGATTACAGCCTGTACTTTTAACCCCCCTTCATTCCATTGCAGATATATATATATATATATACAAATTTGCAACTGTGTTACACTTTATTATGCAGATGAGGCCACAGGTATCCCAAAAGGAATCCAAGACCCCTCTAATAATTAATCTTAATATTCTGCATGATGGATAAGGAAAGTTGTGGACAACATTATCTATAGTATAGTCATAATATATAGAATAACATATGTTCTGTGGTCGACAGTTTCCCTGCAATCTACCAATGTCTAGATCTGGGGTTTTTCATATATGGCATCTTTCAGTAAATTGAATCCCCATGCTTCAAGTCTACTTGGGAGGAACCCAATAAGATTGTTTTTCCACCAATAAAGATTATTTACATTTAAGTCAGTATCAATAACAAGCTATTGTTTTACTATTACAAAAAGAAAGGGAATAATGTAAAAAATATAAAGTAAATAAATATGGGGAGAAGTGCATGACACAAGCTCAAAATTTGTGTGACGATAAGGACATAAAGAAAAATGTCCTAATGTTTTCCTTGTCTATTGGGGCACTTACTCACAGGCAAAGCCCCAAGAAACGTGTTAGACCATTTTTTATGTCATAAAAAATATGTGTAATTTTAAACTTTTCTCCTTGGTTTTTGTCAGAACCTCACACAATTTTTCCATTTTTATAAACAGGAAGTCCTGCTTCCTGTTCTACCCCATTTGCAATGGCAGTGGCAAATGGGGGAAGTCACAGTTCTAAGAATATCTATGACAATTTTCACTGACATGCAAGCTTTTGGTTGTATCAAGAAGAGCTAATAGGCACTCACTCTAAATATTATCCTAACATTTGGGATAATGACGCCCTTTTG
The DNA here is from genome assembly GCA_024363595.1 of Xenopus borealis. Lineage (NCBI taxonomy): Eukaryota > Metazoa > Chordata > Amphibia > Anura > Pipidae > Xenopus > Xenopus borealis. Next base: position 24,039,138 of record CM044441.1, read on the forward strand.
TTAATGCTTCTTGCCCCCCTCCAGCTACATTGTTTTGAAACCGCTGCTGAAGGGTAAATTAATTGGGTATAGCAAAACTTTCAGCAAGTGGTTTTCATCTTTTTTTATCTATGGTTTAAACAGGTTTCAAGAATAAAAGCAGGCAAAATGCACCTTGATGAAGTTTGGATAACACAGTTTGGGTCAAATATTATTCAAAAGTTTTTTTTAAAGTGCATGAATTTTTTAAAGTATATACATTTATGTCTATGTGATTGTTATTATTGTGTTTTAATGAATTGTGGATAGTAAGTTGGCCAGCAACCTAGTTAATTGAATGTTAATATTGTGCAATAAATTATAGGGAACTCATCACAATTTCTTTGGTAGTGACTGGTCCTCAGTAGTGCTGATGACTGGTCCTTAATAGTGTATGGGTTCTCTTCCATTCTGTACTACTCCTCTAAATTTTGATGGCCTGAGAAACAGTGCAATATAAAATATTATGAACTACATACATTTACTATTTCCAGCTTCTAATAATTTTTGGAGAAGGGGATTCTAGTTTGACAGCGACTGGCCCTTAGGTCGCCCATCCGAAAGTTACATAGATTTGTGCTCTTTTGGGAGCCTCTTTACTTCCTCAGTTGCACCAGTTTTGACTTCCAATTTTATCTTGCAAACAGTCCAGCATTTGGAGTCAATCCAACAACGCATTTTAATCCAAAATAAAACCCCTTTCACTTTTAGTATATTATAATTGCATTTGCAGCAGAAAAACTTTCTCAAATAACCTTAACAAGGCTGGGTAATATGAGGTGAAGTATTATATAAATAGTAAGGAATGTTGCCGTTCCAATGTTCTGCCTTTTTTAAAATTGAATCTTATATTCCCCAAAAGACTAAAACAGTTAATACATTTCTGAAACCCAGGAAAAGTCATCTCTAAAATATAATACTAAGGGTTATTACTCCATTATTTTAAAACTTAGCTGTTTGCACTGACAGCAGGAAGGTTAAATCTAGTGTTATTAATTGAATTAAAAGGAAGGTACATGTAGTTTGCCAGCATTATTAATTATACCTAAATTTCAATTAACATAAGGGCATGTTCCTCTTGTCTCAACTTCATTTCATTATTGTATCTTACATTGGACAATTAATCAAAATATTTTCTGTTATAAATTACACCTACCAGCTGGCTCTGTTTTTAAAAAGGAGTGCACTTGAGCACATTATGGGTTAGTGTGGTTGTGATCTTGGCAGATAGATTTACTTATAATATTGGACAGTATGAAAAAAAAAACGCAGCGCTATGAAATATGTTGGCTCTACAGAAATACATGTTAATAAAATAATAATAATAAAATTCCCCCGATTCACACCAATCTTTTTGCCTCTATACAGAGTAAAGCAAGATAACTGGTAAGGTCTCTGTTGTCACCGTAACATACTAGACGTCCATGGATCACAGACAACTGGACCCCAGTTTATACATTTTGGAGTTTTTCCATGACACAATAGCAGAAAAAATTCAAATAAAACTCAAATATTGGAAAAACTTGATCATGATAAGAAAACTCCATCATGAATAAAAATCACATTGTTCCATTCAATTGCAGAGTCTGTAAAAAAATGACTGCTGATTTTTTTTTTTAAATTTGAGAGTTCAAATAAATTGATCAATCTCAAAATTTGAGGTTGAAACACAAAATAAACATTTTTGCCTTGATTTTCTCTAATTTCAGAATTTCTCTAATATACAATCTCAAAGGTTAATAAACTTGATAAACCTAAACTATGAACTATAGATGTGTGGGCTGGCCCAAACCAGCTGGACCCACAAGTGCAAGTCCAAGTGCAAGTCAAAGGGTGTTTTTTTTTTGTTGTGCAACTTTATTTGTCACGCAACTTTGTCATGCAATGTTTTGACGCACTGTGAATTTTCGATTTGGTTTCGCGAAAAGAATTGCCTGTGACGAAAAGTTTGATGCAAATCTAGTTAAAAACTTTCTTGCCTCTATTCTATGTATTAATGCACACTGGGCAACATTAGGTATGATAGACTCAGATCGATTCATTTTCTGAAGTTGAGCAAAGTTTCCTTGTGAGGCAACTTCGGGCAACTTCGGAAAATGAAGTGCTCTGAGTGCTAGAATGAAAATTGCCAGCAGGAAGGCAGGGGAGGAAGGTCGGGGAGAATAGTTGCCCTGAAAAAGAGATCTCCCCGAATCGCAGCGTGTGTCTCTGCCCTTAGAATGAGAATTGCACTACCACCAAGCAAACAAAACATGAAAGGACAACCTTTATATATGATCAGATATGTAAATAGACTACTAAGGGCTAGGCCAGACGGGGAGATTCGGGGGAAATTTGTCGACTTCTCACCCCCGAACCTTCGTGTGAACACGCGCCGGCGTTTTCAAGCTACGCCGGTGCGCGTGGGTGCCTGGCTATTCGGGGAGGTTCGGGGGCGAGAAGTCGCGGCGAGAAGTCGCCAGGCGACAAATTTCCCCCGAATCTCCCCATCTGGCCTTAGCCTAAATGCCCAAGCTACTGTTTGTGGAGTTATCTGCCCTGGACTAATTTGGTATCTTTCCTGATCAAAGCGTTTTACACTTCTACAAGGACAATCGAGCGTGCATAAATACATTTTTATATCTTTTATATCTAAGGAATATTCTGTTTACATGGTTATGAGACAAGCAAAAGAAACACTTCCCAAAGGCACAGCATAAAGAAATATAAAGTGATTAGTTGAAAGAGTTCCAAGAAAGCTTCTCTGCTTCCATATCACTGGTCTGAACACACTGGTTAATCAATGACAGTGTAAAATAAGGGCCAAATGACGCAACTGATATACAAGCCTTAAATCTTGTTTTAGTTAAAGGAAGTGTCCAGCCAGTGCATGCAAAGAATAGCACCATAACATTCAACATTACATTATTCAATTCAACTGTTCATGTTCTGCTAAATTTCTGAATATCTTCTCCCTTTTACTAATCCTCCAGTCCCAATAAACTCCCACTCCTCTTGACGGGTGTAATGTCGAGTCTGCACCTCTGCCCAACACCAACCCCCTTGATAAACACACCACACCACTGGTTTGGAGAGAGATGGCCACAGTTATTTATTCTTTTACATAACAACAACACTTAACATGTACACATATATATAACATTATCAAACATTTGTATAACAAACTTTTCAGTATAGGAAAGGTGATGACTGTGCCCCAACTGCCTGGATTGATTCCTGTACCATTCTCAACCCTAAATTGGGCTGTATATCTCCCATGAGGACCCAGGCCTACCAGGCTACTTCCCATTTTAACTTTCCCTGGGGTTCCACCTACCCTCCGCCAACTGCAACAAAAACCCCTACAATCACAGGGAGGGGGGGGGGGA
>CM044441.1:24042577-24060465 GCA_024363595.1 Xenopus borealis
GGGGGGGGGGGGGGATGCTGCATCCTGCTGTCTCCACGTCCCGGCTTTCCTCTCTTGCACCACACCCCCCCAGGACACCAGCCAATCAAGAAGCAGCAACACGGAAGCGGGGCGGGTATAGGTCCTCTCCTAATCCCCGTCAAGCCCTGCTTCCCTAGGCGGGTCATTGGGACACAGTCTGGCTCCATTTTTCCTTTCTTCTGTCTTACAAGTTTTCTTTTATTCCTTTTTATACTGTCAGTTTGCTTCATTTTAATACCATCTCAGGGTAGGACTGGAGCATTGGGGGCCCACCAGGGCTGCAAATAAAGGGCGCTTCTAGCAGTCCCTGGAGGCCCCCTCTCGATGCCCTAATTTTCACCCCAGCACGTGCATGTGAACTCCGCTGCGGCACAGGAGTAGTATTTTTCTGTTGCCCAATAAACAAACCACCAAATAAAATAGTTACAGTTAGTCATGATGGGGTTGAGTGGGAGCTGGTACAGGGAGTCTGCTGGAGGTGACCCTTGATTTTGCTTGCAGCACAGGCCACCCGTAATTCTGTGCATAAGGTGCCCTAATTTTTTTGCAGAGCACCCTGTAGTGAGTAATAGTAACATTTTCTTAAATGCATACAAAACTCTCTATTGATTGGTGTTACTAGTAACTTAGACTACTAACTTTCTAAATGGCTAGCTAACTAGCTAAATTTTAAATGACAAATACACATAAACGTTAATCAACTTCCGCTGATCTTGCCTTGTAGTCCTATTACTACTTAAATGTCTTATGATGATACAAAGGATAGCTCCGAAAACTCCAAGACATGATAAATTGACCCACAAATCAAATACAACAGAGTACTAAAGATACTATAAGCTCTTATCAACTAAAATCTCATCTTGATTGCCAATTCATCTAACGAGCAATCACTGATTAGCGATTACACTTCAGTTATGCTACCTCAGCAATCTTATTATTTAACGTAACAGAAATTCAATGAGAAATAAGCTTACATCTATTCACTTGTACTGTAACACATGGATAATCACTTTTTAAGATACTGTACTTACTAGTAATTAGCCAAGGAATAAAGAACAAATGATAGGTTTAAAAGACAGTGGAAGTCAATTACAAAAGTGCATTGTCAGCAGTAAACCTGCTAATGGCAACTTGCAAGTAAAGCAGCAAAAGATACTTGCCTGAGATTTGCCTGTTGGTTTTTAAATCTTTAATGAATTGACATATTTATCAGAGCTGATACCTATGATACCAATATATCCGTGTGTTAAAATACATTGATTAGTCAAATGCTATTATGGTCTATGGGGTGTTAGAGCTCAGTGCTATGCAGTAGCAGCCCTGAGCATCTCACCTATTCATATATTAACCCCTCGATGCAAATCTCATGGAGGGAGAAATTATTCAGCCAATTATTTCTGTACTGTGACAAATTGTTCAAGTGTAAAATGTAGATAATTTAATCTGAAAGTAATGTCTTACTGAGCAATAACTACAAACCTAGCATGTTTCTTCCACATAGACATTATCATTATTGCACTGTTGGTCATACGCTATGTTGACATCTGTCTGTCCAACATTTCATTCCAAAACCAAGGTTATTTGGTTCTCTATCTGCTGCTATAACAGGCTCTACTCTTCTGGCAAAACTGTCTACTAGATGTTGGACTGTTGTTGGTATAATTTGCTTCTATTCATACATAAGAGATTGTAAATTAATTTTGGGAGATCTTGCCTGGATTGCTGTGGTTTTCCAATTCATCCCAGGATTGATCAGTTCGGTTGAGGCCAGGGCTCTTATGCAGGATGTCAGTCAGGTTCTTCCACTTCGGCAAACCTGTTCTGTGGACCTCACTTTGTGCATGGGGGTTAATATTACAGGAAGAGCCTTACCCAACAGGTTATTGTCCTCCCTTGTCTGCAAACCCATTCTGTATGGACCTCAAGTTGTGCATGGGGGTTATTACCCTGCTAAAACAGGAAGGGTCTTCCCAACAGGTTCTTCTTATCACATCTTTGCAAAACCATTCTGCGTGGGACCCACTTTGTGCATGAGAGCTATTATCCTGCTGAAATAGGAAAGACCTTCCCAAAAGATTCTTCGAATCTCATGTTTGCAAAACCCTTCTGTATGGACCTAACTTTGAGCATGGGGGGTTGAATCCTGCTGAAATAGAAAGGGCCTTCTGCAACGGATTCTTCCACTCCCACGTTTGCAATCCCATTCTGTATGGACCTCCCTTTGCACATGTGGGTTATTATCCTGCTGAAATAGGAAGGGCCTTCTGCAACACATTCTTCCACCCTCGAGTCTGCAATCCCATTCTGTATGGACCTCACTTTTAGCATGGGTAGTTGTTAACCTGCTGAAACAGGTTCTTTGCAATGTCTGCAAACCCATGCTGTATCTACCTCACTTTGTGCATAAAGGGTTATCATCCAAACGAAACAGGAAGGGCTTACCGAAAAGGTTCTTCTACTCCCATGTTTGCAAACCCATTCTTTATGGACCTCAATTTGTGCATGGGGGGTTATTATGCAACTGAAACAAGAAGGGCCTTCCCCAAATGTTCCTGCTGTACGTGCAACAATTAGCTATTGGAGATGCTTCATTTAAGTATGTTTTGGGGATTTACAGTATACTGTGTAGCAATGAGCATATCTGTACAGTAGTTTAGTATAGATTTATTTTTTATCCCTTCCCCTCAATGTACATCAACTGTTCTTCTTGCAATTGTACTATATGCAGCAATATTATATGTTGCAACTGGACACTACAGGTCTCAATGTTTTGACTTGTGCAAATATTAGCTGGAAGAGACATGTTGGTAGTTACAGGCAGTGTGTGCAGCAGTTAATGGTTTCTCTTGGGATTAACTAATAAAGTCTGTGCTACTAGATCCTGAGCATCTACCTCCTTCATAACACTATATATCAATCCAAAGCACACAAATGATGACGATAAGCCTGTTTAATTTAAGACTGCCTTTCGAATGCTAGCAATCTCTAAAAGCTGCTGAAATACACATTTTACGGACTAAGTAAATACACATTCAGCAGGCACCATTTTTCTGCTATAATAAACTTATTTGGGAATAAAAGGAGTCATTCTACTGTGCTTAAATGGATTAGAAAAGCTCAAATGTATAATGCACGGCAATAAAGGTTTTAAATTAAGTCTGTGAAAAAATACTGCTGTGTGTTCAGAATAATCCCTATGCGTTTCGGAAACTCAGCTAAACATAACATGGAAATCCTTAGATGTGATTACTACCAAATTTTTCCTTCTGGAAATGACTACAGTGCATGGACTCACACCAGTTCTCATACATAACGGCTCGTTTGTTTTTCCTCTGGGACACAAGTAGTGATGGGCAAATTTATTCGCCAGAGGCGAATAAATTCGCGAAACGCCAGCGGAAATTTGCCCAAAAAAATTCGCCCAAAAAAAAAACGAGTCGCGCGTCGTTTTTGACGCGACATGACAAAAACGACGCAACGTGCGTCATAAACGACGAAAACGACGTGACGCGCGTCAAAAAACGCGACTCGTTTCGCGAATTATTTCGCCAATTTTCCGGCGAAGCGAAACGCGGGAGATTCGCCCATCACTAGACACAAGTGCTAGAGCACTACAGGCTGCTTTATGCTCATCTAACAAGCACTTGAGTCCCAGGGAATGTTTGCATCTAGCACCAAATCATAAGTCCAGTGTGAGAAGCAAACTGCAGCATCATGAAGTGCAGTACCTTGACCTATCACTTTTCATTTGGGGAATTTGTAGAGACATGGCCCTGTTAAAGCTTGCATCTTCTGATGCTCCCTAACTTGTGTGTCAATTTATATGTGGCAAGTAGGGGGTGAGATGTACCTTTATTTTTGAGATCCTAAAAAAGTGTCCTGTTACTTTTTAAGTTAAAGGGATATTGTCATGGGAATTTTTTTTTTTTCCAAAACTCATCAGTTAATAGTGCTGTTCCAGCAGACTTCTGTGCTGAAGTCCATTTCTCAAAAGACGAAACTAATATTTCATTTTGAAATCTGACATGGAGCTTGATATATTGTTAGTTTCCCAGCTGCCCCCAGTCATGTGACTGGTGCCCTTATAAGCTTTAGTCACTCTTTACAGCTGTACTGCAAGTTGGAGTGATATCACCCCTCCCCCCAGCAGCCTAACAACAGAACAATGGGAAAGTAACCAGATAACATCTCTAACACAAGATAACAGCTGCCTGGTAGATTAATCCAGGTCCCACTGAGACACAGTCAGTTAGGGGAGAAGGAAAAACAACAGCATGCCAGAAAGCAGTTCCATCCTAAAGTTCAAGAATGAAATTTTATATTGTAAAGTGAAATATTTTCATTGTAAACAGTATAATTTAGAAATAAATCGACATCATAAAAAGCATGACAGAATCCATATAAAAAGGGTGATTTGTTTAAAAATGGTGCTCTTGCATCGCATCGCTCAACTAAACCTTGGATACTCTCAGAGATAGTTTACCCCCAACAATGTAAGGCTATATCTGCACATCTATGGCCACCTGCAAACAGAATCTGGGGCCAATGAGCAAAAACACTACATCCAGCAGGGCATAGGTCACCTACATAGGACTTCCTACACACAAATCTATTTGTTAAACAGGTTGTTCTCCATTAACTTAACTTATAGTAAGATTTAGAGAGTAATATTCTGAGATAATTTGCAATTGGTTTTATTTTGGTATTATTAGTGGTTTTTAATTTATTTAGCTTTTTATTCAGCAGCTCTCCGGTCCTATATCTGGTTGCTAGCAATCATGCACTGATTTGCATAAGAGAGTGGAATATGAATAGGAGAGGCTCCGAACAGAAAGAGGAGTAAAAAAAAAAATAGCATTAACAATAAATGTGTAGCCTTACAGGGCCCCATTTGAAAGCTGGAAAGTTTTATAAGAAAATGGCAAATAATTAAAAAACTATTAAAATGAAAGAATGAAGGTCAAATGAAAAGTTGCTTAGAATTCTATTACATACTACAAATGAACTTAAAGGTGAACCAACAAAATTCACATCCTTACACATGATTTCTTATAAATAGTCAGACTGGGAAAAGAAAATGAAAAAAAAAAAAACTGATGTAAAGAGAATCTGGGTAATGATAGAAGCTGATCTGTAATATATATCTGTCTAAAATTATCCTAATGACATCTCATAGTCCCAGCAAAAAGATTCCCAGTGTGCTTATAATAACCAGGTAATACCTCAGCAATCTGAGGGCAGAAACAACAATACAAATCTTTAAAAAAAGCACAAACAGAATAGTGCAATCTATTTATACATGTATATGTATTTTCTGTATGCTTTTCCTTTTTATTTCCTTAACTATTTTGTTGTGGCTACTATGCTGCAGTATTATATTCTTTCTATATCACCATGTTTTTCCTTCTTGCTGTTTCTTTTTCCACATGGATTCCTTAGCTTTTTTTAAAAACATGTTGAAGTCCCATTCTATAGTATTTTGGGTTCAGCAGGCGCATCATTATCCCCTTACAGTTTCCTTTGTCGCAGTTTATTCATAGACACATTCAAGCAAACAAGATTGGCACTAGCACAAGTAACTGAACTCTTAGCCAATGATCTGCTATTATTAATATACAGTATATCATCATTATGTTCCTGTGTGTGTGTGTGTAGCTCTATGCTGCCTGGTTATAATGAGCTTTTACAGCACCCACATGCAACCGCTAATAATAAGCAAACAGTTTTCCGCGCTGGAGTCTAAGCTGTTGTACATTTGTTTCATTGTTTTTTTCCTGTTATAAGAATATTTATTATCACCATAACTGTATTGATTTGATATCTGTATATAAAGATTGCACTGTTAGTGCTTTTAATGATGATATTTGCAGAATACTCCCCAGCCAATGCTTTCTTTTTATCCCACAATATCCAGCGAAGCAACAAAGGTCATGCAGTGCCACTGTTATCTTTCCAACTGTCACTTCACACCTGTGCTACACCAACAGACAGAAATCAAGGATTTTCCATTGGGAATGAAAGACTAAGGGGGAATTTATTTGCTGTGAAAGCCATATTATGGATACATGGATACTGCTGGAAGAGCATACTGTACTTGGTTTTTGCAGAGGAGATAGTAATGCATTATATATATATATATATATATATATATATATGTGTGTGTGTGTATATATATAAACACACACATACTGTATATATGTATATATATATATATATATACATACATATATATATATATATATATATATACATATATATATATATACACATATATATTGGACCAGTTATCTGGAAACCCATTATACAGAAAGCTCTGAATTACAGTATGGCCTTCTCCCATAGGCTCCATTTTATCCAAGTAGTCCAAAAATTTTAAAATAAAATTTTTCTCTGTAATAATAAAACAGTAGCTTGTACTTGATCCAAACTAAGATATAATTAATCCTTATTGGAAGCAGAACCAGCCTAATGGGGCTATATATTGTTTACATGATTTTCTAGTAGACATAAGGTATGAAGATCCAAATTATGGAAAGATCCACATATATATATATATATATATATATATATATATATATATATATATATTTGCATTAAATACAGCTTGCTAGATTTTCAGATACCAATGCTATTCTCCCAGCTTTTTCTCCAACTGAGCAGAGCAATATTTCCTGCACATATTTCTTCTGACTGGATACAGTAAAAGGATCACAGCAGGCGCTTAAAAATACGATGCAACTCCACTGCCTTTTTTAACAAGTGTTCTTGCCACCTGTTAAATGAACTCATTTTTTGCTAAAGTCTATGTATGCATTTTCATATTTTTTCACATTTTATATATTCTAATTTGTCACTTCTCTGGGCCAGCTGGCTCCAAGCAAAGAAAAAAATAGTTTATTCAAGTGATTTTTTTTTTAGCATTAATTACATTATCTTTTAATCGTTATATACAGCATATGCAGAGTTCTGTACATTTTTGGTACATTTACAAGATTAGGGCGTTGCCAGCAATTGTAATGTGTAACTGCAGCATCTGCAATGAATACATGACCACCAAAGTAAGCGATACTGAAAGGGGGCATGTTATATAGAATAGTCAGGTCCTGGGGTTTTCTGGGTAAGGGATCTTTCCATAATATGGCCCTACATACCTTAAAGGAACAGTAATGCCAACAGATTAAAGTGTTTTAAAGTGATGAAAATAGCATGTAGTGTTGCCATCTACTGGTAAAACTGATGTGCTTTCTTCAGAAACACTACTATAGTTCATATAAACAAGCTACTGTGTAGCAATGGTGGAAATTGAAAAAAGGCTATATGGCACAGGTTATAGTGGATAACAGATAACACCAACTTTTGGCAAATGTTTTCAGCAAAAAAAAACTCCAATTGATTGAGTTCCAGTCCGCCCCCCCCCCCCTGGACCTCAATTGAGTTTTCACATGATAAACCATGAGATAAGTTTTTTTGAATTGAATTGCATTTCAATTTGAATATCGTCAATGAGTTTTCACTTGATAAACCTTTTTCTCATTGAATTGAATCTGGCCCAAAGTTGGGTGTGTGGTTTGTTCGTTGATCTACATCCTACAATCAATGTTATTCAATAGGGGGAAAAAGGCACTCAGAACGAATCTGACCTTAGGGTAAAACTACACAAGCGTTTTTGTTCAGATTGACGCCCGGCGACAAAACACAGACGACAAATCGGACGGAGTCACAAGAGTCAAAATATACAAGGCCCTACTGACGGACGAAGATGCTGCTTACTGAGTCCACATCTGACAGTCTTGTCACATGGGATCTAATGTAGTTCTTACCTGAGACTTTTCATTCAGTCCAATTAGAATTTCGATCCCACCAAAAACGCTTGTGTAGTTGTACCTTTATTTTTACAGATGTGGAAGCATCCGACAGACACGTTGGGTGGCAAAAGTTTATGTAGTTTATACATTAGATTTTTGTATCAGTCCAATTATATTTTAACCCGTACGACTACATCCAACTTCTCTAATGTGTTTCTGGTCGATCCAACAATCCAAAAGCACTCGTGGAGTTTAGCCCTATAAGCAAACATCTGATTGGTGCCCAAGTGCTAATTTTTCTAGTTTATCTGCACTACATGAGTAAAGACTAGGGATGGCGCGAACCGCGGAAAAAAAGTTCGCGAACATATTCGCGAACTTGCGACAAAATATGCGAACGGTTCGCGAACGTCGCGAACCCCATAGACTTCAATGGGAAGGCGAACTTTAAAAACTAAAAAAGAAATTTCTGGCCAGAAAAATGATTTTAAAGTTGTTTAAAGGGTGCAACGACCTGGACAGTGGCATGCCAGAGGGGGATCAAGGGCAAAAATGTTTCTAAAAAATACATTGTTGAAACAGCGCTGCGTTTTGTGCTGTAAAGGGAAAAAAGTCACTCAGGTGGTTGTGGACACTGTAATATTATTGATATTTAGACAGAATGTGAACAAGCTCACACAGCTAGATGGCAGTTGTTTGAAGAACACACTGGGCAAAAAATGCCTACAGGGCAAATAATGCCTACAAGGTCAACGTATACACTACTACAGCGGTGGATACGGATTACGTAAAATATATTATGGCTGCTTGAAAAAAGTCACTCAGGTGTTTTTTCTGGAGACGGTAATATTATTGATATTTAGACAGAATGTGAACAAGCTCACACAGCTAGATGGCAGTTGTTTGAAGAACAGTAGATTACTAGCCAGTAAACTTACTTTCAACTGTCCCTGAAATCACTAACAGCTCTCTCCCTACACTAGCTCTTCCAAGCACACACAGACAGAATGAAAAAACGCTGCAGGGCTTCGGTTTTTATAGGGAAGGGGAGTGGTCCAGGGGGTGTGGGGGTGGTCCAGGAGGGAGATCTTCCTGATTGGCTGCCATGTATCTGCTGGTCTGGGGTGAGAGGGAAAAAAAAAGCGCCAACTATACGCGAACCCAAAATGGCGAACGTCGCGCAACGTTCGCGAATATTCTGCAAGCGAGAACAGCGGATGTTAGCGCGAACAAGTTCGCCGGCGAACAGTTCGCGCCATCCCTAGTAAAGACAAACTTTATCCACAAATTCTGTACATAAACTTCACATTTATTTCAATTTCTATTTTCCATTGATCGTTGTTTTGCAAACCTGTATTTATCTACTTATAACTGTGTTTCTGCTTCAAGCAATGAGCTCAGGTTAAAAACCTATGTGCCATAGGTGCTCATTTATCTCCATGTTTTGCCCTATCAATATAATTAAGCTCAGCTGCAGTCCCCTTATAATATTAAAAATGCCATCAGCGATGAAGCTAATTTGTGCCTGACCAAGGCTCTTACAGTAACTGATTACGTACAGATGCCAATTCTCCAAGTGAAACTTTCACCACCTGTTTTTAATTTCAGCCCTGGCATTTTCACACTTCTAAAGCTTAACTGGCATGAGACATGGGAAGCCATCTGTTATGGAAGGTGCATTTGTCCAATCAGTTTTTTTTTTTTACCGTTGGTATGCAGAATTTAACACTATCACAATGAATACCTGGCAAAAAGTATACAAGTTTAAATCCTGGAGCTGCCTTTTTATATTGTACAGTTTATTATAAGTATATGATAGAGGTCCAGCAGAGGAATGCTACACTTGATCATTCTGCAAAGATTCATTAGACAAAATGTGCCTGCATTTGCCTGAATATTCATCCTGTCCAGAGTGGGTTAAGCATGCTGATTGCTGAATGTTGTAGCTAAAAAGCTAAAAAGGGATATAATCCATTATCTGGAGACCTGGTATCAAATATAGAAATTCTATTCCCCATAGTGCCCTATTTAAACAAGTAGGTCTTCATTTTTTGCTCATTTACTTTTTCTCTGTGATTACAAAACAAGTAGGGGTCATTTACTTTGACCCTGACACAAGTGTGAGTATTAAGGTTTGCTTATTTTAAAAGCATCTTCTATCTGGCTACACTCTGTACCTAGAATACCACTTTATTCCTTTAAGTAGTTAATTGGCTTAAATGGCATATAGAAAATTTTGAAAAAAAATAAATATGAAAAAAATATTTTCCAGGATATATGCTAATGAGTGACAAGGAAAGGTTCTAAGGTTATTTAGGCAAGCAATATTCTTAGGGTGCAAAATAGACCAAACAAATGGGGAAAGTATTGGAAAGGAAGTTTTGTGAACCTACAAAAGGGGGATAGTGTATTGTAACAAAAAAAACCCAGAAAGGTTATTCATTCCGCATCCAAAAATTATGTGTCTGCATTTAAGTTGTTATGAGAAACTGTGTTTAGTAGCGATACTTTACTCTTCCGGTATCTGGTACTAAAATTTGCACCTGATTATGGCAGCAGCATTATCCTGGAATTCTGGCCATTCAGTTAAATTGCAAGTAAAAAAAAAATATGGCAAACACGGTTTTGTTTTTTTAACCTTTAGTAAATGAGCCTTTGCCATTTTTACTTCTAAAATAAAAAGAAATCATTCTATAGATGAAAATCCGACTCATACATTAAGTTTCTTTGTGTTACTCCATGCCCAACATCTTATTGTTATTTCTCATTAATAATATGCTTGTTCCTTAGAATATATAACTGGAAGTTATAAAAGCACTGTACATTTCCTCAGGCAAAAAATACATGGTATTGATTATTAAACAGTACTGAAGTTAGGGAGTACATTTTCAGCTTCTTGTGGTACCCATGATCAATAGAGTCAGTGGTGTGATACCAAACAGAAAACCACATGCTGTGCGCCCACCCATGGATTTGAAAGTCTATTTTTTTTTATTTGTTGTTTTGGTCTGTTTGAACAACAAAAGCTTACAGTAACACAATACAGTGATTTTAACACTTACAGAATAAACTCTCTAAAATGTCCTGTAAATATTTATTGTTCAATCTTTCACAAGCATACCTCTGCCAGATCTTTGCTGCCCCAGGTCTGGGGCTCTGGGGCCTGCTCACATATCCAGGCTTGCATCTAAGATGGAGCAGCTCTTGGTTCCCATGGGAGTCATGTGCCTAGTGACATCACTGTGGGAGATGAGGTTTTGAGTTCTATGTCAGAATATAGGTCCATGTTCCTAGATACTCTTATATTGCTGTATTGATGAATTTTTGGTTCTTGCATGTGCATGGATTTTGACCCCCTTGTGTACCGCAAATTGGATGCCTGTCTGCATCATAGCTTCCTCCTTAGTCCTGATTCCATTAGCAAGAGTCATCAGGCCCTGACAGTATAATTGGACCATGTACCCAACTGAAGAAGCTCCACCAGACTTTGCGACTTTTATGGAGCAGAAGAGACAGAAACCAGATTTCAGTCGATACTGTACATCAATATAAGAGCACCCAGGAACTCACAGAAGCAATGCCCTATATTATGAAATTGAACTCATGATCTTGTCATTCTTTTGTTTTGAAGTTGGTGCTAAACCTTCTTGGATGCAGCACCGAAGAGGATGCGGCGGGATGCCATCCTGCCACATCTTTTTTCACACCAAATTGCTTCCCACCAGACGGGATGTAAAGATTTTGCATAGTCGAGCAGAGCTCCACGTCTTCCTGCAGAGCAGTGCACCAGCTGATGACATAATAAGCAGTGTGAGGGTGTCAGTGCCGGACCTGCCGGCCTTAGGGCATCTGCACCTGTGCACAATCAGGCCCTCACTTCCTCAGAGGGGGATTTTTCCTGGTGAGCAGGCACAGGCCGCCCATGGATGGAAGACAGTGGTGTTGCTGCTGCAGGTTCCCCCTCTATACTCAAACCCAAAACTATTGGTGAAGAAAGAAAGAAGGCATGCGGGTAAGGAAACAACATCACCACATTTATCATCACATTTATACATGAAATTGCCTCTGTTCCAGCCTGCTATGGGTTCCAGGGGTATTTATACATGAAATTGCCAATATTCCATCCTGGTTTAGCTGAAGTTGTGGCCTCCTGAAAATTTTCCGCTAACTTCCTTCCACCATTACTTTTCTCTGTGTGCGGAGCTACACAAGCAACACCCCATCCCTTCACCTTTTTGTTCCCAATTCAATGCCAACATATATGGACACTGAGTATGGACATTCAAATTACAGAAAGATAATTTTCTGCAGATTACTTCCCATTTTGTTCCTATTACTATGGATCTACACCAGCAGATGGAATTGTATAAGCATACACAGATATGTAGAGCTATATTAGACTTGCAGACAGTTCTTTTCATTGTATTTTATCTCATTATCGCCAAATGTGGCCGTGAGGTTGCTTACGTATAATAACCCTAACAAGCTCCCAAATGTCTACATAGCTCACTTGCCAATTTGTTTAGTTAACTTTAAGGATGTAACCCGCTAATCAAGTAAAAATGCAATTTATTACATTACCATAAAGACATATTATCATAAAGACAATAAGATAAAATCTCCCTGGAGAGCTAATCAATTCAGCCTGTTGAATAACATTATTTTTATTTGATTCTAATATAAAATAAAGGAACACTAGATTCTGCAGAGCATGCTGAGTCTTCCATTTGAAATTCTTCAAATACTCTGATCTCTGACCTTTCCTTTCTCACATTAGAAAAGTAATTCGCTATTACTAATTCTCTGTCTCCCACATTTTTCTATAGCTGGAAGATGCAGTTTCTTTCTTTAAAAATATCTCTCAAATGTAATTGTTTGTGACCCTCAAAATTGGGGCAAAAAAATTATAATTTTTGTGACTCAACATTTTTTTTAGCAGCAATGCACATTTAAATTACTTCAAAAATACAATTTGCTTTTTTGAAATTGTAATTTTGTATTGCAGGGCTTTACTATAAAATTATCATTTCCTATATTTTCGTATTAGTGATGTGCGGGTTGTTCGAAACCCACAGTGAATCTGTACCTGACTGCCAAGAGCCATAGATTCAACTTTCCCGATTTCTTCTTTCATTTATGGGAAATTCACATTGCTGAGCAACAGGAGGTCCAACTTAAGTCTGAGATGACAAGTAAAAGGGTTAAAAAATGTCGACAACATTTCAGAAAACAGTCTCTAAGAGGTTTGTAACAGTAGAGCTGTCATATTTACTACAGTAAATTTTTTACAAAAATAAGCAATTCACTTGACTCTGTCAAAAGCATTACAGCGAGAATGAAGAAATATCTCTTTTTTTAAATCCAAATTAACATAGCACAAGGGCTTTAATAAACAGCCTCCTTAAACTATCATTTGTACCTTTCAATGCTAGAGGAACTATGTGCAATTTTTACAGTTTATTAAACAGGAAGGCCAAAACATATTTTATAGCTGCTGACAAACATTCTTATTAAACTGAAATGCTTGGCAAGCAAAGATAAAGTAAATGTGGGCTGCCAAACTCCTTCACCAACACCAGAAGAGGTGATCATAAAATGTTGCTTCTGTCATAAATCTACAAAGTGCATTGATTTTAACCCACATTGCCTCATGAATCATTGGCTGAAAGCATCTGATAAGTTTTAGAGAGACTTAACAAAAAGTTGGAAGGAAAATCTTTACTTTCCCATTTCACTTCAATACTATGGGAAATATTTTATCCAACATGTCAGCGTTGCTCCTTGACTTTGAAGTCCTTGGCCAAAAAGTCAACGAAATAGAAGTTCAGCAAAAGGTGAGGCCAAAACAGATCCATGCTGGGGATGCAGTCCTATTTTTGCTAATATTTTATGATATAAAATTTGGTTCACATCTCCACCAGCTGAAAATTTTGCAGAGTTAGGCTAAGTATTTATATAAGCACTGGGTGTTAATAGTAAATTTGTAACTGGAAGTGCAGGAGACAGCAAACAAAGATATGCAACTGTTACCTCATGAGATAGGGGCACTGTTAGGACCCCATGGCAGTTGTGAGTGTGGGTCTGTAATCTTATACACAGAGGCAGTTATACTACTCAAAGCTTTATTGGCATTAATGGCTGTTTTCTTAAGGCTTAGTCCAGAAGGGGAGATTCGGGGGCGATCTGTCGCCTGGCGACTCCTCGCCGCGACGGATCGCCCCCGAATCTCCCCGAATAGCTAGGCACCGGCGAGGCTTAAAAATGCCGGCGCGTGTCCACATGGAGCGGCGCGATTTTTAAAATCGCTCCAAATTTCCAGCGAAATTGGCGAAAAAATTCGCGAAACGAGTCGCATGTCGTTTTTGACGCGTGTCGCGTCAATCGCGTCGTTTCCGATGCGGCGCGTCATTTTTTTGGCTAATTTTTGCTGGCGTTTCGAGAATTTATTCGCCAGCCCCGAATCGCGGGAATTCGCCGCGAATTCGCCCCTGGCGAATAAATTCGCCCATCACTAGCTATAAATAAAACCCTTTCTTCAGACCAATTGTGATGGTCCCACTAAGTGCCAAAATAACATTATACATACACTTTTGTTGATTTGCTTCTTAACTATATGTTGGCACATTTTGAATTTAAAGCTCCAAAGTTGTGTGCACAGTGAGGGTAGAGGAATGTAGTAGTGTTGAGAAAGTTAAAATGTGTCACCAGAGGAGAAGGAGAAACCCAAAACTTATTACATTAAGTGACTCCCATTGGCTGGCTACATGTACAGAATGATGATCATTCTTTAGTGAGACAATAGTTTGAATGCAAACCATTCTTAAAAGAATACATATTCCCTAGCACACCAAAAGTAACTGCATGCATAGTGCTTACAGTATCTAGGGCATAAATGTTGTTGGACACAGTGTAATGTGTTTCTCTGCTGATCTTCAGTTGGAAACTCTCATACCAGATGCAAGTACATAAAAGTACAGCCAGAAGTTACTCATGGCAGAACAGCACATCATTTTTGTTACCATAATAAAACATTTAATTTGCCTTGTAAATCGTCTGCAGAAATCCAAGATGCAAACAGCCCAATGGCAAATAAAAAAAACAAAATCTCTCTGTTTTGCTAATATACTGTACAGGGACCATGATAAATGCCTGATTCCAGCATGAGGAAATGATAACCGTTTTTGGCACAATAGTGCCAATTGTTTTGCAAGAACAAGGGGGTCAGGGGGAGTCGGTGGAGGTTGAGAGGGGGTCGGCATCCAATTCTGGCACTCCGGCATCAAATTTGGCGCAATGGCGTCCAATTGGGTGCACCTTGTTAAGTCGGCGCTAGGCTTGCAGCCCAGTTCAGGATTGGCTGCAGCCCAGTGGTTGGGGACCCCTGTAGTAAAGTATAAAGCTAAAACTTATTACATGCATAAATACTTTGCCAGAATCAGCTTTCTAGATACACTCGGGGCAGATTTACTAAATTCAGATGAAGGATTTGAAAATTCAATTTTCAAAAAGATTCAAATTAAAATTTTCGAAATGTTTTTGAAGACCACTTCGACAAATGAATTTTGAAAATTTGATCGAATTGAATGATTCAAATAATTCGAATACAAATCTATTTGAATATTTGACAGTCAAATAATTTTTATTCGACTGGTTTTCATTATTTTAGATTTGAATAAAAAAATTCGATCAAATGGTTAAAATCGTTCAAATTGTTTGATTCAAAACAATTTTATTGTTCAATTTAATATTTCCTATTTGATTGTTTCACCAATCAAATAGCGGTACAATCCTTCAAATTCGATATTCGAATTCGAAGGATTTTTATTCCCATACAATTCCCATGGTCAAATTTGAGGGTTTTTTAACCCTCAAATTTGACCCTTAGTAAATCTGCCCCTCAATGTGAATTCTGTAGTGATGGGCAAATTTGTCCTGTTTCGCTTTCGAAACAGCCAAATTCGCGAAAAGGCAAATTTTTGTGCCCGCATCAATTCTGACGCTCACTGCAATTTTGGCACTAATGTTAAAGTCAATGGTTGTCTGAATAATTTTGACACTCAACTGTTTTGACGCCACTGACGTTTCCAATGTGCTTCCAAAGTTCTTTGATGCCGGCGAAAAGCTGGCAAAAAGCGGAAATTTGCAGTGAATTCGCACCTGACCAATACATTTGCCCATCACTAGTATTCTGCATTGTTAACTCTTTCAGAGGGAAGGGACACTAGCTAAACCAATCTCTTCTGTTCTGACCTATAAAGGCTTGATTCTTGGAGATGTCCCTCTGCTGCACGAATACTGGACTCTTGGCTGCCTAGATGTCCCTCTCGCTAACATTTGCCAAGCAAAACAATGTCCACTTATCCACTCTCTCCCCTAACAAATGATCCTCCTGCTTGTATGGCACCACAGTGGTTAACGAAGAGTGCTGGGGACTGTGGTGAGGTGCTGGGATTGGTATAACTACTTGAAGGTGAGGGACTGGTGATGGACACTAATAGTAGGGCTGATATAAAAAGGGAGATAATTTACCCTACTCCTCTTTCAGCATCACCTGGAGCACTGTACAGGTTTAGCAGAGTGTCTGGTCTCCCATAATGACATCCGATCATCTTACACCCTATTGCAGTGTTTTATTTTTCAAGATGTGCTCCTTTAAAGGTTTTTATTAAAAAAAAAAAAAGTGCTTACATATGTCAGTACAGTGTTATATGTATCACTTTGATTTGTTATGTCACAGCTGCTCGTGGGTAATTGATTTTAGTCCTTGCTATTTGGGTCTGGTTAATAAAGGATTTTGTGGCTGGCATCTAAGGTATGTTTTGGCATAATATGGCAAGGACTGGTTATCTGTTTAATTAAACAAGGTTTAATAGAGCTGGGGGTCCGACCTCCACCCATTAAGAAAAGGAAAACCGAGTCTGGTGTTTTTCATTTGTATTGGTAAGAAGGAGAAGGAGGTTGCATGTTTCACACAAGCGACTGCCTCCCCACAGTCCAGGAACCACCTCCTACATAATTCAACAAACCAACAATAGAAACACAGAGCACGCCTTGTGGAAAGAGCAGAAACAACTATATGGAAAAGCATAACATCAAATGATAAAAGGTTACCATCAGCAAAACCACATCTCAAAATGATCAGTAAGATATAGGCTTTTTAGATTCCCAACTTTTCCACCTTGCCCAATAGACTCCCAAGCTTCTCTATTTGTCAGTGGGGCTATCAGATACATTGCATTACATTACAGGTATTGCCTCAGGATTTGTCAATGACTTCAGAAGGCTAGATCTCTGGTGCTCAGTTGCATTGTTGACAGGGTCTCTTTGAGTAGTAGATAATCCATGATAGATAAATAATACATTATTAAATAATAACTCATTTCATTGAATGGGGGGAAATAGCCTGGAAATGTTATTCCATTCATAGAAAACTCTTTACTGCATAATTAATACAGTTTACATATTTGGGGTTTCTTCAGTGTAATAATTCTGAAGTCTGGAAATAAGGAACTCTGCTTTTTTAAGGAAATATATTGATAAAAAGTACCTTCATGGGAGCATATATTAGCTTAGCTATCAAGACACATGAAATAGTGTCGGTACCAAGGTGTGGGCTATACATCAAAGAAAATGTATTTCTTATAAGCAATGTTCCCCTAATTAGAATTACAAAATTAGTATTCATGTGTGTGAAACATTGCCATCTGCATGTCAGAGACCTATAAAATATCATACTATATTGTCATGATTTTATTTGCTTGCCTACATGAACTTTATATATATTTAGACATGTTCATGATTCATCGATATTGATCTTGTTCCCTTCAGACCATTTAAACATAAAAAATGGAATCGGAATACAAGAATAAGAACAATACAGAGTTTGGTGTGTGCACGTTTTGAAGGTGGGCTTTAAATTTACTTATTACTGCAATTAACCATTTTATAGTTCAAACAGTGTTAGTGTTTTAGACCCAAGTAGGGATGGCGCGAACTTGTTCGGCGAACATCCGCTGTTCGCGCTCGCATAATATTCGCGAACGTCGCGCGACGTTCGCCATT
>CM044441.1:24066191-24137964 GCA_024363595.1 Xenopus borealis
AGGGGCTGTTTAGAGCAAATTTAGAGATAGAAAAAAAAAACGTTTACTTGTTCTTCAAAGGAGTATCATACAATTATGTAAGTAGGTATGAAATGTTTATCTGGGCTTGGATATTCCCATATATGAATAAACCATTAAATACAAGTTACTTTGTCATAATCACATAAGAATTGTATTTGTTTCAAAATTTTTACACATAGGGGCAGATTTACTAAGGGTCGAATTGTCGAGGGTTTTTAGCCCTTGAATTCGACTGGCGAATATTTGGCAAATAAATATTAGCTGAAATCGAATAAAATATTAGCGAGTGTATTTTTGACTATTTGCCATAATCGTACGTTCAAACGATTCTACGAAAAGTCGCAGAATAAAAAAGCTCAAATATTGGCCACAATTGTACGAATCGAACGTTCAAAGTGTTCGATCGTACGATTGAAATTCGGCAAAAGACTTCCCATAGGCTTCTATTGCAATTCGGTAGGTTCAATCTGGCGAAGTAGGCAGTTGAATAAAAATTTAAAGGGCAAGTTCTTCAACTGGCGAATAGTCCAGCACTCAAATATATATTTATTCGATCTATTCAATGCGCCCGAATATTCTATATTCGATGGTCGAAAATACTTAATTTGCATATTCGAATAGTCGCACGATTGAATTGACACTATTCGTGCAAATATTCGAATCCTTCACACAATTTTGTAAATCTACCCTGTAGTATTGTACAAAATTGTAGGTGTTCATTTCAAACTGTATGCCTTTTTACTACTGTGTCTAACAAACATTATGATGGCCTATCTAGCTGTAGAATAGTTATCTGAACGTTTATCTAGCAAAACAATAATGGCTTCAGAAAACAACTGTGCAAAGGCATCTTGAAAACCTCTGCACAAACCCACAAAAAATCTCAGTTGTCTTCGATTGTTGAGTCAAAGGGTGGTGCTCATATCTAGAGCATGCCTCAAGGATTTTTTATTGTATGGCTGATGTTCAGGCCTCTATGCACTGTGTGATTACATACACGCGAAACTTATAGATCTCAGCTCGCATCTATGGGCGTAAAATGACGAGGGGCCTGAGGACAGGTTTGAAAAATCAATGTTGTAAAATGATATTGGATAAGAGTCTGGATTAGAAAGAGTCTTTGAATTGATTCCAAGAAATAAGAAAAAAAATTCAAAGAAAGGCGGTAAAAAAAATAATTATGTGATTTATTACAATGCAATGCCCTTTACCATACTCCATATCTTATCTTGACAATGGATAAATTGATATTTAATGCTTCAATGTCATAACAATATGGATAGCTCCAAAGAAAATCAATAAAGGGTCCAACCTGATCAGAAGGATTAGTAGATAGGGAGTCTGCTTGATGATTACCGTCACCCTCTCCCATTACAAATTCTTACAAGCCACTGATGGCTATCCTATGGCAATGAATACTGAGAATCCTTACAGCCATTCCATCACTGCCATACACTGTAAACATGGTTATCAACTAAATGAGAAAGAAAAATAGTAGCATTTTCAAATATGTCTTCAAAATAGGTCAACAACTATACAACAAAGGGAGAACATTGCTTGCAATGTAAAAACATTTGCTGGCGATTATTAAGTCGCAAAGGTAAGCTTTAACACCTGCTCAGGAATTTTTTGATGATTATTGTGTCGCAAAATATCCTTTGCGATTGCAAAATTTTATTACATGCACTGACAATGTTCGCAAAAGCCCTTTAGTTGCAAACTTTGCGGAGAAGTCTGTAATCGGTCAAAAAGGACGCAAACATTGTCGCTACCATTTGCAATGGTCTTTGCTAACTTTTTTGTGTACTAAAGAAACATTCTGCCATAAATATCTAAAATACACATCACCTACAATACAAGCTTTTACAAGAAACAAAGCAGTCCCAATAGTTTTGAGATTATATCTAGAAGAATGGGAACCCAATACTGTATTAGGTTGTATATGTAGGTGGGGATGGGAATAACTCTTTATATACTTAAAACATCTCAGATTTTTTAATTGATTTACATTGATTCTCCCAATTTACAACATATATATTAAGTAATATGCATGCTTCCCTTTAAGTAAATCAATAGACAGAGAGCATCACCAGAAGTCCTACATAAAGCTCCCCTTGAGTCTAGGCATGAGCTTCCACTTTAAGATTCCAGCTGTATTACAGCCATACTTACACTTAATTAATATTTACTTCAGTCACAGGCTTAATTACAGTTTAGATCTGCTGATGGAAGTCGGGATCATTTCTTTCTATAAAACGTACAGAAATATAGGTATAATTAATATCGCATATCTTAGTGAATGTATTATCTCTTAATTAATAATGATTGCAAGCGAGATGCCTGTATTTATAAAGCAGGATCATTTTCATACATGGCTCTAATGAATGTAGGTATGAAATCTGAATAATAAGACATTAGGTATGTGACAGAATTATCAAATCTCATTAGAGCAAAATACTGTGTGAGAAGAATATTTATGTCATGGAAGGAATAAGAGATGAGTAAGGCACAGGAAAGACTAAGGGGGCTACTTTTACAGGGAATACTTGGACTTTCTGCTTATCTTTTCTTCTGCATTTTCTCCAACATTCATTAGATTTAAAGACACCATCAAACCTACAGCTGCCTGTTCACTACAGGATTATTTGGGACACACCTTTAATCCTATGCAAATAATTAGAGACCTGTGAAATGGTGAACTAGCTCTTTTTTTCACCTTTTGATAATGCCCCAAAGTCTCATCAGCATATAGAGCATACAGAATTTGCCAAGCCTTCAGCCTATTTCTTACCATCTGGTGAAACCATCAAGGCTGAATAAAGGGTAGGTTCTTGAGTGGATTTGTGTAGTAACATAGCACCCCCAATTCTCTGATTATGCTTTCATTTCTACTAGTTAGAGAGAATGCCAGTAATGCATGACAGCTAGGCATGTGTCCATAGGCAGTGTTTTCAACAATATAAAAGCTATATGGTGTACCATATTAGGTCTGAAGAAGGTGCATTCTCTGCATCAAAATATGAATGCATAATGAAGTAAAGACAACATAATCTTCTTCTTACATTAAACAGCATTGTAGGATATGTGAAATTGTTTTATTTTTTGGTTGCAGGAACTTTACTTCTGCATAGTATAGCCAAGTGTCTCAAAAACAGACAATCCCCATCAATGAACAATGAAGTGATGTTGACCACCCACCAGTCAACCCTACTTCAACTGAAACTAAATACTAACAGTGTTTCCATCCCTATGGGTCTTTCTGTAACTCGGATCTTCGGATCTTCATACCTTAAGTCTACTAGAAAATCATGGAAACATTAAATAAACTCAATGGGTTGGTTTTGCTTCCAATAAGGATTAATTATATCTTAGTTTGGATCAAGTATAAGCTAGTGTTTTATTATAAGAGAAAAAGGAAATCATTTTTTAAAATTTGGATTATTTGATTATAATGGAGTCTATGGGAGATGTTAATTTCGTATTTCTGAACTCTCTGGATACTGGGTTTCCGGATAAGGCATCTCATACCTGTATATAAAAATAATGCTACTTATGTATAGTGGTGGTAATTTTTTTAGTCTGCCATGGATTCCTGGCAAAATTCTGCATTTGTGAATTTGAAACTGCAGCAAAAATTAGCTGCAGAAAAATTTGCAGGGACAAAAACGTCACAGAAAAAAAACGCCCATAAGAAAAAATGCCCATTGACTAATGCATTTGGACAAAAAAGTAACAAGAACAAACGCGCATTGATTTAATGCATTTGGAGTGAGAAAAATGAAAGCGCGTGCAAAAAATGGTTGCATATAAAAAAAAAAAAAATTTGTGTGCCCATTAAAATCATTCCGCAAATTTTCGCTGTTTCATTAATTTTCGAGCAGTTTTTACTTATATACATTTAGAGAATTTAATGTTAATATATGGAGCAGAAGGTATAGTACTATTTGGTTCCCAAGTTGAAATATTACAGAGCTTTAAAGTTTTACCAAAGAAATTTCTCAATGCAGAGATTTGCTATCTGGCTTTATTGAGATTAGTCATTTGATGTCCTTTTATCCCTAATAAAAGAAGAACAAAACGAATGGTGTTAAACATAACACTCCTGCAATTTTTGTCTGCCCACCCCAACTAAATGCTGTGCTACTGATTAAGCTCACTCCAGTTTATTCTTATTTTTCTTCTGTAGCAATTTATCTGGCCATTATGCACAAGATAAAAAGACTACAGTAAGGAAAGTTACAGATAACGATGTTATAAATGCTCATGGTGCTCAATGAAATAAGGTCTGCTATAAGCTGCACTCTAAAGGACAAGATACCCATCAGGTCATCTTTGTCATTTTCTTACCATCTTACAAAGATACAAGGCAATCGTGGGTACTCCAAGCATGTTTAAAGTTAAAGCGCAAATGCAAGACTGACCAAGACACACAGAATTTTTAAAACCCTCCCTCATTGTGCAGGCAATAATAAATAATAGGGCCACATAATTAAAATTTAACTTACACCTTTTATGAAGGTCTCCATGTAGACTTCTTGGTACCTGACTGTGGGGCTGTGTCCTTTCAGAGAAGGATCATTAGATTTTAGTTTTTTAAAAAACCTTACTGTACCTTGAAGATAGGAAAATTTTCAACTACTGTTGAAGTATACAGTTCATCATGGCAGGTTCGAGACATGGATGACGTTTTTGCCATTTTATTGCCCCTCAAAATTTTAGCACCTTTATACAATTTATCATTATTAGCCCTCGAATTCAACAGAGATTCGTCAGGAATTTGACTGTAGAATGGAAATCGAATAGTTTTAGGCTATTTTTGAGCGCTATTAGATTTCTCGAAAAATTTGTACGATCCAACAGCAATCGTTCGATTTCACGGAAAAAACGTGAAATTTCCTTCGATCGTTCGAATGCTATTCGAGCAGGTTATAGAAAAAAAAGCCTATGGGGGGATTCCCATAGGCTTCTATTCCTATTCGGTAGGTTCAATCTGGCGAAGTAGGCACTCTAATAAAATTTTAAAGTCGAAGTACTTCGATCATCGAATCAAATTTTGCATATTCGATGATCGAAGTGGCCAAATTTGCATATTCGAATATCCGATAAAATCGGAATTCGATCAATTCGATTGAACTTTGAGCCACACGATTAGGGGAAACAGCCTATCTTAAAGCAGTTCCATTGTGAAGTACTAGTTCTTTCTGAAAGCACATGAGCAATTTTGCCCCCCCCCTGCCAGAAGATAGGTTAAGAATCACTGATATATGGAACTTCTCATAAGTTACATTCCTTTATTTGCTCTTTCTAACCCTGGACCTAGCAGCTACTGGACTACTGGCTCATATCAAGAGATGTGCTCTTAAGTTACATTATAGCATACAAACTGGTCTTTCTTACTGGGTGAATGTTCACAGAGTTCTCAGTGGTTTGCAAAAATCTACTGCAACCGTTCCAGAAGTACTCATGAAATATATTAAAGAAAACCATCACGATTTCCCATGTGTTGACATTCCAAAATAATGTACCTGTCATAAGTTTTGATGTAAATAAAACTGGAGAGAGCACAGCGGGGCTTTATATATTTGTCTGTAATTTCCCCTGAAATTATTTCTACAGTGTCTCTCAAGATGAAATGATATTGCAGTAAAATTGCCTTCCTCTGTCTTCATGATGACAGTGGGGTTAGGAGAAGAATGGTGGCACGGCAGTTACAGCCTTCCACAGGAGCTGGAAAGATGAGGAGGACACAGAACTCTGAAGGTACTTACAATACCCAAATTAAGGTCAGCATGTGATGCAATGTCAGAAAGAAAGCTGCTAAAGATTATACATCACATGCAAAAGTGAATCCTGCTAACAATCAACAAACTGCTGAATGCTTAATCGATACGTCCCTGTCGTAGCTTCATAACTTGTGCAGACTGATTGTTTAATCAGAAATTTCAATACTCACCACAATGTTGTGCAACATCTGATTATCATCTGTATCAATGAGAGATCTGCATGGAAATATGGGTCTCTAAATTGAATTGTGATGCCCCAGTAGCATACACAAAGAACAAGTCCTTTATCATCAATGCACAAAACAATTGTTTAATTTTAAAGCGCATTACAGAATTTTGTTTTCTAGCTTTTTAAAAGACAAGGAAACCATAAATCGCTGCCACTGGGGGGTTCTATGTAAACATTTGCCTTTTTGCCCTACTCAGTTTGAATGGTAGCCCTATGGCTACACAGCAGCGTATTTATATTAACTATACTGGGGTTTCTAAAGCAAACACACATTGTTGGTGTAACTGTTCCTTAAGGGTAAGGCCAGACGGGAAGATTCAAGGAGATTTGTCGCCTGGTGACTAATCGCCTCTTCTTTGGGGCCCCAAATCTTCCCCTGCCTTCCAGCACCTTTAATGAAAAATTGCCTGCGCCTATTCATATGCGGCACTGGCTTTTCTGAAGTTGCTCTAGGTTGCCTCCTTAGGCAACTTCGAGCGATTTCGGGAAAGCACAGCACCGCGTGTGAATAGGCGCAAGCGATTATTCATTAAGTTGATGGAAGGCAGGGGGAAGCGGGTTTGGGGAGAGGTTTGGGGAGATTAGTCGCCAGGTGATTAGCCGCCAGGCCCGTCTGGCCTGAGCCTTAAATGAAATACACTGTCACCCCCATTGTATATAATCTCTTTACTTTTTGCCCTGGACTGGTGCTACTGTCTGGATCCAGGGATCCTTTCTTCCATGTAGTGCACCGTCATCTTCTTAGTACTGTGGATTTCTAGGTGTTCTTTTTCCCATGAGATGAAGCTTCTATTAAATTTTAATTTTCACAATAGCTCCTCCTTTACTCTACAGTACAGTGTATAACAGTCCTTTATGGCAAGGGAACTATATTTTTAATATTTTGCTGTAAAAGTATTATACTCATATTGCTTTTTTCATCATTTTAAATTGAATTATCTAGTACATGAAAAACCGTTCATACTGCACAATATTAATGTTTAAGCTACTACGCTTCTTATTACAAGCTAGCAAATCTCTTACCTAATATTCCTGGTTTAATTACCTGATGTTTTACTTCTCTAACAATACTGTAGCCTGCAGTTGATATTGAGAGAGAATAAAAGTCTGTATATGGAGATTGGCCCATGAGCCCCTCTGACTTGGATCGATTCTGTTCTCCAGTTCGCTTTGGTCACTTGTACCCTGGCCTTAAGGGCAGAGGCACCTGTTTGGCTGTAAAAGCAATTTTTTGTTTTTTGTGATACCTCTATGCTGTACCAGCCCTAACTCCCAACTTACAAGTCTATAAACTCTGTGATTCCTTTCTTTGGGGTTCTGACTATTTGCGAGTTCATAATCCATGAAGCTTGTGTCAAATAAACATCAAGTGATATCCGGTAACTGACCAACTGTTCCTCTTTGCAAGTTTTTGGCCTTTTTCTGATAGAGACAGTCTCCTACATAAAAAATGACCCAGTCTGCCATTATTAAATAGTAGCCACCCTGACACCAGAGTGCCATTTTATTGTCTGTTCCAATACTGAAAAAAATGCAGATAACATCGTAGCCAGTGGACTGTAGAGACATGCTAATTCTTTATATAAACATTGTTCAGAAGACGTTCCTGTTGGTTTTCTTACAATGCACTGCCATGTTTTGTTAAAGAACACCAGGTTCAATTGTCACATTGTGGTTGAGCCAACATAAATAAATATATCTGGTGGTGGCAGTGTCAGAGGATGATATAAAGGTAGGATAACCTTCTCAAATAAATGAGACAAACATGGCGGCCATTTTTTATACTGTAAATCACTCTAGTGACAGATGAGTTATATCTTATTGGCCTCAGCAGAAAAGGTCACAATGGAGCTGCATGTTTCCTTCGAGCAGCTACAATCAGCAGTGTAGTCACGGCAGCATTAACAAAGAGAGAAAAAATAACCTGATTTTTAGCCTTTTAGTACAGATAATAACAAATGGGTTTTCAGATAACTTACACCCACGAGGGATCACTGATAATAGTTCCAGCACAACATTAGTTGCTAAAATGGGTAAAGAATCACAGGCGTTATAGTGATATGTGCCGATGCTCTTGCATACCTGCACTTATCCTCCAATTTGCTTCTTGCATCTACTTTGTTTCAAGGGGAAGACATGAACACAGAGCTTGATATGCAATCGGCACCTGTAAGTACAGGGATCACTTTATGTGTTTTGCACTTGAATAACACATGACTCAAGGGCATGTAAGTGGACAGTTTTATCCTGCCCTCATTCCGCCCCTCCATTCAGAGGTAGCAAGCTGTACTTAATGGCATGCAATGAATTAAAATAGATAACAATGGGGCTTGACTGGCTGAACAGGTCAATAAATTGAATTTTTCATATTAAAGACAACGCCTTATATTTTCTTAATGTATTTAGGCCATACAACTTTGCCTGCAAATGTACTGTATTCCCTGGTACTAACCACAATCCTTCAGGAAAATTTTAGGGTACACCGGGCTTCAAGTTGTTTAGTATCACCATACAATACCAGTGGCAAAGCTAGAAGATAGAAGATGTAGCCATAATTTAGATCTTGGAGTTCGTTCTCCTTTAATAACATTGGTATGAAGCTTCCTTTTTACCATACAGGCTGGTAAAATGTCAACCAGGTGACCAGTTTCAAGTTCCTTCGGGAACTTTCTAAAGAGCACTTAACTAATAACCTCCATATATTATTTTACCTCTGTTTATTAAATAAAGTCCTCCATGCTACATAGTACATATTTAGGCACTGGTGCAACCATATCCCATAAATGTTGCCACCAAAGCAATTACAGAGTTTTAAAGAATCGTCTGTACAACACAGTTAGGAGTTCCATTTAGAATTACAGACTGCCGGGCAAACTTAATGCGGTTAAGAGCTGGAATCAATAGACAAAACTGGAAGCACTGTTAGAATGAAGTGCTATTAATCTTCCCATGCTTCTTTAATAGCCGTTTCAAGATGATGACGGAAAAGTAGCTAAAAGTATCCTAAGGGTTTCTTCTTTTTAAAGGACCAGTAACATCAAAAAATGTAATTGTTTTAAAGTAATAAAAATATAATACAGTGTTGCCCTGCACTGGTATAACTGCAGTGTTTGCTTCAGAAGCACTACTATTGTTTATATAAATAAGCTGTTGTGTAGCCATAGGGCAGCCATTCAAAGGAGAAAAGGCTCAAGTTACACAGAAGATAGCAGATAAGCTCTGTAGAACATAATTTTATCTGTTATCCATTACTTATCCTGTGCCATATAGCCGTTTTTCAATTTCCGCCATTGCTACTTAGCAGCTTGTTTATATGAACTATAGTAGTGTTTCTGAAGCAAACACATCAGTTTTAACAGCGCAGGGCAACACTACATAATATTTTCTTTAATTTAAAACACTTAAATTTTTTGGTGTTACTGTTTCTTTAACTGTTAAAGTCCCGTAGTAAAACTGCTTTAAAATAGTTGCAATAAAGACAAAATCAGGCTCTTTGGGACCCAAAGGGAAAGCAACTATTGTGATCAGCTTATTACCACATGGGCCACAGGTGTAATTGCAATTATAAGCCATATTTTCTTATCCACTTCTGTTTCAGGGTTCTGACTGTTGAAATAATGTAGCAGAAGCCAGTTATTTGAAGGTTTGATAAGCAGCTGGTTATTTCTGGTAATATAAGCAACAAAAGAGATACTGGTTGAACAGCAAATATGCCTACATATAACTATTTAAGTTGCTTAGAATAACATTTACTGTGCAAAAAAAAAGTTTTGGGTGGATATCCCCTGTAAGAATGTGTAAGTCACTTTGACCCATTCATAACATGATGACCTAAACAGAAACTAAAGACCAAGTCTTGCCTGTTTTTCTGAACAATTTGCACTTATTCCAGAGGAATTTCTCACGTTACATAGAGAATTGTAAGTCTACTGTTGTTTCTGGGTCTAAAATACCAACAGAATTGTGTCTTGTCTTTGATTCACAGGAATAACCTCCACCACAACAAATATATGGGCCCAATGTCGGACTGGGACACCAGGGGCCCACCATAAAACCTTAGACCAGGGGGCCACTCTCAGAACTAATAGTCTTCATCTCTTCAATCAACCTCTATTCTCCTTTTTTGTTTTCTTTACATACTATAATCAATTATTCAATCTATTTAGGCTCTTTGTTCTCATAGAAATACTGTAGGGCCATGAAATTGGCCAAAAGTGTAGCGGCATGAGGGCCCACTGACACCTTGGCCCACAGGGAATTTTCCTGGTATTCTGGTGGGCCAGTCCAACACTGTATGGGCCTAACAAACATGAGTTTATGCACTAATGATATACAGGTATGGTATCTGTTATCCAGAAACCATTATCCATTATAGTCTATGGGTCATCTCTCATAGACTCCATATTAATCAAATAATTCTCATTTTTAAAAATGATTCCCTTTTTCTCTGTACCTTGTATTTGATCCCAACTAAAATAAAATTAAACCATTGGGTTTATTTAATGTTACATTATTATGTAAGTAGACTTAAGGCCTCCATACAAGGGCCAATAAAAGCTGCAGACACACCGAGTCGGCAGCTTATTGGCCCGTGTGTGGGGCCATCCCACAGGCTTCCACCTCAATTTGGACACATAGGGGTGAGGTCCACTCATTTGTGGATAGGGCCCAATGATCGGATCAGCCTGATATCGCCCACTTCAATTTGGGCATATCGGAGAGAGATCTGCTCGTTTGGCAACATCACGGATCTCTATGTCTATGGCCACCTTAAAGGTATGGAGAGGGGCGGTGGGCCCTTGAGTTGGGTAACCCAGTCTGTGCCCACAGACCCCTGTTAGAAGAGTGTGTTTGTCAGTGGCACATCATCTCTCTACTATGTCTCAGTAGTTGATGCTGGATGGAGGATATTGGGCAAACTGGTCAAAGCAGAACTGAGAAGGGGCTCCACCAGGGGCCTAAAATAGATTAAACCTCCCCTGGCAAGTGGTATGAACGCAGCAAAGCCCTAGCTGCAAGTGCTGGGTAAATAATAACTAAAGGGCACTTTTTGGTACTCTGAGTTTGGTGCATTGGTATATTACCCCTTTTGACTTCCAGAGAAAGTGAAGCCAAAAGACTGGTGTTAGCAAACTAAAACCGCTAATATGTATAAAATATTGAAAATGAATTTAAATTGCAAAAGTGCTCAAATCTTATCTCTATGAACACATTTGTAATATACTTGTCCAAAAAACAATATTACATTCCAAAATCCAATTGCCCTTTTTTTATTTTGTGAAATTGTATTCCAGTTACAACTTTAATTACATTCTTCCATAAATGCTTTATGCAAGTTTACATCTTTATTTATTTCCTTGCACCATCGTTTCCCTGTCTGTGCTGCTGATGAATTGTAAGCATGCCGAAAACAAGTAGCACTTTCTATACAAATATTATATGTCCTGCATTTATAAGATTCACTGAAAAATGACAGGAGCAAGGGATTCTATTAAAATTACCTCACTTTCCTTGACAAACTATAAATGGCACAACTCAGCCTTAGACCGTGGAAGAAAAGCAGGAAAGTAATGATCAGACAGGAATAATGGCAAACATGGAACATTACACCGATATTTGACTCTTGATGCCTGCCAACAAGTTATATTGACTTGCCTAAATGCTAGAGGACGCTTAAAAAGTTCTGGAGTCAGTAAAAGTTATACCTAAACATTATCTTTCTTGCTGACGGCACACATAAATGGAGTCTGCACGGCTACTGATCCCTTCATAATGTGTCGTGCCACCACGTAAATAGAGTTATGGCTCCTGCAGCAAAAAATCCTAGGCGTTCCTTATCCTTTGGGGCATATAAAAGGATTTACTAAGTGGAAAAAGATAATAAAATATTATGGTGCACATCAGATAAAAAAAATATGCAAAATCCCTTTTTAATGTTATAGGCTTGGATTTCTCATAAATATTTTGTTCTGAAAGGCCAACTAAAGCCCTTCAAAATGAGTAGGCTACAAAAAATGTACCTTGGGCATATGGATTACTGCAGCAGTCTAGCAGCACAGCGGCACTGAAGATCTATACATATGGGTCTAGCTGTATTGCACATACTTAATGGCTCTAGGGGGCTGTAAGTGCTTTCTGGCTCAGGGAGTGGGAAAATATATCAGGATGAACACAGAATGCAGTTCTAGAAATATCTAACTTACAACCTTGCTCTTTCTTTGTTCTATTATTATATATGGTTTACTTGTTAGAACCAAAGAAACCTATAGGGGGCAAAAACTTGTGAAGTGATTATGATTTTGTAGGGGACTGGTAAATTGGTCTCTCAGTAATATTTCACAGGCAGTCCCCTAGTGTTATGGACACCTAACTAGGTCCTAAAATACATTTAGGAGTGGGAACCGTTTCCTTATGCCCTTTTGTTGTTTCTCACAGTCACCAGTAGATGTCACTGTGCTGAAGTATAAAACCCTTGTGAACCATGTTTTCAGGGTCCATTTTGTGTTAGTCCTGGTCTGAGCAGGCAGACAGGACCCCAGTGGAACCTAACCAGAATAGGTGTGTGAATAGGCGCAGGCGACTTTAGCGCTGGCGGGTGGCAAGCCATTCAGGGAGATTAGACAGGCGACTAATCTCCCTGAAATCTTCCCGTGTGGCCCACACCTAATGAGCTACTCTTTATCTGAAAGCCCAATAGGCATACAGAGGGCTTCTCAGAGAAATGTTTATTTATTTATGTATTCTTGTAGAGATCAGGAAATGGACTTTGACTTTAGTTTCAATTTCGGTTTCTAATATAGTTCTTTTGTAACAGCCCACAGGTAGGAGGGGATTAGATGAGAGGAGAGATAAAAGCTTTAAAAAGCCTTAAAGGAAAACTATATCCCGAAAATGAATACTTGAGCAACAGTTTATATCAAATTAAGTTACATATCAAAGAATCTTACCAAAATGTTAAGATATATATATATTTATATATATATATATATATATATATATATATATTTAAGTAAATATTGCCCTTTTATATCTCTTGCCTTGAACTACCATTTCATGATGATCTGTGTGCTGCCTCAGAGATCACCTGACCAGAAATATTTCAACTCTAACTGTAACATTGTTAATTGGCTCATGTGACCTAACTTTATAGTTTGTTTGGTATGTTTGTGTGCACCGTTGGATCCTAGGATCCCAGGAGGCTGTCCTTATTTTTTAAAATGGCAATTTTCTATTTATGATTACCCAATGGCACATGCTACTAAAAATTTATATTATAATGAAAATGGTTAATTTACATGAAGAAAGGTTTTACATACGAGTTGTTTTATGCAATTTTTAATAGAGACCTACATTGTTTGGGGGGGGGGGTATAGTTTTCATTTAAAAGAAACTTTAAAGATGCAGTTGTAAAGCAGCTGCCATTTCTTTTACCAAATTCAATGCCCATATTGCCTTCTCTGGCAGTGATAGGGAAACTGACAATTTAAAGTTTAATCATAAATACAGGGAAATGAAAACTTGGGGAGAGGATTCAATACAGCAGTTCTGAGTGGGTTATTTACTCATATTACTCATATCAAACTCCCATCCACAAATTTGCTAATAATTATATATTATGTATTATATAATATATTATATTTTATGAATACCTCAAATGTTTATAGTGTCAAAAAAAACCCAAAACACCCAAAAATCTTAATGGAAAAAACATCTTCAAATGGTTATAAGGACCTCTGCCATTCACTTTTACATGAATTCAGTTTTAGCTGGAGCATTTTCAGATTCTGATATTTTGCTGTGTTGGAGCATAATAAATCTCAAAAAATTCTAACTTCAATAAATAGACCCCTACATCTGGAGCTCCTATACCCTGTGTAATCTAATTAGCAAAACATTTACGTCTTTGAAAACTGCTGACAAGTTAATATAATTTTGACCGATGATTGCATCAGTCAGTAAAAAAATTGAAATCATATATCAAATCTGACATGGTATAAAACTGGAACAGGATAAACTGCACCATACATTCGTTAAGACACGCAAACTTATACAGATCTTATTATGTTATTATCAGAATATGCATAAAGTGTGGGTAAATATATATATATTATATATATATATATCAGAACATAAAAATATATAACAATACACAATTGATAGATTTAATTATAAATGTGAGAATGATAAATAAAATGAGAAGAAAAATGATAACGTTGATGATAAGTAATGGTTTCCATTCTCCCATACAAGGGCCATTCCTGTCCACCGAAATAGTGTTATTTGCCAGGCTGAGAAGGATGCCCTCAAATAATGTAGTGTAGTGTGTATTTGTTCGTAGAAAAGTAAAATAAACGTCCTGCTATCATTTCACAGACATACAGTATATATAATTATCGCATGAAAAAAAACTCTGGAACCGAAGTTCCAAATGGCAACACATGGAGGTTCTTTGCCGAAAAGAGAAACCATTTTGTAAACCCACACTTCTTTTTAGAAACTATCAACAGTAAAAGTATATATATAATATTGATGTAAATAAATATGAGTATGAGTAAGGTCCCCTTATCTTGTGGTGAGGGTATGCTTTTAGGTAAAAACACCCTGGACACCATTTCAGTCCTCCGTCATGTCCCTTTCTTGTGACCAATGAATGCTCATAAAGAATAGGTGCCTTGAACTTTAGCAGTGGTATTTAACATGAATTGCCCTGGTTTGGCCCTCAGTCCCCTGTAGAAGCAACAGACGACTATCCCAAATACTCTGACTGTTCCCTAAAAGTAAATGTACTGTAAACCTAATATTGATAATTGACAT
Source organism: Xenopus borealis (assembly GCA_024363595.1). Lineage (NCBI taxonomy): Eukaryota > Metazoa > Chordata > Amphibia > Anura > Pipidae > Xenopus > Xenopus borealis. Next base: position 24,081,039 of record CM044441.1, read on the forward strand.
TTTGCCCTTGTGCGGCACTAGGGACTTGGTTGGGGCATGACCAGGGTATAATTAAGCATGACTAGGGCATAATCAAACTACTGGACCCCAGCTCTGAGAGGCTGACATCTCTGAGAAATATTTTCCATACACTGTATATTTAAACTGTTAAAGTATATCATTATCTATGATCGGCTGAGGTAACATCTGAGATGATCCCATGTCCTGGAAGAAATGATGTTGGATAGCAGTAACACACAGTCACCCAGCAGTACTGTCTCCCTACTGTCCTGGTTAATAGCCAGTGCATTTACATTAGCCAAACCAAAAACCTTGCTTATATTGTTTTTTGTTATCAGCTGAGACACGCATTACAGAAAATAAAAAATTTTATGTATAAACAAGCAACATTTAAATCAGCAGCAGATATATGTTAAACCTGTGTTGGCAGAAAATGGTAAGACAGCAAGCAGCCTCAGCGGAGCTACGGGAAAAAAAAAAACCCAGAAATTTGATTACCCTGGAGACTTCTTCTGCTATATGGAATTGATTTATGACTTCCCTGCAGGCACAGCAACACCTTATTTTAATGTTGTTGGTTGCAGTTTTGCTTGACCCTGGGAAACCTTCCTGAAAATTATTCTCTATATTCACCATATTTTAAAATATTTATCAGTAATACAAATTGGCTAACCCACAAAATGATTAGTATTAGTAACTATTAAAAGATTAAATATATGCATTTGAGATTTAGCAAGATCCTCCTAACACCTAGGTGGTGTTTGCAATCCAGACTAAGCCATAAACCCATGGAAAAGGACCTAGCTGGAAAGGCTAAAGACACATTTGAAAGCAGCCCTGTCAGCTTTCTTATTACTCCCCTCTAGGTAAACTACAGTATGTACATTACCTTGGAACTAATTGGCTCCACAGAATTCTACTGCAGGAGAATGAAGATAAGAGAGCTTTCCCTGCTGTGTTTGCAGACATTTCAGCTAATTAGACAAGCCAGTCCCATAACCAAGACATTTCAGGGCTCATTTACAAAGCAAATGCAAAGTATAATAATCAGACACAATTTGCCACATTTTTTCCCAAAATGCAGACTTTTAGTGAAATTGCAGGTGCTTGCAAGTAGTGTGCCAGTATTGATCACATGCACCTTGCATCATGTACGAAGACCACTAATGATGACATTAGTATCTCATCAACTGTGTTCATGGAGTTGCTTTTTGTTCCAGAGTTCCCTAGTGTCCATGAATGCAATCCATCAAGGCCAATCTATAAAACACATTGGTGCTCGTGTTGTTACCTAGGAGCATTAATGGGCTCAATGAGTCACATCACTGCATGGTAATTTTAGTGTCCCATCTAGCGCCTTTCATTTGTGCTTTCAGATTTTACACCCATGGCACTTTTTAGTCGAAAGCTGCCTATCAATGTGTGGTGTTTATACAAATGGCCTGCAGGTGGCACTGTGCATACATATGACTTTCTGTACAACTTGAAAGTGAAAGTAAGACTTACTGCTGTTATGTAATGGCTGCATGACCTGCTAATAAAGCATTGTTATACTCTCCTCATCCTCGGCTACCAAACACAACACAATGCTAGTGGTAAGTAAATGCTATTCCAGTATATAGCTGGAATGCATGGCCAAGTTCAGGTGCTTCACCACCAGCTAAAATACAGAAGAGGTAATTTAATAAATGCAGGACATAGGGTTAAGCATGCACAAACTCTGCATGGAGTTCTGTACTTACAGGCTGCCCTATGGCAAGTGGTAAGGACAGGGATACCAAGTCCCGCCAGTGTTATCACACCCCAGCGCTTTGGCATTGACCCATAGAAAATATGCCCTTTCTGCTAAATTCCATACTATTGTCCAACAATTTGCATATAAACATTATCCTGCCGTTTTATTTTTGATATGCGAGGCTTCAGAAACAGAGCTAAAAGAAAACTACAAAACATTACTTTGCTTTTGAAATGGCAGCTATTGGGTAATTTAATACCACAAACCTACGGGTGGATCAATAAAATACAGCCAAGATAGAATGTTGTATCATATTGAACGATCTCCAATTTGCCAGCAGTCAGAAAAAAAATCATCCTACAAATACTGTTGTAACTCCCAGCAACCTATACCTTAGTGAAAGATCAATAGCAAAGTGAGCTTAAAAAAATGTTAAAAGGTTTAGCCTTGACAAAAATGATACTTTCTAGACCAGCCATAATTCACTGGCATTATAACTACTATGTATCTCTCATAAAAGCTCATAGTACTGCAATGATTCAAAAGTAGAATCCTCTGAGGCACATTATGGCTCAGAGTGGTTAAACACTATTAAACGAAATCATAGGCCAAAAGGAGTGTATGACCTTTCAATATGTTGAGCCAAAGGCAACTTCAAAACACACTCTGCTGGTATTTGGTGAAAATACTACAAATACTTAAACTTTTTTAACTTTAACACAACATAGATATCTTATATACAAGCGTGGTACAGGTCTTGTGCACTTATAAATAAGCCGCAGAAAACAAGGTACTGGCACTTCAAGGCTGTTGTAGTGGATAGGGTCAGACTGGGAAAAACTCAGTGGACCCCGGACTTGTGGGCCCCAGTGGTCCAGACCTGCTCCCCATGGCCCCCCTATAGTAATATACAGGATTCACAGTTAAGTCATATTTAAATGTAAAAGACATTGTGTCTCTTGTTTTCTATATTTTGAATGTAATATTACAGGGAAAAGGTTTAACCTTAAAAAAAAAATACCAGAAAACTTTTTTCTTAAGCATATGCTGATGATGTCAGGTTTTGCACGTCCAAAAAGTATCCAACAGCTGGTATGGATTTGTTTTAGTTGGTTTTATTAAAACCTTGGTGAGGTCAGAGGCCCAGCCCTACTGTGTGTTCATGTTATCGAAGGATTAATAAAAATGTTTTAATAACAGGGAGGAAAGTGTTTCCAAAGGCAAAGCATCTGAGGGTTAAGATGTTCTCATGGAGAAATTATCTCTATGCAGAATTCTTTATAAATGACAGCCTTCCGCTCTTGGCAAGATTCTGTATATTGTAGTTTAACAGTATCTGAAGGGCCTGGTTGTGTGCAGCTGCTGTTGAGTCTCATTGACCAACTGGTGCACACACAACTACATCTTTTTCCCTATTATAGCACCATTATAGTACACCATTTGAGTCAAATGCACAAATCCAGGTGGTAACACTAATCCCTTTGGTTCCATCTGCAGATGATGCTGGTATATGGTAAGTAGAACACAACACATGTTTTATTTGGCTTCTCTTGCAGAGTAAAATGAGCACACTCCCATTTTGTTTCATTTTTTGCCTGGCGAAGTGATCTGAGGTGCAGAGTTTAAATTAGTTGTAGAGATGCCCAGGTCCACAGTGGAAGTGGAGGACCTGCCTGGAAGCTAAGCATGTTCCCCCTCAGCCGTCTATTTAGTAGAATGCATGTACAAGTCAGAGTAAGCAGTATGGTTGCACCTAGTGATGTGTGGGTTGGTGGGTTTGGGACCACTCCTGCAGAAGATTTCCGGTTCATGACCTTCCACTTCCGGCTTCCACCAGCAGCAGCCTTTACTTATAGGCACTCGACCAAGCTCGCCCTTTAGAGATGGTTGGACCAGGTCTATAAAAAGAGCAGGTTCACCAGGTCGTATAGGGTTAATATTGGGTAGATTTCGGGGTTGGGTGGGTTAGGTATTTTTGTTGACCAGCACATCACTAGTTGTACCCATTCAATAAAATTAGAGATGAAGTTAAAGGGTTTACATAAAACTATGCCATATATTTATACAGGCAATTATAGAGAAAAAGAACACATAAACCACTCATATACTGGGGATATTATCCCTTTAATTTAATCATCATTTTGTATTTTTAATGATAATGTAATGTGTAGAATGCATAATTAAGTTCCTTTAGTTACTTCACCCTTAGTTATTGTGAAGGTATTACTCATTTGAAATCTATATAAGCTCCTATTGTGCCTAAGGCAGGCTGTACTCGAGCTTCCCTGATACCACCTACATATAATCACCTGACAGAGACAAAAAGAGGGCACTAATATCACTTACTTTGTAGATAGTTCAGCAAGACAATAAATGGAAAAACATCTTATGCCACAGATCAAATAACTGCGTAAAGACTGAAGCACGGAATATGTGTGTTGTCACAAGACTATAACATTTTGCTAGGGGATGTGAACACATGTATTTCAGCTGCTGACCCTGATGTTCAAGGCACAGATCTCACTACCATCAACAGAAATTATCAAGTAAATCCAAATAAATATTGTATTTTTTAAACATTCCTTTTCTTGAGCATGCAGAGCATCCCATTTTTGCATTACTGTAGAGAAATATGTCCTAGATTTAAAAGTTCCATCATATCTTCTGTCCTTCAGAGGCTCAGTATCAGCAATGATCCAGGACTTCAAACTTGTCACAGGGGGTCACCATCTTAGAAAGTATCTGCAACACTCACATGCTCAGTGGGCTCTGAGCAGCTGTTGAGAAGCTAAGATTAGGGGTTGTCACAAATGTACAAGCAGAAAATTAGGCTTGCCCATAATATAAGATGATCCTACAAGGCTGGTTATTAAATTCCAATGTTAAGTGTGCTGGTTTCTGAGCTGACGTAGTAATTAACTATATTAATTACTAATCAGCCTTACATTGTGACTATATTTCTATTCTATGTGTACTTTATATTGTGAGTGGGTCCCTAAGCTCAGTAAGTGACAGCAGCACAGAGCATGTGAATCAGTGAATCAGCAGAAAAGAAGATGGGGAGCTACTGGGGCATCTACTGGGGAGACACAGATCTTTACTGCTAAAGGGCTGTGGTTGCCTTGGGCTGGTACAGAACCACAAAACATCATGTACAACATTTTTAACTGCTTCTTTAGTTAGGCTTTAGTTCTCATTCAAGCCTTTCCAGGGCGATAGCTAGTTGTGCTCAGTTAGATGCTATAGCAACACAATATAAAGAGGCCTAAGTTGTATGGGCAACCAAAAACAGTTAATTGAATAATTGGAGTGGACATACACCATACCTCCCAATTGTCCCGTTTTTCACAGGACAATCCTGATTTTGATAGTCCCAGATTATTACTGAAATGTCCCGAGTTTCTCTTTGATCTCATGCACTGAACAGCCAGAAAGTTGCGCACTGACAAAGGATCGTAATTACGTAAATTCACTAAGATGATCGTTCTACTGAACGTTACCTGTCATGCTAGACTTTACTTCGCCAGGTCAGACCAGGCAAAGTTCAATACAATATATAGGAGTTTGGGAAAAAAAAATTGGACGCTGGTGTGTTTTACCTTTTTAAGGTGATAGTCTGAAAAAGGGCAAATTTTTTTGGGGGGGTTACCATCCTTACCCCCCTACATTTCCTAACATATGGCAACACAACTATACAGAGGGCACATGTAGGGCAATAGGACAACTTTATATAATTTATTAAAGGTTTCCTGGGCTTGTGTAGTGGAATGTAGTGGCTGTAACATATACTTCTATTATACTTTAAAATTCGCGCTGTATGCAAATTAGGCATCGCTAGCGTAAATGCGCTTTGCCTGGTGAAGTAACACTAGCACAACTACGCTACCATTTGCCGACCAGAGCATAACTTCGCACTTTAGTGAATTTACGTAGCGTTGACGAAAATTCGCCTGCCGAAGTGCGGCGAACATTAGCGAACGCTAGTGCATTTTCGCCGCTTAACGAATTTGCTCATAGAGAGAGAGAGAGAGAGAGAGAGAGGAGAGAGAGAGAGAGAGAGAGAGAGAGAGAGGGAAACAGTGCTTAAAGCTTCTAACTCAAATTGCAGAAACAAAGAACAGGGAGCCAGACTGATACAGATCAACTGGGATTGTCATTGAAGGATTTTTGTATTTTAAAGCAGTCGCTGATGATGTTTAGATTTGGGTAAAAGTTTTGGAAAAGTTTTATTCTCGAGTTAACCTTTACTATGGCTAGCCCCATGTCAGATTTCAAAATTGAATATAAAAAATATCTGTTTGCTCTTTTGAGTTTGGATTTCAATGCGGAAGTCTGCTGGAGTAGAACTATTAACTGATACATTTTGAAAAAAAACATGTTTTCCAATGACAGTATCCCTTTAAAGCTATCTAATGTATCAGCCTGTACGACTGATTCAGGGAGAGAATTCCACATCCTCACAGCTCTCACAGTAAAATGTAGAGGGAAACTCCTTCCTTCTAATCAGAATTGTGATGGACACAGCTTTCCATTTTTGTCACTGATCTGCAATTAGAATAATGGGTCCCAATGACCCGCCTAGGGAAGCAGGGCTTGACGGGGATTAGGAGAGGACCTATCTGTGGTGTTTATACAAATGGCCTGCAGGTGGCACTGTGCATACATAGGACTTTCTGTACAACTTGAAAGTGAAAGTAAGTCTTAATGCTGTTATGTAATGGCTGCATGACCTGCTAATAAAGCACTATAATACTCTCCTGATCCTCGGCTACCAAACACAACACTATTCCCGCCCCGCTTCTGGGTTGCTGCTTCCTGATTGGCTGGCGTCCTGGGGGGGCGCGGTGCAAAAGAGGAAAGCCGTGTGGTTAAGCCTCATTCGGCGCCGGGATGTGGAGGCAGCAGGACGCAGGAAACCCCCACCCCCCGTGATTGTATGTGTTTTTGTCGCAGATGGCGACCTTGGCAAGGAGCCACAGGGAAAGTTAAAATGGGAAGTAGCCCGGTAGGTCTGGTTCCTCATGGGAGATATACAGCCCGGTTAAGGGCTGGGGCAGACAGGGAGATTCGTACATGTTAAGTATTATTGTTTTGTAAAAGAAGAAATAACTGCGGCCATCTCTCTCCAAACCAGGGGGGTTGGTGTTGGGCAGAGGGGAGAGGTGCAGACTCGACATTACACCTGTCATGCATTTAGATATGATTTGATGGGTGGCTTTTTGGGGGTGCACTTTTACTAAGGTTTAAAAGGGAGTGATGGTGCTCCTTTCTGCACAATGGCTGGGTTAACATGCTCCAATGCTGGGTGCTAAACCATTAGCACATTCACAGAATCTTTGGAGACAAAAATGAAGAAATGGAAACTATAGTCTTCCCAGCTCCACAAGAAAAATAAACAAGCACTATTATATTTTGCATATAAAAGTAATATGTGTAAATGGCATCCCTTTAAAAATTTTTACTTTAACTGAATATCTTTCACCTGAAAATATGGTGGGAACTAAAGATAGAGATTGCAGGGATGCTTGGGAAAGCTTCATTGTGTAATGATGTTTGGATTTTAATAACCAAATAACAAGCATAATGGATTGGGCAGTAGCTTTTAGTGGCATCTAATTTGATATTCATGTTTGTTCAGAATTAACAAACATCCAGCTCCAATCTAATTTTATATCAAACTCTAAATTCCAGTGTTCCACCATCTCATCGGACACAAGTCTTAATCAGTTTTTGTATCTTTAGCAGCAGTAAATCAATTATAAAATAATTACTCTCCAGTTTATTATGCTTTGAGCAGTGTAACAGCTTTTTTTTTTTTGGAGTTTATTTTTTTTTGTTTTCCGAAGTGCTGGTTCTAATTGCCTTGGAAACAACGCATACTGTAGGTGCAGCCATTAATCTGCATAATGTAATGTATCAGAGCTATATTTGTCAAGACCTTTCAGATTCATACAACATTCCCAAAGCACATTGCTCCGATACGTGTATTTTTTTTAGTCTTCCAAAATAACAGTTCCATTCCTGTTAACATAATTTCTGCAGCAAACCCTCAGGATGAAATTCAATAATTCCATTTGTGTATTAAAGTCACATTATTCTTCAGGAATAAAGTATCCAGCATGAGAAAGAGGTTGATAGAACTAAAACGATCAGTACTATTGTTACAGGTACGGGACCCGTTATCCGGAAACCCGTTATCCAGAAAGGTTGGAATTACGGAAAGGCCATAGACTCCATTTTATCCAAATAATTGAAATTTATAAAAATGATTTCTTTTTAATCTGTAATTTAAAAAAAAAAAACAGTACCTTGTACTTGCTCAAAACTAAAATATAATTAAAGGGGTGGTTCACCTGCAAGTTAACTTTTAGTATATTGTAGAAGGGCCAATTTTAAGAAACTTTTCAATTGGTCTTCATTATTTATTTTTCATAGTTTTTTAATGATTTGCAATTTTCCTCTGTTTCTTTGCAGTTTTCAAATGGGGGTCACTGACACCATCTAAAAACAAATGCTCTGTAAGGCTACAAATGTATTGTTATTGCCACTTTTTATTACTTATCATTCTATTCAGTCCATCTCCTATTTATATTCCAGTCTCTTATTCAAATCAATGCAGGGTTGCTATGGTAATTTGTACCCTAAAAACCAAATTGCTGACACTGCAAACTAGAGAGCTGCTGAATAAAAAGTTAAATAACTATTAAACTACAAACAATAAAAAATTAAAACCAATTACAAATTGTCTCAGAATATCACTCTCTACATTATACTAAAAGTTAATACAAAGGTGAACAACCCCTTTAATCCTTATTGGAAGCAAAATCAGCCTATTGGGTTTATCTAATGTTGACATGATTTTCTAGTAGACTTAAGGTATGAATGAATGAATATTAAGGCCTTTATTTTCCTTTTATTTTTTTATAAAAGTATTCGTGATATAGCTTTCAGTTTAAGCCTTGCCTATGATGTCCTATGATAATTTATTATAGACCCCTGAATTAGAATGAAAAAAGTGAAGGGATGCTGTGTGGTGAACATAGTGCAGCATGCTAAACAAGCCCCTCCCACAATCATAAGCCACTCCCATTGTTATAATAAGCCGCACACACCAATATTTACAGGTTTCAGCCACTTTAAAGCAAAGCCATTTTGTTATTTCCATTTTGATATTTCCATCTAATACACAGTTTGATGTCCAATATGCATAGATTTACCTAAGTATGCGACCCAAAAAGACTTTTCTTGGCTGTCAATCCAGCTTTTGCCTGTGTATTGGGTCATAACATAGCACAACCCCATGATATTCTATATTATCCAAGATTATTTCATGTATATCATTCTCTCACTATTCTGTGATCTGCTGTTGCTTAATACCTTCATTTATTCTTTTTTGTTTCCCATCTTCTTCTTTTCTCTATAACCCTCGCTGAAGCCTCCACCTTCTTTATCTGTAAACACTTCTCTATCTCTTCTCTATTTCTCTCTCAGCAATTTTTCTCACCATTTATCTTTGATATATTTAACTATATTTTATCTCTGCATTTTGTTTACATGCAGAAATTAAGAGGAGCAAAAGAAAGTACCGGGATGCAAAAAATTGCACAAAAATGCTATTTCACAAAAATAAAGAAGTGAAGGGATGACATCCATGTTTATCCCTATTCCCAATTCCAGCACTGCCCCTAGTATATCATATTATGTGCTACTGAGCACTTGCACCCCAGGGAAGGCCACTCTCTGCATTGAGGGCTGGAACCAAAAATCAAGACCAGAGTAAGGAGGCTACGTGACATCTTCTAGTGATGTGTTGGTCAGAAAAAAATGGACCTGCACCCGACCCTTACCAGAGCCCTCCCAATTCATTCTACTTAACAGCACCAACCCACCCATCTCTGATGTCACAAAAAGTGGTGTGTTAGACATGAACCTATAAATAGAGGCTGCCAGAGGCAGAAGCCGATAAAGTAAGGTCGTGGGCGACCCAGCAATCTGGTGCGATGGGGGCATGGTAGGCATTAGCCTATAAATAGAAGTTGCCAGAGACAGAAGCAGGTAAAGTAAGGTCGTGGGCAACCCAGCAATCTGGTGCTAAGGGGGAGTGGTAGGAGTGAGCCTATAAATAGAAGCTGCCAGAGACAGAAGCCGATAAAGTAAGGTTGTGGGTGACCCAGCAATCTGGTGCTAAGGGGGAGTGGTAGGAGTGAGCCTATAAATAGAAGCTGCCAGAGGCAGAAACCAATAAAGTAAAGTTGTGGGCGACCCAGCAATCTGGTGCGAAGGGGGTATGATAGGCACAAGCCTTTAAATAGAGGCTGCCAGAGGCAGAAGCCGATAAGGCAAGGTCGTGGGCAACCAAGCAATCTGGTGCAAAGTTGACCAAAACTTGCCTGACCCACAGGATTAGTCTTAGTGGAAATATTAAGGCCTGAGTGTATTTCTATTTTCCTTTTATTTTCTGTAAAGGTATCAAGCCCTTAGCAATAATTTAACTTAGTTTATGTGCATATAGATGAGTAAGTAACGGCTCACCCTGTGGTATAAAAGACCCGGGTGTAAATACCCCGAGTCCAATACTCTATCGGATGCCAGGTCAAGGAAGTAATCGTGATGGTAAATCAGAGGATAAAGTAACTCACCAAGTCCGATCAATGGCTCGGGTGCAGTGCCCCAAGCCCGTAGCCCAAGCGACAATCCAGAATTCACTCCTGCAGCCAATCGGTGAGGTAAAAAATCAGCTTTATTCCATGCAGTTAAAAAGTCAGCGTCCAATTGTGTTTCGTATCTTCCGATACGTAATCATAGGCACACATTGTTACAAACAGTTACAACCTTTTAAAGGAAATGACACCTGAGTTAGCCCCATTACGGACCAATCATCAGGCTCACAATTTAAAACTCACATTAAACCTTGTAAAAAATCTGAATGTTTTCCACTCTCCATCACAGCTTTGTTCTTTCCAGTTAAGGGTTAATGTGGGTTTTAAATTGTGAGCCTGATGATTGGTCCGTAATGGGGCTAACTCAGGTTTCTTTTCTTTTAAAAGGTTGTAACTGTTTGTAACAATGTGTGCCTATGATTACGTATCAGAAGATACGAAACACATTAGGACGCTGACTTTTTAACTACATGGAATAAAGCTGATTTTTTACCTCACCGATTGGCTGCAGGAGTACGTGCTTTTCTTTGAATTCTTACTTATAATGTACCTTAGGCTTTCTACTGTATTATAAACGTATAACGAGTAGCCAGATGCAGGGCCGGATTTACTTAGCGGGCGCCCCTAGGCCCCCTGTCCCCTCCCTTTTATTTGCTCAAATTTTCATCAGGACGGAGCAAAGGGAATTGGCACACAGGAAATTTAAATTTCTGAACCAATGTGGGTGTGGTTGAGCAGCATGCTGCCCCCTAAAATCCTGCCGCCCTAGGCCCGGGCCTAGGTGGCCTCTCCACAAATCCGGGCCTGTCCAGATGGGAATGGCCCGTATCGAGGTATGCTGGCACTCTCTGAGCAGGGACCCCTTCCTTGGTTTTCTCACCGTTTGCAAATACTCTACATATTCCATATATATATATATATATATATATATATATATATATATATATATATAAAACAGCAGCAAAGAGGGTCAGCACTCAGTCAGGACTTAAAATAAAATAAAAAAGTTTTATTGGTGAAAATAAAGGTACAGGTACACGAATTTGTGCTTTATCTTTACCATAACTACCAGCATTTTGGTATTTTTAAAATTTATGGGTTGGGTATTATGCTATATAGTATGATCACCGGTATATACGTGGGTGTAAAGTTGATTCACGTTTTTTAAAAACATTTGCATAGAATGCATTCTTGAAGTATATTCAGGATGGATTGCCCAATACATTGTACACAGTCATATTTTTTACTTTTATTTTTAATTGATGTATATACAAATACCTGAGTGATTTAACTGGGTTGGTTCACTTCTTACACAGTGGGGTTTATGTTACCGCTGCTATAATCTGATATAAGGTTATATTTAATTATGCTATTGATACATATATGCTTCATACCCCAATGAGATTTACATATTAATCAGTTTAACTTAGATAGTTGATTTGCTGAAAAGTAAATGCAAGTTTTGACATTTGATAGCCATCCTACTTTTAGCTAGTTTCCTCCTGTACCCACTGACACAATATATCATTCTATAGAGATAGATTAAATGGGTCACTCTACAGGTCACATATCAATACTCAAATTTGGATGATTGTAACAACTATGTAACATATTAAACAACAGCAGCCTTCCTATGTGATTGAAGCACTGAAGATACATTTTTAAGAATGGTTGCAAATTTTGTTACATCATCATGATTTTCAAGATGCTTTTATGTTTTATATTGTTTTTTGTATGTTATTGTGGGTTATAGTTTAGTGGTAATTAACGAGTAACATGTGTTTGTTTTTGAATGACGTGAGTACTATGTCAGCTGGTGTTGGAGTAAGTTCCCGCCAAAAACTTGTATTTAAGGCAATTTATTCTAGCCATAAGATACTTTGAGAAAAGCCTCGGAGGAGGCTGAAACGTCAGTCATTTTCACCAATAAAACTTTTTTATTTTATTTTAAGTCCTGAGAGTGCGGACCCTCTTTGCTGCTGTTTTGTATACATATTTTTGAACTGCACCCAGGCACATTTGATTATATTTTCGTGAGTGCCGACTTCTGTACGGATGGAGATTTTTTTTTATATATATATATATATATATATATACTAAAATATTATCAAGCAGAAGTCTGCAGGAAAAAAAAATAAAGGGAATCATGGCCCTTTTAACTGTAGGAGTTATTAAGGCACCTTTGAGTGCACATAATAATAATAATAATTATATATATATATATATATAGAGGCTGAAACCTATCTGAAGAACTGAACATATTAGCATACACAGGCTGGGTACATGCACCAGAAAAAGAATGAACTAGCTATACAACACTGCCTTTATTAAATACTTTACATCTTTTTAATGTTCTAGCAAATGTTTTATGTAAAGGTAAAGTGTGTTTAACCTCCTTTCCTCTAGAGAAGCAATTATGTTTCTAGGTAGAGTAAAGTCTTGCTGCACATGATAAGCAAAACGAAGAAGTGAAGTTGATAAGACAGGTGAAGAAGTGTGTCTGCTTTCTAGAGATTTGGACTTCTGCTGATTTGGTTTTAGTGCTAAAATACATTTGTATTACATCTGTCTTGACTGTATAAGCTTTATTCTTGCATGGAAAAAAAATCTGTCTTAGAGTCATTTCCAGTCGGTTTTTAGCATTATTAGTGTCTCTTCTATAATGCAATTAGGAAATCGCTTTAAACTTGGGGAAAGTAAATTGGCTCCTGGTGAAACGGACCCTAGAATGTGTGTTGTGTAAATGTGATGGGTCCTTAGATTGTGAGCTCCATTAGGGCAGGGACTGATGTTAATGTGGAACCACTTTGGTATGTGCTGTGTCACATATTGGTATCATATTAACGATAATTAATTCAATAGGACATTTTCCAGTCAGCACTATGGGATGTTAGATTTTGCATTTGGTGTAAACCAAGTACCATGTATTTATGGGGTGGTTCACCTTTAAGTTAGCGTTTCATATGTTATAGAAAGAGGTTCATCCTAAGCAACTTTACATTTAGGCTTTTTTTTTTAATTATTTTTATAGCTTTTTAATTATTTGCCTTCTATTTATTAAAGGAGAACTCAACCCCCCTACTAATAAAAACCCACACCCAGTACCCTACATAGCCCCCCTTCCCTGCTCTCCCTCCGCATAGGTGATAACACCTATAAGTGCCCCTAATCCTTTATTATTCATGGCACCATCTTCCAGCTCTCTGGGCCCTCTTCCTTCCCTACGGCATTTTTCTGGAAAATGGGTTTCCAGATTACAGATCCCATACCTGTATTTTCAAGTCTGTCCAAAATGATGACCCCCTATTTCTACTATGGATCCATATCAACCTTTAATACAACAGGAGTTTGACATCAAGTCAAAGGTGATAAGTGAACCCCACAAACACTTCCTTTGTCTGCAGTAAAATTAATTCTTAAACCCAATATTCATGCTCACTGCTTGGAGACATTAATGAGCATTTCTTCCATGACCTTGAGCATTTTTTTCATCACCCCAAGCCTAAGATCTATATACACACTATACTACCTGATAAGGTAATAATTTAGTGATGGGCCAATTTATTCACCAGGGGCAAATTTGCAGCGAACTTCCACGTTTCGCAACCAGTGAATAAATTCTCAAATCACCTGAAAAAATTTGCCTGCGTCAAAAGTATGGACGCCGGCGTCGATTTTGGACGTCGCTATTTCACTAATTTTTTGCGGAAATTCGCCCATCACTAATAATAAGAATAGAGGTAATATTCTTCTAAAAATAGGACAAAATACATTTTGCTCTGAGTAGACAACAGTCTTGTAAACATTAATGCTGCTTTCAAGTGACTCATGGTTATAGGTTGGATTTTACATTATGGGCCAGTGTTTAAACTGGTGCAATATTTCATTAGCAGAAAGTCCAGTGACAGGAAGGAAGATTTTATAGGGCATTAGTGGGTTTATTGATTAAATGTCAGACAGCAGTGTTCAGTTACAGGAGCAGATGGCATAAATCTCTTTTAAAGTGAAGAGCATCCTTCCAAGTGTGAGAGTACAAATATATGGACCAAAATAGAAAATTCTTCTTGGGGCTTTAGATGTTTAATTAGGACTATAACCAACATTTGTTTTATTTTCCTAACCTAACTATATTTTGACATCTTTTAGAGTTTTAACATTTAGCAATTGAGTTAAATTATCAAGTAATGACTTCTAGTTACCCATACAGTTGGGCCCACGGGGCTCATAAATGCTTCCAGTAATTCTATCTCATTCCTCTTTTAAGAGATCATTTTTTTGCTAGGGAAAGATTTTTAAAATCAATAAACCTGTTTAATGAGTAGCTCTTTTTACAGCAGTGTTACTGGCTGAACAAAATGATAAAGATGGAACCATGTAAGATGCAGTATCAAACTCAGCTCCACAGCATGGGGAAAACATTGTTTGCTAAGTGGAGCATGTATGTATGTATTAACTTTATTTGTAAAGTATACAAATCACATAAATATATACAGAATCATAGGCTAAAGAGTTTCAGTGCCATGCGGTAAGAGACATAGTGGGAAGGAGGTCCCTGCCCCGTAGAGTTTACAGTCTAAGTGGATTATATAGGTACAAATTGGAGATGAAAAAGTGCACATGGTTGGCATAGTCAGTAGGCACAGGACTAGGCTAATGTTCTAGTGCTCTAAAAGGTAGGCTCTTAATTTTTCCTTGAAAAGATTGAGAGAGGAAACCTTACAGAGGAATGCAGGGATGGAATTCAATTCCATGTGGATGGGGTGAAGAGAAAGCGGCTCTGAGAAGAGCAGAGAAGACAACCAGGAACGTATAGCGAGAAAAGAGAAGAAATGTAGTGAGGAGCAGAAGAGTGAAGGACTGAATATTAGAAGAAGGATGTATTGATGCAGTGAAATATAACAGGTGTCAGTGGAGGCCTGCTTAAAATTCTCATGCTATGTATTGCAATTTTTATGATCATTTTTACTTGTGATGTTGCAACATGGATTCTATAGGTTCCAACACCCTAAAGGTAGATATTTCTGGTCTACATCAACCATGCAAAGGCTGTTTGAGAAGGATAGTTATACCTTATGAAACAAGGTGCTCAGATCTTATAAATCTCATATTTTAGTGGACTTTTAACATTTAACAAGTGCTTTCCACTGGGCATAATCACAGATTAAACTGACTTCGATGATGACATGAGCCAAAGACGTATATTCCTAGTAACATTGTCTTAACATCTCGATAGTGAACACATTCCAGAAGTCTATAGAAAATGAAAACGCAAGAGTGCAAATATATAATGTAGGCAATGCTTATGGCTTGATACAAAAGTCCACAATGTAGAGAATAATTAACGAAGCACAAACCCATAAAAATAGCTGTAGGTAGATGTAAAAAAAGAGCCAGATTCAGTTTCATGAGAAAAAGGCTTATCACGTAAATTGTAATGGATGAGATTCCAATTAGAGACGCAATTCTATTAAAAAAACTTATCTCACAATTAAGCACATGAAAACTCTTTTGAAGTCTATAAGAAAAAAACTGGAACTGAAATATGAGAAAAGTGTATTCTTCTCAAATTGAATCTCATTTATTAGTTTTCTGGTGATAAACTGTGAGATAACTTTTTCTCACTGAATTGAATCTGACCCAAAGTGTGCAATACATAAAATGATACCTGTGTGACTGTTATGGAAATAGAGATGTATGAAAGTGGCCTATTCATTTTTTAGATAACATATATTCAAGGTTCACCCCTAAGTTCAAAAAGAAGAATGTCTAATTCTTCTACTAGGGAGGGGCAGAGGCACTGTCACTGCAGTAGATTGTCGTGCTCTTTAGCAGTACAATTCTCCTTACTATATGTCTCCTTTAAGCATTTTCAGTTAGTTTAATTTTTTATTTCCAGAGCTGACAATGTCACCAAAATATATCCTTATATCCCAACGGAGAGTAAAGTCTTCATGGACAGAGGCCTCTAACCAGTCAAACTTTGACTTGGTCTTGGTAGAATCACTGGAATTACATGCATGCTAAGATATGTCTCAATTATTAGTTAAGGTAAGCAGCAGACCTCAAGCTTCACTCACATGACGATGGCATATAGTTGTGTTTGAAAATGATTTAATCTATAAATTTTAGCATGAGGCTTGAAGGTAGCCCAGCAGCAGGTTCTCCACTAGGCAACTTCAGTCTAACAGAAAGAAGGGGTCTTTACACCTTTGTAGCCGAGTACCTAAAGGAATATATGAAGTTACTTCATATATTCCTTTAGGTCAGTACCAGTAGCTCGTGAGCAACATGTTGCTCTCCAACCCCTTGGATGTTGCTCCCAGTAGTCTCAAAGCAGGTGCTCATGTTTGAATTACTGGCTTAGGGGCAAGTTTTGGTTGCATAAAAACCAAGTGTACAGCCAAACACTCTCTCCTGTAGGCTGCCAGTCCATATAGGGGTTACCAAAAAGCCAATCAGAGCTCTTATTTGACATCCCCATGTACTTTTTCATGCTTGTGTTGCTCTCCAACTCTTTTTTAAATTTAAATGTGGCTCACGAGCAAAAAAGGTTGGGGACCCCTGCTTTAGGTACTCGGCTACCTTTTTTATGTTAGACTGCCAGTAGGTGGAATATAAAATGAAACCAACAACAGGGAAAATCTCAGCTCAAATGCTTGAAATTGTCACTGCTACAAAAGCTCCAGAGATAATCGATACTCATCACTCCCTTCTATTTACTTCTCCAGTACCTTTAAGCAGATTGCTTCAATGCTCATTGAGAAAGGGGGATTACAAATTAGAAAAAGATGTGTTCTTTTATACTTTGATACAGGAGTGTAATCATTGTTAAGAGAAGAATATGCTCAATGCGAAATAATTTCCCTCAGTGGTAGTGACCTTTTAAAAAGTGTCTCAAGACAGAACAAAAGGTGTTCTCCTGAAGAACAATTATTATAAAAAGAATTTAGGAAAATGTAGTAATGTATTTTATGTAAAACAAATAATTAGATGCAGTTATTTCGAACAACTCCGGTCAACACGGATACCTATGTCATGTTAAATATGGCATAACACTGAGAAACTAGTACAGAAAAAAGGGACATCTATCTACTGGGATGTTTTTTTGTATTGACTGGAAATTCATTATAAAGTTAACATGATAAATGTAATCATGTCTCCCAAATCTTCAGTGTTTTTACAAGTTAGGGCAATTTACTTGTCAAATAGAAAGATAAATGGAATGCTGCTATATGCTTTCAATAAATTCAATTGTTAAACATATAGATATAAAACTCACTGTAGCAAAGAGTACTGTATGTATACAGAACTCAATTATCCTTATACAGGTATGGAACCTGTTATCCACAATGCTCAGGACCTTGGGGTTTGCCGGATAATTTTGTTTTCTGTAATTTGGATCTTACCCTAAGTGTAATAAAAATCACTTAACCATTAAACAAACCCAATAGGACTGTTTTGACTCCAGTATGAATTAATGATATTTTAGTTTGGATCAAGTACAAGGTACTCTTTTACGACAAAAGATAATTTGTAAAAATTTGAATTATTTGTATAAAATGGAGTCTATGGTAAATGGTCTTCGCATAATTTGGAGGTTTCTGGATTTTGGTTTCCTGATCATGGGTCCCATGCTATGGTATGCTTGTTAGAGAGTTCTACTTTATAAATTGTTGGCTTATTTTACATCCAGGTGATACATCTATGGGGATCTGTCATGGGAAAACATGTTTTCTTCAGTTAATAGTGCTGCTCCAGCAGACTCACTGAAAAGATACATATACATGTATCCAGCCCTAGATTTAGGGTTTGCTAAAGGAGTTCTGTTACGCCAACTCCTGGTAATTTATTGTTACCTTTTTTAACTCTGCTCACTGTTCACATTTCATGCCCTGGGTGCATCCCACCCCAGACCCAACGCATAGTGATGGGCAAATTTATTCGCCAGGGTCGAATTTGTGGCGAATTCCCGCGATTCGCCGCTGGCGAATAAATTCGCGAATCACCAGCGAAATTTCGCCGGAAAAACGAGTCGCGCGTCGTTTTTGACGCGACGAAAACAACGTGACGCGCGCCAAAAACGATGCGACGCGTCAGAAAAGAACGCGACGCGCGTCAAAGTTGACGCAACGCGCGTCAAAAGCGTCCCGCGACTCGTTTCATGAATTTTTCGCCGATTCGCGAATTTCTCTAGAAATTTGCGAATTTTTCGGCGAAGCGAATCGCAGGAGATTCGCCCATCACTACGCATCTATTATGGAGTGGTTACATCTCTCCACACATGTAGAGTATATATCGTAAAGATCTTACCCAGTCAGCGTTGTGACCCAGGTGCTGCCACCCTGAGTCTGTCACTAACAGGAACATATTTACCACACACATCAATCGTTTTGGTGGCGCACTTAGTGATCCTTTCAGAAGAATTGCTTGTTCTCAAATTGTATGTAAAAAAAGTCTTGATACACTGATGTTGCTCCAGCAGACTTTTGCACTGAAATTAATTTTTAAAAAGAACATACTGTTTTTTTTATATTTAATTTTGAAATCTCGCATTGGGCTAAACACATTATCAGTTTCCCAGGAGCCCCAGTCATGTGACTTGTGCTCTGCTAACCTTTAGTCACTTTTTACTGCTGTAATGCAAATTTGAGTGATACAGTATCTTACCCCATCCCCCCGGCAGCCTAACAGCAGAACAATGGGAAGGTAACCAGATAGCAACTCCTTAAAGGGATACCGTCATGGGAAAAACATTTTTTTCAAAATGCATCAGTTAATAGTGCTGTTCCAGAAGAATTTTGCATTGAAATCCATTTCTCAAAAGAGCAAACAGATTTTTTTATATTTTATTTTGAAATCTGACATGGGGCTAGACATAGTGTCAATTTCCCAGCTGCCCCAAGTCATGTGACTTGTGCTCTGATAAACTTCAATCACTCTTTACTGCTGTACTGCAAGTTGGAGTGATATCACCCCATCCCTTTCCCCCAACAAAAGAACAATGAGAAGGTAACCAGATAACAGCTCCCTAACACAAGATAACAGCTGCCTGGTAGATCTAAGAACAGCACTGAATAGTAAAACCCATGTCCCACTGCGTACTATTCAGTTACATTGAGAAGGAAAAACACCAGGCTGTCAGAAAGCAGTTCCCTCCTAAAGTGCTGGCACATGTAACATTAACGGGACATCTGGGAAATTGACAAAATGGCTAGTCCCATGTCAGATTTCAAAACTGAATATAAAAAAATCTGTTTGCTCTTTTGAGAAATGGATTTCAGTGCTACTGGAGCAGCACTATTAACTGATTTGTTTTAAAAAAAACATGTTTTCCCATGACAGTTTCCCTTTAACATAAGAAAACAGCTCCCTGGTAGATCTAAGAACAGCGCTCAATAGTAAAAATCAAGCAACGCCTTCTTTTACATTGAGTAGGATAAACAACAGCTTGTCAGAAAGCAGTTTCTGAGTGTAGCACTGGCTCTTTCTGAAATCACATGACCAGGCAAAATGACCTGAGATGGCTGCTTACACACCAATATTACAGCTACAAAAATAAATTTATTGGTTCGAGAATACAATTTTAAATGGTAGAATTAATTATTTGCAGTGTAAAAGGGGTCATTTAGAAATAAAATCTACACCATAAAAAATCATAACAGAATCCCCTTTAATTTACTTCAATAAAAAATAAAAGTAATATATAAATAGCACCCTTACAAATTGCTACTCCCTCTCATGATATAAAGATATGCCGATTCCTCAAATTCAAATACTGTAATTTACATTCTGTCACACAGACAAGATATTCCCAGAAAATAAATAATCCAATTCTTTCTTATCTCAGCTGATATTTCTTTCAGTAGAGTTTATGTTCATTTTTATTGTGAGTACATAACGGCATAATAAATGGCTCACATATTTGTAGAATAACTTACAAAGCCAGGAGAATGCACATCATATAGTTTGATAAAGACAGTGGCAGAACACACATCTCAAATTGCTATTTTAACTGATCAAACTCAAATACAAACAACTTCATTCTACAATTTATATTGAGTGCAACCCTTTGATGTAAAAGAAGGCAATGTTTCAATATTCTCTCTATCCATCTAGTGTTGTATTTATACCGCCCCCACTCTATTGATCAAATCTTTAAATCTTGCCTTATTACACAGTTGGGAAGAAGAGAATCTCTACGACTCCACTCCACAACCCTTGAAAGCCATCAGTAACATTTATTTTATATGTACCGGGAACAATACAGACTTCAATCCAGCTTCAAGATCAGTGATGCAATGGCCTCTTGAATACATGGAGCAACGAGATAAAAGTGGTTACTTGGAAAAATATGTGCAAATTTCACCTTGCAAGAAATGTATACTTTTTACAAGCCTGCAAAAGAATTTAGCAACCCCCTTTTTTTATAGTTTGCGTTAGTGTAATGTGTATGAACCAACAAAATATAAGACCTTATTAGAATGAGCAATGTAATACTTGTTTAGTAGTGATGGGCGAATTTATTCGCCAGGGGCGAATTCCCGTGATTTGCCGCTGGCGAATAAATTCGCGAAACGCCAGCAAAAGTTTGCCAAAAAAAAAACGAGTTGCGCGTCGTTTTTGACGCGGCGAAAATGACGCGACGGAAACGACGCGCGACTCGTTTCGCAAATTTTTTCGGCAATTCGCGAATTTAGCTGGAAATTTTTCGGCGAAGCGAAACGGGTGAGATTCGCCCATCACTATTGTTTAGTTAAGAATTAAACAATTTTTTTTGTTTTTGTTTCTAAAATATTATAATTTTCATTACATTTTCCTAATGGATTATTATAGAGGTGCAGGAATATTAACTTGAACCTGTAAGATTTAGTTGAAGATATCTACAAGTTGAGGACGTGTTTCATGAGTGGGAATACATGACAATGTCATTTATCCTGATTCTAGAGATGTTGTGAGAGCAAATAATTAAATAATAAGAAAAATAAATTGTTGGGTTTTTTTTCTCCTTATTAAACTATTTAATTCTTTAGATTATTTTGGAACACCCCTCACTCTTGACTTACCTGTGTGCCAGCCCAAAAGGGATTGCTTTACATATTGTACTATTTATATATATATATATATTAGCATATTCTGTCATATTCAGGATTGAGGAAAGATTGAGGAAAGCTACCACATTCAAGGTAGACATTGCTTTAAAGGTGGTGTTCACTTTAAGATAAATTTTTGGTATGATGTACAGTGATATTCTAAGCCAATTTGCAATTGGTTTTCGTTTATTGTTATTTTTTTTAAATGGCTTTTGAGTTATTTAGCTATTTATTCAGCAGCTCTTTAGTTTGCCATTTCAGCTATCTGGTTGTTAGGGTTCAAATTATCCGAGCAACCATGCACTGATTTGAATGAGAAACTGCAATATGGATAGTAGAGGACCCAAATAGAAAGACTAGTAATAAAAAGTAGCAATAATAATATATTTGTAGCCTTACACAGCATTTGTTTTTTTTATGAGGGTCAGTGAACCCCATTTGAAAGCTGGAAAGAGTCAGAAGAAGAAGGAAAATAATTTTTAAAAAAAGTTACTTTAAACTGAACATTCTATAACATACTAAAAGTTAACTTATAGGTGAACCACCCCTTTAAAAAACAAAATGTACATGTTGCATATCTAATAATGGCAATTAATTTAGATGTGCCCTGTAAAATGCACTCTTTATATGCAGTTTCTATTTACTTAAAAGGGAACTAAGTTACAAACAAAGTATACTTATTTTTCTATTAAGGAGAAATCTACATTTCATGGCAATATTCTCTAACTTTTTTATAATGATGGTATAACCCCATGGCTACACCCTGGAAGCCTCTCCCATTCTCTGGCTAAATGACTAGTGATGGGAGCATCGGTGGGGTTTTGCCGAATGTTTTGCAAATTTCTAGATAAATTCGTGGAACAGTGAAAAATTCCCAAAATACAGCCGTGTCTCGTTTAGGACCAAACGCTCCTTGGACCAAATAGTTGGGATGACAAAAACTGCAAATCTAACTACAGGTGTGGGATCCCTTATCTGGAAACCCATTACCTAGAAGTCTCCAAATTACAGGAAGGCCATCTCCCATATGGGGCATTGTAAGCAAATAATTCTAATTTCTGTACATTTTTGCTCTTCAATAATAAAACAGTACCTTGTACTCGATGGTAAGTTGGCTGTATGCATTCATATTGGTGGAAAACATTGCTGTTGGGTGTAATTAATGTTTAAATTATTTTAGCGTAAGGTATGGATATCAAAATTACAGAAATATCTCTTAAGTTAGTGACACGCCCTGCGACAAATCACCTCTTCTACGGGCAACTAATCTACAGTACCTGAAAAACCTTCCCACCAGCTATAATTAGTGATGGGAGAATTTATTCGCAAGGGGCGAATTCGCGGCGAATTCCCGCGAATCGCCGCTGGCGAATAAATTCACGAAACGCCAGCAAAAATTCGCCAGCAAAAATTCGCCAAAAAAAACGAGTCGTGCATCATTTTTGACGCGACGCATCGAAAACGACGCGCCACGCGACGTAAAAGACGCGACGCGACATCGGAGACGCGCGACTCGTTTCGCTAATTTTTTCGCTAATTCGCGAATTTCACTGGAAAGTCACAAATTTTTCGGTCGAAACGGGTGAGATTCGCCCATCACTAGCTATAATCTAAATAACAGGCGGGATGAAACTCGGAGTGCTTCATTTTCCGAAGTTGCCCAACGTTTCCTCATGAGGAAAACGAAGCACTCCGAGTGCCATCCCACCATCGATTTAGATTCTAGTCCCAAGCATTCCGGATAATCCTATTCCTGTATTACATTACTACACTGCTGATAAAACAGATAAAGCAGCACAGCTAAGGCAAAGTAATCAGATGCATTTCATTTATAAACAAAATAAAAAAATAAACCTGACCCTCTAATATGGCAGAAGACAAAAGAATAATGTGAAAACCTGTGTAAGAAATTGTATTAAATAAAAGGGCGTATAACGTAGTTACAATTTTCTTTACTAATAGCAAAACTATTACAAATATTGTGATAATATGAAGAACAATTTTGCAACTGAAAGTACATGTGTATGTCTTGCTAATGATAGTGGGCAATGGAGCATGAGGCACAAGCTGCAGAAGACAAGCAGAAAATAAATCAAGAGCAAAAGAAGGAATCCCTCAGGGGAAAAACATTTTTTTTTATCAAAATAGATTGATCTTAAGGGCAAGAAAGACTGAATTTCTCTTCTAGTTTTATCACATTTGATGAAATGGAAAATGCTACTAGTAAACATGGAGACATGGAATCTAGAGGTTTGGTGGATACTATTAACTTTATATAATATTTCCTACCGAATACTTTGATTTTGCTAATTTAAAGGTTACTGTTAAACTCAAGAAGAAACATTGTCTGCTGCTTTACGCCATACCATAAGGATAGGGCTGCTGTTGATGTTGGAAGACACAGAAGGACTATTATACCTGTGGGCTAAGACTGATGTCCCTGTGTGAATTTTTAGGTCTAAATAGCATGAATCTAAAATAGGGATGGTCAGATATTGGGGATACCATACTTGCAGTGGCCTCAAGAAATGGGAAAATGAGGCAAGCAAAATGTGTTGTGTAGTGATGAGTGACATTTTTCACCAAGTTTCGCCACATAGACTCCAGTGGTAGAAAAAAAATGGACACCCATAGACTTTAAAGCATTCCAGCATTTTCAGGGAAGCAGAATGGGTCAGATTCGCCCATCACTAGGGTTGTGTAAGATATAGCGACCCACAAACCAAGAACATAATGGTTGGCCGCTGTCATGTGAAAGCCTTATTTCCAATGCAAACTAAACAGTAAGGAATGGTAAGAAAAAGCTGTGGACAGTGGAGTGTGGAGGCAGAAGGACATCCCTCCTGACAAGCATATAGGTCAAAATACAAATCATGCAAAATCTAAACACAAATTTAGCAACGATAAATAACCAAACACAATGATCTGATTAAATGACCAAGATTTTCAGATACACATGCAGCCATTTGGATTTGTGAGTTAAATGCGTCGTGACTCAGGGCTAATTGAAGAAACTGTGTTATCCAAAGTTATCTTAACTCATTTAATGCATTTAACCTTTTCATTAGCATACCAAAGCTCCATTGTTTTCAATGGTGAACTCTTTAATTGGATGGGATGCTGTGACACAATATTCTGTGCTAAGTGGGATAAATGAGATAGATGAGTTAAGTTATTCTATGTCAAATGCACAATCCAAAGTGGCTTACTCTGTATATGTTTCGGAAAGTGAGTCTCGGTGGACACTTATGGGTCCATTTATTAAAGGGATACTGTTATGGGAAAAAATGCATCAGTTAAAGGACCAGTTACATCAAAAAAATAAATTGTTTTAAAGTAATATAAATATAATGCAGTGTAGCCCTACATTGGTAAAACTGCAGTGTTTGCTTCAGAAACACTACTATTGTTTATATTAACAAGCTGTAGCCATGGGGGCAGCCATTCAAAGGAGGAAAGACTCAAGTTACACAGCAGATAGCAGATAAGCTCTGTAGAACATAATGTTTTCTGTTATCCATTACTTATCCTGTGCCATATAGCCATTTTTCAATTTCTGCCATTGCTACTCAGCAGCTTGTTTATATGAACTATAGTAGTGTTTCTGAAGCAAACAGATCAGTTTTAACAGCGCAGGGCAACACTATATGATATTTTCATTACTTCAAAACACTTTAATTTTTTGGTGTTACTGTTCTTTTAATAGTGCTGTTCCAGAAGAATTCTGCATTGAAATCCATTTCTCAAAAGAGCAAACAGATTTTTTTATATTTCATTTTGAAATCTGATATGGGGCTCATGTGACTTGTGCTCTGATAAACTTCAATCATTCTTTACTGCTGTACTGCAAGTTGGAGTGATATCACCCCCTCCCTTCCCCCCCACCCAGCAGCCTAACAACAGAACAATGGGAAGGTAACCAGATAACAGCTCCCTAACACAAGATAACAGCTGCCTGGTAGATCTAAGAACAACACTCAATAGTAAAAACCCATGTCCCACTGCGTACTATTCAGTTACATTGAGAAGGAAAAACAACAGGCTGCCAGAAAGCAGTTCCTTCCTAAAGTGCTGGCACAAGTCACATGACTGGGTCAGCTGGGAAATTGACAAAATGTCTAGCCCCATGTCAGATTTCAAAGCTGAATATAAAAAAAATCTGTTTGCTCTTTTGAGAAATGGATTTCAGTGCAGAAGTCTACTGGAGCTTCACTATTAACTGATGCGTTTTGAAAAAAACATGTTTTCCCATGACAGTTTCCCTTTAAACCTCAAATTTATCTGGCTGAGGTTTTAAGAGGAAAATTCAAAAAAATATTTGGCGGATTTATTATAACCCAAAAAATTCGAAATCTGAAAATACTTCATCTCCTGTCGAAGACATGTAGAAGTCAATGGCAGATGTCCCTGAAGTTGTTTCTTGACATTGTGATATAATCTAATAATAAGAGACAGTACTTCAATTTTCAGATGGTCGAATTTTAAAATTCGATGAACATTTTTTACAATTCAGTTCCAATTTTGGCCAATTCTATGGTCAAAGAACCCAAAGATTACTTCAAGATTAAAAATTTTTTAATTCAAATTTTCACTTCGACCCTTAGAAAATGTGCCCCCAATATTACAATTAAAAAACATACACTTGCTGGTTCAGTAATTAAATTTTATATTGTAGAGTGAACTATTTGCAGTGGAAACAGTGTAATTTAACAATAAAAACAACCTCATAAAAATCATGACAGAATCCCTTTAAGATGATGTCCCACTACAATAAACTACACACACTTACATCTCCAGACTTACCTGACTTGCTTATACAAAAATAAATGACTATAATTATGCCACCACTGTTTTTAAATAGGTGAATTCTACCTGCAGATTATTATTGGTTACTAAACCTAAATACTGTGGGGTCATTTATAAACAATGGGCAAATTTGCACAAGGGCAATCATATGACTTTCAGTGTTAAACTTGCAGCTGGCTGGAAAAAAAAGCTAATCACTGATTGGTTGCTATCTATTCGCAGGTGGCAAAATGCGGGAATTCACCACACTTAAATTCGCCGGCGGTGGCAGGCGGGGAGAAAAGCTCAACCCGTACCCGCGAAGAAGAGTGTGAGGTCATCACTAGAGGCCCCCATACATGGGCTGATAAAAGCTGCTGACGGATCAAGTTGGCAGCTTATTGGCCCATGTGTGGGGCCATCCGACGGGCTTCCCCGATCGATATCTGGCCGAACCGCTTCCCCCTGCCTTCCAGCGTCTTTAATGAATAATCGTCTGCGCCTATTCACACGGCGCTGGCTTTTCCGAAGTCACTCGAGTGATTTCGGGAAAGCGCAGAGCGGCGTGTGAATAGGCGCAGGCGAATATTCATTTAAGTCGCTGGAAGGCAGGGGGAAGCGATTTGGGAGATTAGTCGCCAGGCGATTAGTCGCCAGGCAACAAATCCATAAAATGCTCATATGCCAGATTACATAGTGGAGAAAATTCAATTGAAATGTTGAATATGAGCTGATTAGCTACAATTAATGGCTCACTGCTCCTGCAATTAAGGCAATTTTTATTTCAAAAGACTTTTAGAAGATTAATTAAGGGTCATATAAGAATACAATTTATGCAGCAAAATACATTATGAAATGCCCAGACCAAGCCAAATTCTCTGGAAAATATGAAATTTGATTTAATTCCAAGTTTCTTGCAGATGGATGGTTCCGCCAATTAGAAAACATGAATTAATACCTTTAAATATCCATCTATTTGCATGGTGGTCAGAGAGCCTCAGAGTAATGCTAATGATACTGCACATAAATCTGATTCATTTGATTGTAGGACAGAATAAGTCATTTTATTGTCAAGGCCTAGTTTGGCTTATATTCAATATTAGTGGATAAACAGAGGCATGGGATCAGTTAACTGAAACCCTATTATCCACAAAGCTCCAAATTACGGAAAGACCATCTCCCATAGATTTTCATCAAATTATTCACATTTTTAACAATGATTTCCTATTTCTCTGTAAACAGTAGATTGGACTTGATCCCAGCTAAGATACTTCATGGCCATTCCTTGTTACTCAATGGGAACAAATTGACAAAATAAATTGAACTATGGATTGTTTTGTCAATTTGAATGTAAAGAAAAGAAAGAATAAACATATAATAAAGAGGTAGAAGGAGGAGAGAAGAAAACATTAGTCCTATGCTATAATGTCTTCTGGTGGGTGATTGGAATCCCAGTCCAACATCTGTCTTGTAAGCCTGTCCCTTTTAAAGACCCAAGATAGGACAGTCCTGTTGAACTTAAAGGGTTTGTTCACTTTTACACACCAACTTGTTTTCAGATAGTTCATCAGAAATAAAGACTTTTTCCAATTACTTTCTATTTTCTATGTGTGACCGTTTTTCTAATACTGAAGAGTAAAGTGTAACTTTTCACCTTCCAGAGCGGCTCTGGGAGGGGGGTCGCCGACCCTGTTAACCAGGACCGCCATTAGAAATCGGTGTCAGTATTTGGCGTCAGTAGAATTGAACTCGTGGCTTCAGGAATTCAATTGAAGCTGTTCTTTTCCCCGCTTCAGGACTTCAGTGTCGGCTCCTTTTGGGACTTCAGGTCTTTCCGCCTCTTCAGGACTTTGTATATGTTTGGGACTTCTGCATTCTGCCTCAGGACTTCGTAAGGAGCGCACGCTTCTGCGCTCGTAAGGGGGGCCAGGCTCTTTAAAAAATTGCAGCACTGCAAGGCCCCCCCTTCAGCCCCGGGACACTTGTCCCCCCTGCCCCCCCCCTGAGGGTGGACCTGCTGTTAACTGTTCTACAATGATACCTTAGTTCAGTGATCCCCAACCAGTAGCTTGCGGGCAACATGTTGCTCTCCAACCCCTTGGATGTTGCTCCCAGTGGCCTCAAAGCAGGTGCTTATTTTTGAATTCCAGGCTTAGAGGCAAGTTTTGGTTGCATAAAAAACAGATGTCCTGCCAAACATTCTCTCCTGTAGGCTGCCAGTCCATATAGGGGTTAACAAAAAGCCAATCAGAGCTCTTATTTGACATCCACATGGACTTTTTCATACTTGTGTTGCTCTCCAACTCTTTTTTAAATTTAAATGTGGCTCACAAGCAAAAAAGGTTGGGGACCCCTGCCTTAGTTGATACATTTCTTATATTAGTTCCTGCAGAGCAGAATCCCTGTTAGAATTGATACAAAAGTTGATAATACTCAGGAGCGATTCTGATTATATCGCCGCCTGAGGTGGCTTTCAGTATACCTCCCCCCTTCCACACGGCTCTCACTTTTTCAGCACCGTACAGGGGTAGGAGGGGTTCACGGTTCTAGTGCAGAGCACGCAATTGCGAGCTCTGTAATAGAAGAGACAAATTTCCGGGTTGAAAATCGGAAATTCGGCTCTTAGTTACCAGGAGCGGCTTTTTTGCCGCCTGAGGCGAGTGCCTCAACTCGCCTCATTGGCAGAGCGCCCCTGCTAATACTCCAGAGATGCTGCTGAGAAATGTATCAACTAAATGTTGCAAAATCGTAACAGTTGAGTCTGCACCTGAATTACTGAGCTGCTAGACTCAAACACCAGAGACACCAATATTCAACTTTACACTTAGAATTTGAAAACAACTGTAATGGAGTAATAAAGTAATTTTAAAATGTCTATTTCTGGGGAACAATCTGAAAAGAAATGTTTGGAAGGTGAACAACCCCTTTAATTAACATTAAGACATAATAACTGTTTTAACCTATTTTAGTTGAGTTTTGTAAAAAAAAAAAAAAAAAAGTGTGCTCACTTTACTCACCGTAAATCCAAAGCTTTGCAAAACTGCAGTCATTGTCTGGGTCTATTAAACAGTTTCCTAAAATGGACAGAGCGCATTTACATTTTCATTGGCTAATAAGGCCCTGACCATGTCTGAACTTCACCTCTGCAATTTATTTTAAGAATTCATAGACCCGTATCTGTTATTTAAATCGCCAGTAGGACATAACTCATTTTCCGCATTATTCATTTTATTGGGAACCTATGACTTTCAATTAATAAAAAGAAAAAAAAAGGGAGATTTCTGGATAGGGTTTTTGCCCTGTAGTGTAAAATACCATATCTTAAAGGGAATGTCATGGGAAAACTTTTTTTTTCAAAACGCATCAGTTAATAGTGCTGCTCCAGCAGAATTCTGCACTAAAATCCATTTCTCAAAAGAGCAGATTTTTTTGTATTCAGTTTTGAAATCTGACATGGGGCTAGAGATATTGTCAGTTTCCCAGCTGCCCCTGGTCATGTGACTTGTGCCAGCACTTTAGGGGAGGGAACTGCTTTCTGGCAAGCTGTTGTTTTTCCTTCTCAATGTAACTGAATAGTACTCAGTGGGAATGGGCTTTTACTATTGAGTGTTCTACCAGGCTGTTGTTATCTTGTGTTGGGGAGCTGTTATCTGGATACCTTCCCATCGTTCTGTTGTTAGGCTGCAGCAGTAAAGAGTGATTAAAGATTATCAGAGCACAAGTCACATGAATTGGGGCAGCTGGGAAACTGACAGTATGTCTAGCCCCATGTCAGATTTCAAAATGAAATATAAAAAAATCTGTTTGCTGTTTTGAGAAATGGATTTCAGTGCAGAATTCTGCTGGAGCAGCACTATTAACTGATGCATTTTGAAAAAAAATATTTTCCAATGACAGTATCCTTTTAAAGTGGTTGTTCACCTTCCAGTGCCTTTTTCAGTTCAGTTTTTGCCCTAGATAGTCTCGAAATTGTTACAAAAGTATCTTATCTGCTGCTGTGGATGTTCTGGGCTCTCTGTCAAAAGCCAATTAAGTTTGAAACTGTTTCTTTTTCTGGCTGTTCAGTGCAGAGAAAAATGGGACTTTCCAGTACAAATGAGGGACTGCAGGTTGAGCTGTCAAAAGAGGGACTGTCCCTCTAAAAACGGAGATGAAGAGGTTTTATTAAAAAAATTTTTTAAAAGTTGTTCTTTTGTAAATCCTAGTATTTGAATATTGTTTTGTTACAGTCTTTAGAAAAGCTTATTAGAGCAATCATGGCTACATCCAGCTATTTAAACAATGCCCCCTAGACAGCATAATTGAAAATTATGTTTTACTGGAAATTCATAGAGAAGTAAAGGCAATGTAAAGAGAGCCTATAACAAACAGGGAGTACTTTAAAGGCTATAGCAAGTCCTTTACACACATAATCCAATAATGAACAGAGCTCCCTGTGTAAATAAGTATATTTCTGCATAAAGATTATTATGGTGGCTTATGCCCTGATTCTATCTGCCAGTTTTGTAAAGAGGCTTAGACTATGCTATAAGAATATTTTACTCTTGTATACTGTACAAACATTAGTAAACGCTGAACATAAAAGAAGGATTGCCGGAAATGGTGAATTCTCTTGCTGCAAAGATGTATTAGAATGGGATTATTTGTGTTATTTGTTTTTTATTTTTTACTATCACAGGCCTTAAAGGCATTGTTCACCTTTAGTATGATGTAGAGTAGAGTCCTGCATGGAACCAATTTCTAAGAACCGGACTAGACCCGAACCACAACCCGCATATTTACCCACTTTGAACGGCTACTGACCTGGACCTGCAACTGTTTTATGCGCAACCCGATCCGCAACCTGCCGGCCATCATCAAACAGGAAGCTATTTTGCTGCAAACCGCAAGTGATGTCATCAAAAGTGGGCGGGACAGAAATAAATATTGTAAAATTTTAAAAGGAGTAAAATATAAACAATATAACATAATAAATTTAGATGAGACCCATGACCCATATCTATACCCACACTTGAAAATACTACCCTCATTCCACAGGATAACCAATTTTTTTTGCGGGTGACTCGCTGCAGGACTCTAATGTAGAAAGTTATATTCTGAGACAATTTACAGTAGGTTTTTATTATTTGTGGTTTTTGGGTTATATAGCTTTCTATTCAGCAGCTCTCCAGTTTGCAATTTCAGCAATCTGGTTACTAGGGCCCAAATTACTGCCAGAATAGAAACAGGAGTAATAAAAAGTAGCAATAACAATACATTTGTAGCCTTTGGGTTGTGACAGACAGGCAGATTCGGGGAGATTTAGTCGCTTGGCGATTAATCGCCTCTTCTGAGACAATGTCCCCGAACTGCCTGCTCCCTTCCCGCCGCCTGTTTGAATGAAAAAATACCAGCGCCAATGCACTCACATTGCTTCGATTTCTGGAATCGCACAAAGCTGCCTAGTGAGGAAACTTCGGGCGATTCCAGAAATATAAACGCTGTGAGTGCATTGGCGCTGGCGTTTTTTCAGTCAAACAGGCAGCGGGAAGGGAGCAGGCAGTTCGGGGAGATTGTCACAGCGCAGAAGAGGAGATTAAGGCTCAGGCCAGACGGGAAGATTTGGGGAGATTTGTCACCTAGCGACTAATGGCCTCTTCTTTAGGGCGACAAATCTCCCCGAACTGCTTCCCCCTGCCTTGTAGCAGCTTTAATGAATAATGGCCTGCGCCTATTCACACGCGGTGCTGGCTTTTCCGAAGTCGATCGAAGTTGCCTCCTTAGGCGACGAATCTCCCCAAATCTTCCCATCTGGCCTGAGCCTAAACGCCAAGCGACTAAATCTCCCCCGTCTGCCCCAACCCTAAAAGAGCATTTGTTTTAACTGGGTTCAGTGACCCCCACTTGAAAGCTGGAAAGAGACAGAAGAAAGCTGCTAATTAAAAAACAAAAAAACAAAGGCCAATGGAAAAGTTGCTTAGAATTTGACATTCTGTAACATTAAAATTTTACTGAAAGTAGAAACACCTCTTTAAATGTAAATATTACACAACAAAGCATCAGGCATTCAGGATGGGAGGTCTCCAGTCCTTTCCTCTATGTGGAACTAGAACTTGCTGGAGGAGTTTTCACACCTTTGCACATATTTACTTCCCATTGGGAGCAATTCACTAAAACTGCAAACAATAGTCCTTTTTTGCCAGTTTTTTTTACCACAATGCAGAGTTTGTAGAGCAAATTTCATCCAAATTATTATGGGTGTTTCCCTGCCAGCATGTGCAGTGTTGGACCACGTGATAAATTTTTGCACTTTTTAAGCCTAGCATTCTGCCCACAAATAATAATGGGACCCTTTGTCTCTTATTCTCTTTGGGGCTCTATCACCAAAATATGTATTATTATATAATATTGCATTATTAATGGACTGTTGATACTAAGGTAGAATAACTTTATTTTAACAGTTACCTCTGTTTTGAAAAATATATGCTTACATGGAAAATATATATTTTATGATGTTAAGATCATTATTGCCCAAAACTAATATTCCTGCAGAGGACCTCCTATAGTACATGGTTCTCTATAATGGCATTTGTTTGCACTTCATATAGCTAATGTAGGAGTGAGAAACAGGTATTTGGACTGATACCAGTGGTGTAATTAATGGAGAGTAGACCCCACAACCAAGGAAGCCCCCTAAAACCCTGTGGTCCTATGCAGCTTTTATTTATAAAACTGAGGAGCCTGGGGCAACTAGATATGGGTAGCAGTGGGCTCTTGGCTCATGACGTATTCCCAGATGCCCAGCAGATGCCTCTGCATCGCCTCAACGAGCTTCTATATACAGGGAAGACCAAATATCCCCCCAAATCTCTACCTAGGTTACAAAACATTGCTAAAGGGTCATTTTCTGTCCATGGAAAAACAAGAAATAAAATGAATTGGTAGAGGTTATGGGATTCAATCTTCCACACTATGTGGACTCACAGGAACCAAAAAGAGAATTTCAGAAACCCAAGAATCCAAATAAAAGGCAGAAAAAGTATAGCCCTACCTTGAGACCCATCTACTTTTTGCTTAGTGCTGCCTCTTTTTGGGTCTGGGAGGTTTGAAACACCTGTATTAGGAGTGCAAACCAATATTCATTTGTGTTATTGGTCAGAGGCATAACTTGGGGTAAGTTCTGTAGAATCTACAGAGGGGGCTTGGCATGTACAGTCACTCCTCCCCAGGCCACCCTACTGGACTGCTCTCACAACACCTTTCAGCTTTCAACATGCTGCTATTTTAAAGGTACGAGAGGAGCTGGGGACGAGGACCCCCTGCTGCCCCCCATGAGAGTGTGGTCTGCTGTATAGGTACTTATGAAATTGCAGATGGTAAAGTCTTCCAAATAATTAATTCTACTTACTGAGTATTTGCCAAGGATTGGGTCAATCCCAATGAATTAGCGCCTCAAAATTTTTGTCTCCTTTGCATGCACTCTGATTTTTTGCTCATAGATTTAGCTCCTGTAGTTCTATCTTGGCTAAAACAGGCTTTGTCCTGCTAGTAAAAGATAGATAGGAAAAGATGATAAGGCATACTGTCATGGGAAAACATGTTGTTTTCAAAAAGCATAAGTTAATAGTGCTGCTCCAGTTAGGGTTACCACCTTTCTTGAAGAAAATACTGGCCTTACTATATATTTTTTTCCTATTAATAACATTGAGATCAACCATCAAAAATACCGGCCCCTAGCTCCAGTAGACTTCTGCACTGAAATCCATTTCTCAAAAGAGCGAACAGATTTTTTTATATTCAGTTTTGAAAGCTGACATGGGGCTAGACATATTGTCAATTTCCCAGCTGCCCCTTGTCATGTGACTTGTGCCAGCACTTTAGGAGGGAACTGCTTTCTGGCAGGCTGTTGTTTTTCCTTCTCAATGGGACATGGACATGGGTTTTTACTATCGAGTGCTGTTCTTAGATCTACCAGGCAGCTGTTATCTTGTGTTAAGCAGCTGTTATCTGGTTACCTTCCCATTGTAATGTTAGGCTGCCAGGGCGGGTTGGGGGGAAGGGAGGGAGGGGGTGATATCTTGCAGTACAGCAGTAAAGAGTGACTGACATTTATCAGAGCACAAGTCACATGACTTGGGGCAGCTGGGAAATTGACAATATGTTTAGCCCCATGTCAGATTTCAAAATGGAGCAGCACAATTAACTGATGCATTTTGAAAAAAAAACAAAAACATTTTTTCCCATGACAGTATCCCTTTAAGTGGAAGAGTGTAGGTGAGGGCAACTACACTTCTCTTGTGCTGTTGTGTAAATAAGATTAAGGGCATCAAAAGAGTCTTGCAAACAAAACAACAAACTGGCTTTACTGTTAAAGCTCCACAGGATTAAACTCACAAGTCCCAAATTGCAGCGCTGAGCAATATGTTGGCGCTCAAAAATACATGTTAATAATAATGTTAATAAAATTCAATGGAGACAGTTTCGTAAATTAGTGATCAGTCACAGGCAGAGATGCAGACATAACACCCAGTGGAGATAACTCTATAGGTTTAAGGTTCACCCTTTAGGGTTTGGGGAACATTTGTGAATTCAGAGATAACCACTGTAAAATTCTACCATTTGCTATTCATGGCTATGGGACTTTTGGAGGCATATTTATCAAATAGTGTAACCTACACACCTTTACATGTATAGTTAAGTGGGAGCACTTACCGGTATGCACTTCCAGCGTGCTGCTACGTGTCAACTGCGATCCCATTCAGCAGTAGAAGTCCAATGAAACAATGTAACATGGAGCACCACTGAAGAAATTGTTAAAAATCAAGCCTTTATTGGATCCATTTTAAAAACATCCATATTTAGGAGTGTGCAAGGACAAAAATAGCGGCTACTCAACGCGTTTCATGGCTTCTCGCCACTTCCTCAGGAGCAACAGGTTGCTCCTGAGGAAGTGGCGAGAAGCCATGAAACGCGTTGAGTAGCCGCTATTTTTGTCCTTGCACACTTCTAAATATGGATGTTTTTAAAATGGATCCAATAAAGGCTTGATTTTTTACTATTTTCTCCAGTGGTGCTCCGTGTTACATTGTTTCAACCTACACACCTTTAAAAATCCAACAAGAATGGATGACAGGTGTGTTACTTGAGTCACTGACATATGTGTGTTATACAATACAATGTACAGTCTTTTTAAATATGAGAAAATTAATTTGTGTCTTCTAAAGTACTTTGATCTACTTGGTGTTATCTATTATTATTCTTCTATTATGTTGCACCTCTTGGTGCTCAAGCAAATTCATCCAGTGACTTCAGAAATGAAGCACTGATATGCTTATAATCATGTGTATATTGCATTGAGAAGATGCCAGTTCATTTTATCACTCTGGCTGCAGCTCTCCCACATCTCCTGATATTACTAACCATTTCGTGCCTCATTTAGCCAGTTCATGTCATCTCTAACCGTGTTCCAAATGTGACAGTTCTTCCACATGTATTCATGCTTTCAGCCTCTGTTTCCATCTGGCTTTATCTACAGGTAGCCATTAAAAAACAATACTATGGTTAATTTAACCAGTTTATTTGGAAGAGGGCTGTACATCTCTCCCTATGAATCATTACATCTCTTAAGTGCTTATAAGCTGACTCAGATTCCCTTTGTGTAACCAACTGACACTAGTCACAAAATGACTTGTGTCTATGAACCCTCCTCATGTCTTATAGTAAAGGAACAGTAACACCAAAAAATGAAAGTGTTTTAAAGTAAAGAAAATATCATGTAGTGCTGCCCTGCGCTGTTAAAACTGATCCGTTTGCTTCAGAAACACTACTGTAGTTTATATAAACAAGCTGCTAAGTAACAGTTACATAGTTAAATTGGGTTGTAATAAGACAGAGTCCATCAAGTTCAACCCCTCCAAATTAAAACCCATCATATACACACACACCTCCACTCTTTCACACCTCTTTCACGCAAACCAGGACCGTTTTAAGGCCTTGGTGGGCCCTGGGCAAAGAGCAAAGTAGTGGAGGGGCATGAGTTACGCTGTGCCTGTGCTATGCCATTTCTGCTTTTATACTACTGTATGTGAGTATATGATACCCTGTGGTGCTACTTGTAAATAAACCTGTTCTACTTGTTTTCACAAAGAACCCCTGGCGTCCAACACCTGTTATTACACACTATTGCAGTATTGGGTTGTAGTTCAACTACCTCACACGTGATTTTCCACTTAGCGAAAACCCTACCTGAGAGTAAAAGAGTCGCGTGTAACCAATGCTCTACCTATGCTAGTTTGGTTTGGTTAATTATAGCCAAGAAAGGGTTACATATATATACACTCTTTCACACAAACCATATATGCCCATAGCTATACTAACTGTAGAGTTTAGTATCAAAATAGCCTTTGATATTATGTCTGTCCAAAAAATCATCCAAGCCCCTCTTAAAAGCATCAACAGAATGAGCATCACAACATCACCCGGCAGTGCATTCCACAACCTCACCGTCCTGACTGTGAAGAACCACCTACACTGCTTCAAATGAAAGTCCTTTTCTTCTAGTCTGAAGGGGTGGCCTCTGGTGATCCTCTTTATGGGTAAAAAGGTCCCCTGATATTTGTCTATAATGTCCTCTAATGTATTTGTAAAGTGTAATCATGTCCCCTCGCAAGCGCCTTTTTTCCAGAGAAAACAACCCCAGACTGGACAGTCTCCCCTCATAATTTAAGTCTTCCATCCCCCTAACCAGTTTAGTTGCACTTAGTCTCTGCACTCTCTCCAGCTCATTTACATCCCTCCTAAGGACTGGAGTCCAAAACTGCACTGCATACTCCAGATGAGGCCTTACTAGGGATCTATAAAGAGGTATAATTAGGTTTTCCTCCCTTGAGTTTATGCCCTTTTTTATGCAGGACAGAACTTTATTTGCTTTAGTAGCTACAGAATGACACTGCCCAGAATTAGACAACTTGTTATCTATAAAAACCCCAAGATCCTTCTCACTTAAGGAAACTCCCAACACACTGCCATTTAGTGTATAACTTGCATTTATATTATTTTTGCCAAAGTGCATAACCTGCATTTATCAACATTGAACCTCATTTTCCAGTTTGCTGCCCAGTTTCCCAACGTAGAGAAATCACTCTGTAGAGTGGCAGCATCCTGCATTTAATCGAATTTAAGTTCAACCCATATTAAATGAGCCCCTTAGAGCACAAGAACACATTTTCACAATGAGAAATTTCCTCCAGGTTCAGGTTGGCGAAATACCATTATAAAGATAGAGCAGCTGCTTTTAAATCTCATTATCAACACACAGGAACTCTTTTGATGCTAATTTTCTCCATGGTATAAATTCTCTCATACTACAGGTATGGGACCTGTTATCCAGAATGCTCGGGACCTGGGGTTTGGATCTTTCTGTAATTTGGATCTTCATACCTTAAGTCTACTAAAAAATCATGTAAAAATTAAATAAACCCAATAGGCTTGTTTTTCTTCCAATAAGGATTAATTGTATCTTAGTTGGGATCAAGTACAAACTACTGTTCTATTATATCAGAGAAAAAGTAAATCGTTGAAAAAAAAATGTGATTATTATATTATGATGGAGACGGTAATTCGGAGCTTTCTGGATAACTGGTTTCCGGATAAGGGATCCAATACCTGGTGAGTTTTGACAGAGAATTTATCCCAGGAGAAAATTCACCACATTTCTCTTGAAAAGGTGTACTTAAAATTTTTAGTAAATATTATGCGTTGTGAATAGTGATGGGCGAATTTATTCGCATGGGGCAAATTTGCGGTGAATTCCCGCGATTCGCCGCTGGCGAATAAATTCGCGAAATGCCAGCAAAAATTCGCCCAAAAAAAAAAAACGAGTTGCGCGCCGAAAACGACGCCTCGTGCGCCGCGACTCGTTTCGCGAATTTTTTCGCCAATTCGTGAATTTCGCTGGAAATTCGCAAATTTTTCGGCAAAGCGAAACTGGGTAGATTCGCCCATCACTAGTGAAAATAAACCTGGCGTATTGAGGTGAAATTTGGTGAAGTTAGATGAAGAGAAAATTCATACAGTAAATAGGCCCCATTATATCATGACGCCCATACATGTTAAATAAATGATTTCTTCTATCATAGAATACGATACTAATATGAATAATAATAAAAATAATAACATGAATGCACAGAATACTGCATAATGATACCATAAACACTGTATACCAGACTTATATGTTTAAGTTATTAGTCCATGAAATATACACCGTAAAATACTTCCATTTATTGATGTGTGATGTCAGACACCAATTCTTCGCTAGACAAAGCTTTCTAGAGCAAGGATTATCTTATTGTCAGTTTTTCAGTTACTGGAATGTAAAGATTCCCTATGGATTAAAAGTACACAGTCCCATTGATTTTCCTCCATGTGTTGGTGTCTCTCAAGTGTATGAATTAAAAGAAATTCTCCTTATGAAAAGAATCGTCCTAAAGCATAACTATTACAAAAGCATACAAAGCTAGCTGTAAAATTATTATGTGTGCTTTGGCAAATACATCGCTTTTTTGACATATACACAAGGTTTAGTGATGATACAAAGATTACAAGTTCCATACCATACTATTGTGCCTGACTGCTTGCTGTGATCATAGGCATGGTTTCAATTGTTAATTAATAGCAAGTAAAACACAGTAATGCCAGTCAGCAGCATCAAGGGCCAATAAGGCCTTGAGCTGCATTAAAAGGGGCATAGAGTCACGGGAGGAGGGGGTCATTCTTCCACTTTATAGAGCACTTGTAAGTCCACATCTAGAATATGTCGTATCTGTGCCATTCTGATCTGATCATTGGTCCCTAGGGCCCACGATCGGATCAGCCCGATATCGCCCACCTCAAGGTAGGCATATCGGGGAGAGATCCGCTCGTTTGGCGACATCGCCAAATGAGCGGATCTCTCAGTGTATGGCCACCCTAAGCTGCTAAAAGGTATGGAAAATCTTAGCTATGAGGAAAGACTGGCCAAATTGGGGATGTTCACACTGGAGAAGAGGAGCTTAAGGGGTGACAGGATTACTATGTATAAATATATAAGGGGATCATATAATAATCTCTCTAATGCTTTATTTACCAGTAGGTCTTTCCAGCGGACACAAGGTCACCCATTCCGATTAGAAGAAAAGAGGTTCCACCTAAATATTCGAAAGGGTTTTTTTACAGTGAGAGCTGTGAAGAAGTGGAATTCTGTCCCTGAATCAGTTGTACAGGCTGATACATTAGATAGCTTTAAGAAGGAGTTGGATGGCTTTGGATGAATACAGGGTTATGGAAGATGGATCATAGTACAAGTTGATCCAGGGACTAGTCCGATTGCCTTTTGGAGTCAGGAAGGAATTTTTTCCCCCTCTGAGGCAAATTGGAGAGGCTTCAGATTGGGTTTTTGCCTTCCTCTAAATCAACTAGCAGTTAGGCAGATTAAAAAGTTAAAAGGTTGAACTTGATGGACATGTGTCTTTTTTCAACCTAACTTTCTATGTTACTATGTAATAGCATGAGGAATATGGTAAACACGCTATTAGCACTCCTCCCTACTAGTCTAAACCTCTGTTGGTCCCTGTAAATGTTTTCTTTTGAACGTCACATAGAAGGTGAGTCCAGGCCAGTTTTTCTAACTTGCAGGTGTTAAATCTAGTTGCTGCATGTGAATCTAATTGTTGATTGGTTGCCATGGGCATCATCTCCAGAGATCTCTGGAGATATTTACCTCCAATGTTAGTAAACATGCCCCTTTAACAGATATTGTCTGAGTTTCACATCTAAGTTTAAAATCCACTGTTATCCAATGACATTGCGTAATGACATATTTTGTCTAGGTTTGAGAGGATTAAAGCTTTACTAGCTGTCAGTTACTTTTCCATGGATGAGTTTACTTTCCAATTGTCATTTCCCTTCTGTCTTGTAAAAAGAAATTCCAATAGTCGGGGAGGATCATTGGCTGTTTTCATCCAGGGTAGATCATTAATTGTTTATCCCAAGAGACTTTTAGTCTGATCGTAAATCTCTGGCGCTTTGGCAGAAGAAGAACTGTTGAGTCCTTGGATAATGAGGAACCCCACTGTTCTGCACAGAAAGGTGGATAGACTGCTGATGCTGAGCACAAAACAAAATTCAAATATTTGTGACTTTATCGCCTGTTTATGGATGCTATGAACCAACAATTTTTGTGTGTCCTAATAGAGGTCAGAAAACAGATCCTAAGGTCTACATAAGAGAATAGCATCTAGCCGTAACTGTCGGCTATAAAAACTGTCATTTTGAAGGTTAATTTCAATACAGAGAATGAAGTATAGATTGGGAATATGGATTTATGACAACATTTGACACATTAAAGACAGGCTTACTATGACTTGAGAACATTACGGCTCTGCTGATATATAATGCAGGGGGAAATGTAGACACTCATTATGTCTCATTCTTCTGTTTGCAGCATAAAATGTGTTGCATGTGAATGCTCCCAATCTTGTAAGCACCAGCACTGCCGCATAAAACCAGCGGATACAGAAATGTAACCCTCACCTTTATACCTCCTCCTTGCAGCTATTTCACAGCAATATACTATTTTGTCACTATTATGACACTGTTGATTGTTTGTTCTTAAAGGAGAATGTAATCCTTGAAATAAGTTACTTATATGACTTGAGGAATGCTGTATTCTGCCTCTCGATGCCACAGACGTATGGCAATTAGGATACAACTCCTGCGATGCTGAATCTTTTCCGTCAGGGATATCTCTGGCATGGATGATATTCTACTTCTCCAGGACTTGGCACATGTGCATTGTGCTACCTATGGATGCAGAGTGCTTTATGTACATACAATTAGCCCCAGAAGAGTTGGAGATGCTTCTGGAACATACAAAGCATTTTGGAAAGCTGTATCCAATTTGGCATATGGATGTTGGCTGTGATAAACAGAGCTAAAGTCCTTTGCAAGAAATGTAATTAATATAAGCAAACTCTCCTTAGGACTTTTGCTATAAACTTTACAAGATCAATCATGGTTATGATTATAACAGAAGCTTATTCCGACAAATTCTTGGGGGAGTATAAGTGCCCTGGGGCGCTGTGCCACCACCTTGACTCCTAAGGATTCCTGGTGCCTCCCTGGGAAACTGAGTCAAGAGGGCAGCATACCCATAGAAAGACCATCTTGTAAAAAGTAGGTGCTGGTCACTGGGAAACTGAGTCAAGAGGGCAGCATACCCATAGAAAGACCATCTTGGAAAAAGTAGGTGCTGGTCACTGGGGTTGTCCAACAAATAGTTACACTCCAGTGAAAATAACTTCCTGTGTCTTTAATGCAAAATGTTTGTAGTTGGGATGCACCAAATCCAGGATTCCATTCAAGAGTCGGCTATTTTTCAGCAGGATTCAGATAAATCCAACAACATGTCTGAACCAACCCCACAAAATGGGAGTATGGCATAATAAATCATAGCACCTCCCATTGATTATACCCTTTGTTCTCCTTTAGAGTTACGTGTAGAATTCTAAAGCAGTTTTTGGGTTGCCAGGCAGACTCTCAGACGTCATCTGGCTTCCCCCGAGAAAAAGGTTAATGTCTGCAGTAGACAAATACAGAGGTGAGACAAGAATTTAATAGGGGTGAGGGAAGTATTCATTCTTTCAAAGGGTGTGTTTTGTTTTGATTTGATTTTGTTTCCTTAATGGCAAATTTATTGGTGTCACTGGATTGAAGTTACTGGGATTTGTAGGCGTTTATAGGAAAATGGAAATCCAGGCCTGGGCTCGGCAGCTGTAAAAACTGGAACACATCAACAAGCTTTTCATTATGGTTTGTTCCCAGAAAACAAAGACATATAATAAGGTAAAACCTATAAGGGGTTTGTTGTGTAGACTCCTGCTTGGTTTGTCCGAGATTGCTGATTACTTCATTCCTTCAAAAGTGCCCATTAGATACAGTATGTGCAACAGGAACAATCGAATGCCTTTTTATTAATGTACTGTTGCTTCTGCTTGACCTTTAAACTTGGCATACATATCAGAATAATGGTTAGAGCTAGCACAGTGTTGCAGATGTCTGGCAGTTTTGCTGTGTTGGTTCTGGGAATTGAAAGATACTCCAACATTCCAGTTAGCAAGACGCTGCAGTTGGCAGTGACTGAATTCCTAGCCATTCTCAAGACTAAGTTTGGTGAGTCAGATATAACAAAGAGAAAATTTATTTTGAAAAATACTGAAACTTAAATATGTCTTTACTTTGCTTTATTCAGAATATCTTCAAGGTAAAAATGTTTTAAAGGATCCTTTTTCTTAGAAATTATATTTATCCAGGCCCAGATTTGTCGAAAGGCCACAAAGGCCTGGGCCGGCGCAATTTTAGAGATGGCATGTAAGTTTGGTGAGTCAGATATAACAAAGAGAAAATTTATTTTGAAAAATACTGAAACTTAAATATGTCTTTACTTTGTTTTATTCAGAATATCTTCAAAGTAAAAATGTTTTAAAGGATCCTTTTTCTTAGAAATTATATTTATCCAGGGCCAGATTTGTGGAAAGGCCACAAAGGCCTGGGCCGGCGCAATTTTAGAGATGGCATGTCAACAATCGGCATATTTTTCCCAGAGCACTATGAATAGGCAAGCAGGAGATTAGACAGTTGTTTTAATGTCCTGAGTCTATTCCCTGGTGTTCCAGTACCCAAAGAGGACTGCTTACACAAATCCAAATGACAGGGGTGTCTAGAAAGAGAAGAATGGTGAAGAGTAAGTGGTTTAGAGGAGCAACTGGGCAGTGTAAGGCAGATGGTCGAGGGGTGCACTTATTGCAAACTGAACTTAAAATCCAATGAAAAAAAATTGGTAATGGACAATGGGTAAAAAGGTTTATGTGATATTACTGGGCAGAAGAAATTAGATCATAACTAAGAGCATAAAGAGCAAATTGTCATAGCCTCCCTTGTGCACATCCTGCATTTATCCTTAACTAAAGTCAACAAATACATGTATATAAACTTACTTAGGATGCTTCTCGGCAACCCGAACATTAACTGGTTGGAGAGGTTGCCAAATGAGCAGATCTCTCCCCGATATGCCCACCTTGAGATGGGGAATATCGGGCTGATCTGATCATGGGCCCTAGAGTCCAACTATTGGATCATAACAAAGTGTAAACAGGTGGTCGGATCGTGGGACAGCATCAACGAAAGTTGGGCAGATGTCAATCAGATGGGACTATCTGTTTGTTGATGCGGACCCGCAATCCGACCACTTCTTTGCACTTCGTTATGATATGGATCGGGGAAGCCCGTTGCAAGGCCCCATACACAGGCCAAATACCCCTTTAGGGTATTCCTATTAGAGCCAAATGGGCTTTCCACCATATTTCCTAATTGTTTGGGTGCTGATGGGTACTTTGAATTATATAATATTGACAGTATAACCTATTATTTTATGTTATGTTGCATGTTTATAAAAAAGTGAAAGTAAATGTAGGCCAAATTAATGCATACATACATTTGTCCTTCAAACACTGTTGTATTGGCAATCTTGAGCAATATTCTGTTTCAAGCAGCTGATGTGGAACTGGAACTGCCAGCAATCCTCTGGTTCAGTAGCTCTCCTCTGATGTAGAAAAAGAACTTACTAAAACAATTTACTGGGCATGAGTGTAGGATCCACACATATTCACACTACATATCATTTATTAGGCTTTTGTCTCACAATGACTAAAC
This sequence comes from Xenopus borealis, assembly GCA_024363595.1. Taxonomy (NCBI): domain Eukaryota; kingdom Metazoa; phylum Chordata; class Amphibia; order Anura; family Pipidae; genus Xenopus; species Xenopus borealis. Next base: position 24,125,033 of record CM044441.1, read on the forward strand.
AACCCGTTTTAATAAAACTACTCCAATAACTGCCAGCACTCTGGGTAGGGTTTGACAGAAGTTTTTTATATATATAAATCTCAAGGTTGCAACTGCTTGCCAAAAACTGAAGACCGGAAAGGCAAAACATTTTAATGCTAATGGAAGTTATTTGTGATGCTGTCCTTTAACATTCTGCAGACAAGATTGTCAAATTGCTCTCAGGTTTAATGATGTTAATAAGCCTGGGAAGGCGCACTATGCACTGAATTCTTTTGAAAGCATAAATAGGGTGATCTTTGTTTCAGGCATTTCAGCAATTTTGAGAGGACGTGTTATCTGTCCCCTCTCTCTGTTTAAACATGTCATGACTTTCCAGCCAATGCTGGGGTCAATTTATGTTCCTGTTGTTACACACCTACAAGTGAACATTCTAAAAGAAGGCAGTTAAACAATTGTTCATTTCCAGTATGGTACTGGCTGTGGGGACCCATAGGGTATGGGCTAGTTTATATAAAGGCACACGGGGCGGCCCTCAGGTGCCTATAAATGTATTTTTTAAATCTGGTGAAAGAGCTGCGGGGTTGAGGGTAGGGGGAAAGCGGTTTGGTAGAAGTAACATCACTTCCATGCGTCACGTGTAGCCCCGGATTTGTGGTGAGGCCCGGGCAAAAGCCCAGGTCTAGGTTGGCAAGATTATAGAGGCAGCATGTCACCCAGCCGCTTTCTTATTTTTAAAAGGATTGTTCAGATTAAAAGCAAAAACTGGGTAAATAGATAGGCTGTGCAAAATAAAAAATGTTTTCAGTATAGTTAGTATAAAGGCTGGAGTGACTAAGTCTAACATAACAGAACAGAACACTACTTCTTGTTTTTCAGCTCTCCTTTGTTTACACTGACTGGTTACCCTGGTTACCAGGCAGTGAATTGAGGGAGGGCCACATTGGTCATAACTGTTTCTTTTGAATCTGAGCTGAATGCTGAGGATCTATTGCAAACTCACTGAACAGTTATGTCCCATGTGGCCCCCCCTCAAGTCGCTGACTAAGATTTAGAGAGCTGAAAAGCAGGATGTTGTGTTGTATTCTGTTATGTTACACATCCAGTCACTCCAGCCTGTATACATTACATTTTTGGCTAATTAACTATATTAGAAACTTTTTTTATTTTGTACAGCCTATCTATTTACCCAGTTTTTCTTTTTACCATGAACTGTTCCTTTAAAGGAAGCGCTCGGCATCACAATCTGCCAGTGTCCAGGAGGCATATTGTCCATGCGCATGCTCGCGAGGGGAGGGGGAGGGAGTTTCACCCTCTGGCTTAGAGGTTGCTTCAGCTGCACTCCACCAGTGTCAAGGGGGTAGACTGCGCATGCGAGTGCACGCGCATGTTCATGAGAGGAGGTGGGTGCGTTAGGAGAGGGAAGGGGTGAAGGAGTTTAACCCTCCAGCCTTGGCGCAGCAGAAACACAAATCATGTGACATCACTTCAGCAACGTCCATGTGTGTGATGTCACGTGCCTGGCGCGCTGATGTCACACACAACTCATGGGGAGGTGTTTAGGTCTGATTCCTAAGGCAGCATTGGACCTAAAAACATTCCTGCCATAGGGTTAATATCTCCTTAAAGGGGTTGTTCACCTTCAAACAACTAGTTGTTTTCAGATAGATTACAAGAAATTCCAATTACTGTCTATTTTCTGTGTATAGGGTCATTTTTCACCTTCTAAAGCAGCTCTGGGAGGGGGGTCGCCGAACCCCCAACTGTTCTAAACTGATACATTTCTTATCTTTGTCCCTGCTGAGCAGAATCTCAGGGTTTCATTACAGGCAGCTGTTAGAACTGATACAATAGTTACTAATACTCCAGAGATGTTGCTGTTAAATGTATCAATTAAATATAGCAAAATTGTATCAGTTTAGAGTCCGCACCTGAATTACTGAGCTGTCAGACTCAAACCAGAGACACCAACATTCAACTTTAAATTTTGGAAAAAAAAAAGTAAAAAATAAATAAAAGAAAGTAATTGAAGAAAGTCTTTATTTGTGGGGAACAATTTGAAAACAACTGAACAGAAAAAAAGTGTTTGGAAGGTGAACAACCCCTTTAAGTCTTTAAATCCCTACACTTACTAGAAGTGATGTTCAGGCTGATCAGAAGCTCAGGATAGCTACTGTTATAGCTTATTATAGGCACACAATATAATCAGGTACTAGCTAGAAAGAGTTGCACACTCAGAAGTACCCTGAGGTGGTACAGTTTTCTGCTGACTGTATTGCCCCAGGGTATGAGATAAGGAATTATACTCTTTGGAGATACCTAACATTTTGCTCGTCCCTCCAATGATTTAACCTTTTCTTCTCTATTAAGTAAAGAAATCTACCTAACATGTTCATTACTTTAGGCTAGTGTCACACTGGGGCTTAAAATCAGCCCCTACTAGGGTTGCCTTAATTTTTCCTATTAATAACATTGGGATCAGCCATCAAAATTACCGGCCAGGTGGCAACCCTAGCCCCTACAAGGGCAGTAGCCTCCTCTTCTGTTCACATAAGGAACCATTGTGTCTGCTCCTGCACAAACACACTTGGGTAATTTTGGTAAGAAACAAAAGACTTACTGAAATCAGTGGAGTGTGTTCATTCAAGAGCTGACACAATGGTAGTGGAGGGTCTGGATCATTACGTTGGTAAACCATGTCAGAGGCATCCTGGTAGTATCTTTATCCCGTACCTTATATCTGAAGCTGCATTGTATGTTAGCATAGAATAATACAGTGGGTGTTTTGCAAAGCACTTTGGTTCAAAGAACAGACAGAATTTAGCAGTCAAACACATTTAAATGGTGGAACCTGTGTAACCAGGGGTTACTACTGTCCAGGGCCCGTCGCCTCCCCGACTGCTGTAACACACGTTGGTCAGGGGTCGGGGAACATGTGCGAATGCCACCTCCCGCCCCCTTACTGTGATGTATGCTCGGCTCATCGCCTTGCGCATGTGCAAACAGCAAAAAATAAATTTTTTACTAATGATTATTGGGAGAGGGTCGGCGGGGGCCCATTGGGTTTTTTCACGGTGTCCCGCTGGCCCAGTCCGACCCTGTGTGTAACTACACCTCTTTAGTACATGAGCCCTACACAAATGAAAGAATAAGAACAACACTGCTTTTGTGAATCATTTAACTGATGCATAAAGGTAAAAGGAAAGATGAGAGAATGTGCACACTGCAGTAATATGCCTAAATCCAAGCCAGCAATTAACATTATACCCCGCAGGAATAATAACACATCTCTAAGCATCAGTCTCAGCGCAGCAGCTTTTCGTATGCAATTTTATTCAGGCAATGTAACCCATTAGCTGTTAGATGATTGCTGATCCATAATGTATGTTTACTGTATTGATTCAGTGTACAAAGGGCAATGTCACACAGGTAAAAGCATGCCAATCAAAACACCTCTTCCCAGTCCCAACCAGTAACCTCTACAATCATTAAAATCGTAATATTATATGAATTGAAGGTGTGGGGGGCTGACTTTCTAAAATGATTGCCACGTTACATACATGAACTTAAAAACCAACAATGTAAATATAAACATTGATAGGGAGAACGAATGGCCTCACTACAATAATTAATTACTGTGCCCCTTGGAGAGATGTAGCCCCACCACTATGCAGTTTAAAGGGATTCTGTCACTGGAAAACATGTTTTTCAAAAGGCATCTTTTAATAGTGCTGCACCAGCAGAATTCTGCACTGAAATATGTTTTACAAAACAGCAAACAGATTTTTAAAATGTAATTTTGAAATATAACATGAGGCTAGGCATGTCATTTTGCCAGGTGCCCCTAGTCATATGACTTATGCTCTCATAAACGTCACCTAGGATCAGGCAAAATGGCCTGAGATGGCATACCTCCCAACATATTGGAAGTAAAAAGAGGGACAGAAAATGTTTTTGCACGTAGCGCTGCAGTTCTTGACCATGCCCATTTTTGTGGACACAATCCCCAAATTACCATGTTGATTTTACAAAATTTGGCACGTTATGAAAGTTTGAAAATATTTCTCTTTATCTAAAATGTTACAATTACTTATTTTCTTATCTCAAAATGGTTACAAAGTAACTTATTTGCACCTGTTAGCTGTTCTGGGCTCTCTGCCAAAAGCCAATTAAGTTAGAAACTTTGCTTCTATTTCTGGCTGTTCAGTGCAGAGAAAAGAGGGACTTTCCAGTACAAATGAGGGGCTGTAGGTTGAGCTGTCAAAAGAGGGACTGTCCCTCCAAAAAAGGGACAGTTGGGAGGTATAAGATGGCAGACTACATGCCAGTATTACAGCTTAAAAAATATATACCTGCTGGTTCAGGAATACAATTTTATATGGTAGAGTGAATTATTTGCAGAGTAAACAGGGTAGTTTAGAAATAAAAACTACACCATAAAAATCATGACGGAATCCCTTTATTGTATTTGACATTTTAACAACCAACAACCTTCAATCCTTCTGTGCTTTTCTTGTTTTCAGTATAATAATAATATTTTCAGCAGCAGAAATACCTACACTCAGTTCGACATTCATTTACCTTCCTCTGCCACTGTTTGCTGTGTGCAAATGACAAGGGAACGGCCCCCTGCTCTGGAAGACCATTTGTCATAGTGCAGCGGCAGATCCCAAGTAATTAGGAAAATAGTTGGTTGTGAATTTGAAGGCTGTGTTGTGAAGCAAGGAAAAAACTTCTTATTGCATATATAAGACAGGAAATAGTAGAGTTGCATATACAGTTTATGCACAACACCTTAGAACAATACTGGTCTTGGGAAAATCACATCTATTTAGACCTGTTATTGTATATGTACTGTATATAAATGCCCAAACTCTGTTAACCAGCTTATTATGCTTTAACTTCCAAGAGGCTGTTATCCACACTGCTACTATAGGCACCATCTCTCCCTACTATACCTGCTATCCCACAGTCACACTCCCTTCCCAGAGACTATTATCCCCACTGTTACTATAGGCACCATCTCTCCCTACTATACCTGCTATCCCACAGTAACACTCCCTTCCCAGAGACTATTATCCACTGTTACTATAGGCACTAGTGATGGTCGAATTTATTCGCCAGGGGCGAATTCGCGGCGAATCCCCGCAATTCGCTGCTGGCGAATAAATTCGCGAAACGCGAGCAAAAACTCGCCAGCGAAAATTCGGCAAAAAAAAGGAGTTGCGCGTTGTTTTTGATGCGATGCGCCGGAAGCGACCCGCCTCGATTGACGCGACTCGTTTCGTGAATTTTTTGCCAATTCGAGAATTTCGCTTGAAATTCGTGAATTTTTCTGCGAAGCAAAACGGGTGAGATTCGCCCATCACTAATAGGCACCATCTCTCCCTACTATACCTGCTATCCCACAGTCACACTCCCTTCCCAGAGACTATTATCCCCACTGCTATTACAGACGTCATCTCTCCTTAGTATTACAGCTACTGTGCTCTACCTGTACAATAAGGCTAGTGGCACATGCGTTGATTCAAGCGGATCCCTATCCATGTGCATTTTGCGGCCAATACCATGTCTGTCACTGCACCTACAGCAAAAAGTGGGTGGGATTCACTTTTTGTCCAGCTGTATTTCTCCACTCGTGGATAAAAAGTCCTGGGTGCCATTAGCCTAAAGAGGCATGCTTGTAATGAGTTAATGATCTTTACACCTAGGTTGCTGCTCTGTCCAGCTATATGGGGGATCCAAGGCATGGACATTTGCCCTCTAAGGCTGGGGACAGACAGGGAGATTCGGGGAGATTCTGTCGCCTGGCGTTTTTTAGCAGGCGACAATCTCCCCGAATTACCTTCTCCCTGTCTGTCCCTACCCTAAATAAATATATGTGAGATAGTTATTATAAAGATCTTGCTTCTAGCCTTTGTGCTAAAAAGGAGCAGAAGGCCTTTATCAGCAAGAGCTGGATGGGTGTAGTCTGGAGATCCCTTCCACAGATAATGTTTCTGCTTGATGGCTTCTTTGTAGAGCCAAGTCTGTTGGTTTGTCACTGCCACTTTGACAGATAAAGAAACAGCATGAATGGATTCACTTCATTGCTCTTCTTGCTAATAACCTGCCAGGTGTATAGAAAACCACAGTAACTGGAGAATGCCAGAAACCAAAATAGAGAAGGGAAGAGGGAAAATGCTTTCTTCTAACTATGTGTTTTTTTTGGGTAGATGTGCCCTTTGTCCAGTGACCTGTATATGGTGCATCTACAACTAATGGTAGTCTCTTCCTGATATTTGTATCAACTTGTACCCTTATTAGGAAAAAACAGGAACATACTGTATATTTTATAATGCCAATATACAGCATCTGCTGCTTTTATTTCTTCCCCTTTTCCAAATGCCATTGCCACACACAGTAGCACATACACTATGCAATTTATCAAGGCTACCAATAAATGCAACTGTTAAATACTAGTTCACCTTTCTTGGATCAAATAAATTGACTGATTATATAAAAAAAAAAAAAAAAACCCCGGTGAACATGAACCATGTACCTTGCAACATGATATATACAGCCCTGTCAAATGTCACACAATTAGTGTCATAATCGTATTTGCCCTTTAACTCAGACTCTCTCACTGGGAGAGCAGAATGTCAGTTATTCTGACAGATTGGACCCCGCAGAAAAATAAACATCATGGGTTTTTATTCCCTCTATACCCCCCATCATCAGTTAGATGCTGGCTTACTGTAAATCCAACAGTTTGACAGCGTTACCATTAATGGACTGTGGTTTGACTGAGTAACAAAACTTCATTGTGGTCTGGTATGAGATATTAAGAAAATTAGTTACTGCCAAATAAATTTTCAGACATTTTAAGCATGGTTTGGTTGGAACTGGGTAAAATACAGGGAATTAAAATATAGGGACAGAAGCACAGACAAATAGTAAGGATAGAATTATAAGGATAAGAGATGAGGAAGAGAAAAATCCAAAAGTATATGGCAGACAGGACAAAAACAGAGTGGAAGAGGAGGGTGGCACCAATAGTGCCGAGCCAGGTTATTCAACCCAACTTCCCCCAGTGTGGGCAGACTCAGGGAGGGTAGGGGGGAAGAATTAGAGTCAGGAATGGTTAGTTGGGGCATCATCTTAGGAGACAGGCCCAACTCTGGTTGTTCTTCAAACACCCTTTCTGTTGTGGTACAATTAGAGAGTATGAGTAAAGGTGGCCATAGACTAACAATTAAAATTTTTCTTGGAAAAGATCTATCAAAGAAAGATCATTCCTTTCAATACTCACATGTAGAGCTGAATCGTCAGATAAACATGTAGAAACAATAGAATTCTGTCTGTATCTGCCGATTCAGCACTAACAATGGCCGATGTTAAGGGTTCCTTAAAAAGGCACCTGATCAAAATTTTCCATCCAGCCCGATTGACGAGCCAACCGATATCCAAGTCTTCTGCCAATATTGGTTGGCTTGTTTCCCACTCATCGAATATCGTACGAAAATTGGTTTCATACAATATTATCTGTGCCTCTGTGGCAATAGGCCAAAAGGTGGTTGAAGGACAATGCTGATGGCTCATGGAACAGGTTTGGTTGCAAGTGTTAAATTCCCACAGGTTGGGATTGTAAAGAGCTATATTTTGGTACCCCTTAAGCCATGGTCTCAGGTTGGGCACAATGGTTGCAGCATGATTGGTGGGTGGCCCTTGCTGAACTGGGTGATGGCAGCTGGCAAGTGGCCTTTTTATTTGCATGGTAAAATGGTGGAATTTTGAGGGTTTGCACGGGCCCTTTGGCAACGGCAGGCAATGAATGTTTCTGTTAGTCAAGTGGTTCATGTTAGTTATTTGGCAACTCTGTATTGTTATCTTATTATTATGAGCTAATAAATACTTTGGTCTTTTTTGATCCAATGTGACTTGTTGTGTGTTATTGATAACATTTCTTCACTTCTGCATGGGTACCTAAAGGTGGGGTTCACAATATTGTTGCCAAGAAAGAGGAAGCAGATGGATGAACTAGGCCACTGGTCATTGAGTTGGAGCAGAACATGGAGGTGAGTTGGCAAAAGAGAATGATGGAAAAAGGATTGAGAGGACAGCAGATGGGACATGACAGAGGAGTTAAAAACAAGCTGAGAGGAGTGAATGCAAATAAATTCAGAGAATGGTCTCCAGAAACAAAATAAAAAAAAAGCAAAATTTCTATTAGGAAGGCTGAGACAATACTCACAAACACTTCCTAATTTACTGCTATTTACATCAGAATTCATCCTTCCATTTGGTTATGTGAGCTGTATTTATCATTTATGGCTAGGTTTTTGCTGGCTCTGTGTATTAAGTAAGGTGCACACTGGGGAACTATTCAGCGGAACTACCACCTTATGAGTGATGGTTGCTGTCCCAGGAAATGCAGTCACCTGTTCTAGAACCCCATCTTGTAAGGACTTGATACTATATTCTGCACCAAACCATATCATCATTTTATATTTTTTATATATGCTGATGTTTTATTGTGTTCACTTATGCTGCAAGGAAAGGTCATTTGTACAGATTTGATTGATTGGAAAAAAATGAAAAAATTTCCAAATGTCCAACAGACGTAAAAGGTCCCGATATGCTAAATAGCTCAAAAAAAGCTTGCAGAATTGCTTAGCCATTTGCTAGAATTAAAGCCACTGAATATTTAAAATAATGCATGTAATAAATTGTGTTTATTTTATGCTCAGGCTTTTAGTATAGCAAATACCGAACCTCCAGTTCATAAAATAATTTCACAGCAAACAGCAGATTTATTAACTTTATGGCACCTGAATTTACTTTGGCATATAAAGTGCTACAGGGATTTCATATCTGTAACCTGCATCAGTTTCACATCAGCCTTATTCAGAGATCATCAAATTACCGGAATAAGGGGAACGTAAACCAAATGCACTTCATCTAGACTAGCGTGAAGCTGAAGTTCATGTAACACCACCACACATTTCTGTTCTTTAACGTTCACAGGACAATTTGATGCAACAGAGTTTACTGGGATTTATGCACTTTCCCCCCCATAACAGTCATAGTACAGAGAAATAAATTTACCAGCAATGTATTTGCAGAAAAATTTGTTGTTACCAATGGTTCTGCTTCTGACCTGCCCCCAATTCCACCTCCAGCTCAGCTTCTTCTATTCTGTCCCTGTATCTCTTCGTCCTAAACACCAAATCAAATGCTAAACCAATCCTGATAAGCTGATAACTAGTAGCATTCTCAATATGGCGCTAGGGACGTGTTATGCAATTCCCATATTATCACAAAAGGGGGTGCCATATTGTGAATTGCAGCGACGTTAGATGCCACCGATTCAGGTCTCATACAGATTCACTGCACTGCAAAGCATCTGCTAAGAAAAACAGTAGTAGCAAATACAGACTATTATGAGTCAATCTTGCAAGGAAAAAAAAGATTTATTCTGGGGACAGTAACCCTGAAATATTCCCCAACTCCACTTCTAGCTCAGCTTCTTCCATTCTGTCCCTGTATCTCCCCACACTACCCATCAAATTAACTCCCAGTCCATGTTAGATCCACTCATTCAACTGCTGATAACTAGTGACATTCTTTGGTGGAGAAGTTAGTCACAATTAAAAAACCAGGAATACTGAAACAAGGACAATATACATTTACTACACCACTTGAAGTGAGACGCCAGCGAGGACTATACACATATGAACTGTCTGATAGACGCATATGGAATGCAAGTTGTCTTGCTCCTGTTAGATATGACTTGAGTATTGTGGATTCCACCAATTCAGGACTCAATCAGATCTATTGCTATGTGTGTGAAGAAGGAGAGAACATATCCTAAGAACAACAGTAATGCAAGTATGGAATATTATGGGACAGTTTTTCAAGTAAAATTATTTATTCTGGGGTAAACCTGAAAAGAGCTACATTCTATATAAAACAAGGCAAAGTTAGAAACCCTTTGGACAAGGATCATATAAGAGAACTTATGTTGTCTCTGTCCAAAGATCCTCTGTAGAGCTCTGTGTCCGATCCCTGGGGCTAATCATCAAGCCAGCCCAATTTGGACCTGCCTTTGGGTGACAAAATCAAGTCCAGATCTGCTTGTTTGGTGTCCTGGCCAAATGAGAATATCTGGCAGTATATACATTATATTTCCAGATTAAATTTAGTACATGTTTCATTACTTTAATTTTTGCACGATGGGCACATCATTGGTTTTATAGGGTTTGTATGTATTAGGTGTGGAGTAACCATACAGAGGAGAACAAATATGGCACATTGGGAGAGAAATCCCATTAGAATGATAAAGCTTGACAGTGTTTAACTAAGATTTGTGCTATAATCAAATACATTAAAATGGCCTATAGGCATGGGAGATTCCAAAAGAAACTGATAATGAGATACTGAGTGTGCATAACACAGTTCTTTATTTAAACTTTATCTCCATAAAGAAACACAAGAACAATATCCCCTTTACCATTTATAACTGGTGATGATCCTTTTAGAAGATTTCTTCTACAACATAAATAAATGAGTCATCCAGGACTTGATTTAGAAGTCAGGGAGATACAGCAGTGACATACTGCATTACATACACATATATCCCCGTGTGCCCTGTCAAAACTTGTAACAATTTGCCTTTAAGGAAAACAATATCCTAGCAGGCCCTCGTCTTACAAGTCATAATATTTAGGTTTGGTCTTCAAAACATTATGGAGTCAAGCGTGAATGTAATTTTAGATGGTAAATGTTTTTTTATAACCTGGTATGAGGTTTTATGCCAATGATTTCATGGCATGCAGTGTAGGGCTACATGGAGGTTTCATTATAGATTTGTCTGCTTTCCCTGCCTTGACAGCCAAAAGGGAGGCTTTGAAGGAATATACAGAATTTTAGATTAACTACAGCTGAAGGGACAAAGGTTAGACATTGCTGTTATAGAACTGTAATCATTTCTAAGTGTAGGGTTGCCACCTTTCAGACCTAGGAATTCCAGGCAGGGGGCAAGGTGATGAAGTTTAGTGGGCAGAATTCTGACATCAGTGTGTAGGACTATGATGCAGCAATCAGTGACTGGCTGACAGCCACAACATTCACTACATTGTCCTGTTTGGATTTCCCAATTTGGAAATCTGGACAAGCAGTTTTAGCCTCACAAAACCCAGGTTGTCCAGGTCCAAACAGTGACAACCTTAAATGAGGGGCTGCTAGGGTTACCACCTTCTCATTTTCAGTGAATCTGGACAATGACATGATAGGAGAGAGACAGGTAACCTCAAGGAGCAGGGTGATCAGTGGGTGGGACAACTGTATGGCAGATGGATATTGGGAACATTTTAAAAACTACTGTGCTGCAGTTTTGTGTGAAAACGCGACTGGTTAAAAACCTGACAGGTGTCAATCCTATTAGGTTTTTATCTTTTATTAGGCAAAAAAAAAAGATTTTTTGGGGTTGAAATTTTGCCCGAATTGATACAAATGTTGCACTGATGCCATTCATTAAAGGAGAGGGAAAGTCAGGTAAGTAAATACAATTACTTGGGGGTGCCTATCATTTGGCACTTCCAAGCAGCAAATTATTTCCTTCTCCTTTAAGGCTGGGGACAGACAGGGAGATTCGGGGAGATTCTGTCGCCTGGCGTTTTTAGCAGGCGACAATCTCCCCGAATTTCCTTCTCCCTGTCTGCCGCTAGTATAACTGACAAAGCGCCAGCGCCTGTGCACACATAGCGCGGCGATTTCCGGAATCGCCCGAAGTTTCCTCACGAAGTATCTTCGGGAGATTCTGGAAATCGCCGCGCTATGTGTGCACAGGCGCTGGCGCTTTGTCAGTTATACTAGTGGCAGACAGGGAGAAGGAAATTCGGGGAGATTGTCGCCTGCTAAAAACGCCAGGCGACAGGATCTCCCCGAATCTCCCTGTCTGTCCCCAGCCTAAAGGTAAATTGCAAGTTACTTTCTTACTTGGCTAACATTATGAGAACAATGGACTTGTGTCTGTAAGTGTAAAGTCACACGGGCAGATGCGGGTAGATTCAGTCACCTGGCGACTAATTGCCTCTTCTTCTGGGCGACAATCTCCCCGAACTGCCTTCCCCCTGCCTGCTATAATGAGAAAACGCCAGCGCAATGGCCAGTGCAGCGCTTTACTTTCCGAAGTCGAAGCACAGTGAGTGCATTGACGCAGGTGATTTTTCATTTTAGCAGGCGGTAGGCAGGGGGATATTGTCGCCCAGAAGAAGAGGCAATTAGTCGCCAGGTGACTAAATCTCCCTGAATCTGCCCGTGTGCCCCTGCCCTAAACCTATGAGGCCACATGCATTGTGCCTCTGTCCAGGCCAGAGATCATTGAGAACAATGACAGTGATAAGTAGTCTACTTAAACTTTCAAGAACCCTTAAGAACACAATGCTAATATAACAGCACATATATCGCTGTAGAAAGGCTTATATGAAATGATTTGAAAAATAGAAAGACTTTGAAACGTTAGAGTTGTGATGGGCAGGGTATAAATTCAAAGCCTTGAAACATCAAAATAATATGAAAACACATCCCTAAATGGCATTTATTCTCAGTTTGTCTGAAAGCGCTTTTGATCTGCACGCACGCTGCACCGATGCCAACTCCGATACGTATAGATCCGTGCATCAAAGATTAACGCATACACTACTGTATTAGCATCAGCCGCGGAAATGACACTCATTTTACTTCATGCTGTTAACATCTGAGAATAAAATCAATTACAATGATCCAGCTTAAAATCACTAAACAAAAAAAGGGAAAATGCTGCTCAGAGCAATCATTCATTACAAGGCTTGATCTGAGCCATCAGCCATCTGCATTTTGTATACAACTGGCACACTCTGATACACAGAACTGACTAAGAAAGCATGAAACTATTTCAAAGTATATATATATATATATATATATATATATAT
>CM044441.1:24143038-24174314 GCA_024363595.1 Xenopus borealis
CGCTTGCTGTATCACAGATAAAGGTTCAAACCACAGAACACAAAGCCTGATCAGAATTTATATACATATATACTGTATATATTGTATATTTAACACAATTCAGTGCAAACTTCACCTTAAAGAACAAGGTAAGGCATAAAAATTGAAATCCCTTTTTTACTTTCTAAAATCTCCAATATACTTTAATTAAAAATGTGTACTGTTTTTGAAAAGAAACCTGACTGTATTCAGTGAAATTCTCCCTTCATTTACTGCTGTGGATAGGAATTGTAAGATGGTCCCTAACTGCTGGGCAGGGAAGCAATCATACTTATGAACAGCAGAGGGAGCCCCCACATTACTTCCCAGCTGTGCAGAAATCCAACAGCTTTGTTTGTTTACTTGTAGAGCAGTCGGTGACTGTTTCGAGATTTGTATTGGATTTAATTCTTGCCTTTACATCCCCGTTACTGTTTCCAACTCCAGCTGCAGGGACAAAGATCATGGAGCCAGATTTAAACAGATAAACTGGGATTCTATTTGGAGGATTATTTTGCTGCAGCCACTGGTTCTGCAGAGTTGGAGAAAGTTTGTATTAAACAATACAAAAACTATAAAATCCACATTAGATTACATGACAACACAGAACTCAGAGCAGTCAGCTTCTGGCAGATATTATTTAACTTGTGCTGTTTTGATAAGTTAGGATGATCCCTAAGCAGCCCAGATCACACTGAGCATGTGCACATTCTTAGTCTTGCAAAGATGTATAACAAAGTTACAAGATGACAGCCCCCTGTGGCCAACTTTGAAAGCATAAATCATTTGTTTGATTAGGCTTGTGGTGCAGTAAGGTCATGTTTATGTTTAGTATACAAAATACAGCATTTCTAGCCTTATTCTATTTTACACTTTCCTTGTTCTTTAACATGCACAAAGTGAACAACCCCTTTAAGGTATGCAGATCCAAATTATGGAAAGACCCTTATTTGGAAAACCCCAGGTTCTGAGTATTCTGAATAACCGCTCTCATAAATGTATCAGTGTGTGTGTGAATTAGTCATGAGCACCATTAAAAAAAATGTAGCTAATCCCACTGACTGCACCATCAAGCCCCTTAGTGCTTGTGCCTACCAGTATTAAATAAGTCCTGTAGCCCATATCTTACTGTTGTAAACTGCCACCACCCTGCCCATGTACATTGGAACTGCAGATTTAGGAAGGATCATTATTTTTACATCACTTATTCATACCTCCCAACATTTCAGAAATAGAAAGAGGGACAAAAAGATTTGTAGCGCAGAGGAAGGTGAACATTTTTTTGACCATGCCCATCGTTGTCGCCACTAAATTACCATGTTCATTTTACAAAATTTGGCACATTTTTGTGGTTTTTATGTTATCTTCAATTGTTACAAAAGTAGTATAACTCCACAAGCTCTTTTTGTTGGATCGATGCCCGCCGACAAATCGGACAGAGTCGCACGCGTCAAACTATAACTGGACAGAATGAAAAGTTGCAGGTAACTGACTGTTTGATGAAGATGCTGCTTTCTGTGTCCACATCCGACAGTCGCGTTGCGTCAGATTTAATGTAGTTCTCACCTGCGACTTTTCATTCAGTCCAATTAGAATTTTGATGTCTGCATCTCTGTCCGACTTGTCACGTGCGTTTTGCCGCGTTGCATATTTTTCAGGCTGTTCAGTGCCGGAAATCAAAGAGAAAGTTGGGACATTTCAGTAACTATCCAGGATTGCGGGTTGTCCTGCGAAAAACGGGACAGTTGGAAGGTATGCTTATTTACATTATCCAGACTTGTGCAAAGTTAAAAGTTAAAATGCTGTCACTAATATGTTAGTTAGTTATGCTAGGATGGGTTTAGCCTACCAGCAGACATGTCAATCTTATTATAAATGAAAACTGTGTCCTACATCCCATCCCCCAATACACAGTCACAAAAACCAGCAGGCAGGGCTTATTTAAAAAGTGTAAAGCGTATGCACTGAATTAAAGTGTCGTCTGCAAAACTCTCAGAAAGACACAGTTTTACAAACTAATCAGCACGTAATGAATTCATCAAGTTTCGTGGATACACTCACTCCCTCTGACCTGCAGTAAATGCCCACATGCCAACAATCAGCCCAGATCAGCACAGAAATAAAAGCAGTGCGTTAATAAGGACATTAAGTTTGCAAAGCCTCGGAGAGCACACCAGGAAAGTACAATTAGAAAGACTTGTCTACGGCAGAGACCTTCACTTTCTCATTTTCAAAATAATTCGCAAATTGCAATTTGTTTTTTTTTTGTTTAAAGAATTGCAAAGGGCCGTAAGCCTTTCTGACGAATGTTCCCTCACTCTCTAAGAATATAATCTGCATAGACTACTCATGTGGATAAGATCTGAAGGTCTTGCCATGAATACTGATTAGGCTCAGATTATGTCTCTAATCAATAGTTCCCAAGTTTCAGACTACCCTACTCTCATTAATACTTCTTGCTTTGTTTTATTTTCATTAATGTCAGATTCACGATATTAAATGTATCTGAGAAAAAAAGAGCTAGCTTCCATTTGTTTGTATTGCATTGCGTTGTTCCTCTGCTGCTCATTTCGTTTGTTTGTTGTGCAGCAGTTTTTTTTAAATCATTGCCTTGTAGTGGAGCCCAGTGTGTCTGCAGGCAGGGTTTGCTGCACTTTGTGTTGCCGATTTGTTCCCTGAAGGTGATGCAACAGATAGGCCAGTGGATGATTATATCCTTCCTATACAATTCTTTGCATTTATCAATCTTCTTTAGTTTACAGCACGCATATCAAACCCATGGCACTTCACTATCTGCAAGCTAAAAATCCCAGCAGCATTCTTTCTATCATATGTTCAGTTAGGTGGCCAACAGGTCAACCTGGTGTTTATCTGGCTCCTTAGCCCTCAAGGTTGGGTATTAGGACACCCCTAACGATTGCATTGCTGTTTCTTTACAGACCAAAAGGAATGGCTCTCATATGAAATGAGAGGAGATGTGGCTCCTATAAGTTCTGCTTGGATGGGCCATTGGAATTCTAAGTTTGGACAGGCTACCAACAGTGCAGGACGGTCTGTCCACTTGAAGTCCCTGATTCAGGTGCACCACCCCCAACCCACAACTTGAGGAGACTCCACAATCAGTACACGCACTTCACGGATCAGAGCAAGTTCAGATAATTGTTGTTGAAATAAAGCTGCTTTAAAATCACCGCTATCTGCTGGTCCATGAAATGCCCTCAACATTGGAAGTGTAAAATATATTTCCCCACCAAATATTTGACTATCCAATATCTGGGATTATCAAGGAAACTTGACGCTATAGAGCAGTGGTCCCCAAACAGTGGATCCTGATCCAGGATCCACTGGTTGGATCAAAATGTTGCTCACCATCACCTTAGGGGGCAGATTTACTAAGGGTTGAATTTCGAATGCCAAAAAAAATTCAAAAATCGACCAGGGAATAGTGGGGGAATAGTGGGGAATTAAAAAAATTTGAATTTTTTTAGCACAATTCGATCGATCGAACGATTTTTAAACGATCAATAGAATTTTTCCTATTCGATCTTAGGGAATGATCCCCATTTTGGTAGGTTTAATCTGGCAAAGTAGGTGATCGAATTTAAATTTAAAGGGGAAGTATTCTACCATCGAATTTTCAAATATTCGAATAAAATTAAATTTGAATATTGGAATCATTCGAATTCGAATATTCGATGGTCGAATTTGCCTAATTTGCATATTCGAAATTCGAATCTTTTTGAAAATTCGATCGAATATTCGAATCCTTCATGTGAATACATGTGAATTTAGGAAATCTGCCCCTAGGTGTTGCTCCTAGTGACCTCAAAGCAGGTGTTTATTTTTTAATTCCAGGTTTGGAGGCAAGTTTTGGTTGCATAAAAAAAAAAAAACAGCTGCACTGCCAAAGAGAGCCTCCTGTAGGCTGCCAGTCCACATCAATAGCTAATCACAATCCATAATTGGCACCCCACATGCTTGTGTTGCTCCCCAACTTTTTGCACATTTGAATGTGGCTCACAGGTAAAGAGGGTTGGGGATCCCTGCTATAGACTCTGCTTTGAATAATAGTTTGCTTTTCATCACTCACCATCCATAGAGCATAGCCTATTTTTGTGGGGGGGGGGGCTTTACTTAGTATAACAGCCCCACCCCTTGACAATTGCTTTAGACCGCTTATCTCCAGGTGGTTATGGGTGCAATTTGTATGACATGGGGAGTGAAGTCACAGTTTGGTCACAGGAGACTGTAATAAGCACTCTGGTTGGCCAGACACTGCTTGGTGGTATTCCACCATGTAGGGGCTTTTATGGGCACATGCCAATTGGTTCAACTGGCTTAAGGTTGTCCTGTCAAGTGGTTTCATCTGGATTTCTTGAAGCTCAGCAGTACAGTACAAAATGTTAAAGTTCTTGGCAACTAAATGCTTTTTTCACTTAAAAGATAATTAAAATTAGACTTTTTTTGCAAATTCTCAAATCCAGATTAGGAGTTAATGCAAACTTAATAATCACATACAAGGCTAAATGTGTGAATTCAATGTACTGATCCTATTTGGGCACTTTAAAAACTATTTGTGCAGTGTTATTGGTAGGTCAAAAAATTACTGTATGATGGATGTGCAAACAAACATTTTCTGCCTACTCCACAACGATTTGTTGCTTTGAGGTGGTGTCATAACTTGGAGGGAACATTATTGGCTGGTTGAACACAAAGGCCTCCTGGACCCATGAGAACATTTATGCGCCAGTTTAACTGTGGTTTCACGGGTCACACTCAAACACCGTAACTAGTAGGTTACATGGCCATTGTGGTTTTAAATTCATAGGACTTGACCAAAATAAATAGAAGAACTGGACTTACTATTTCTTGGCAACCCCAGCTTGTGCTGAAATATAAGGTCCAATATTTAGCATTTTGGATGACACTGTATTTATGTGACTTGTAATAAAATATAAATTGCTTGCAGAGAACTGGATATTATATGGTGCAGTTACATTAGCTAGTATATCATTTATAGATTTTTTTTTTACACTGATTTCCTGTTTTCTGATAACATTTTTGAGCAGAGAAGCCATATACAATAAGGCCAGCTAATGTTAACATTCCTAAACCCCCAATATAATAATACTAGTAGTAATAATAATAATAATAATAATAATAATAAAATATAAGCAGCCTCTATAAAAATACTTTTACGTGTTTTGTTAAACAGATTGTAAAGACAAATTTTGCTGGCGCAGTTCCTTTTCTGATCGTAAGGTGACCAAGAAAGGGATCACAAAAACAATATGCTGAGCACCTAAAAACCTGCACTTGCAAGCTTAAATCTTTGGTTATCAGTTTGCAGTAAAGGGTACTTAGCAATGCACACAATTTTTACTTTCTCTACAGGCCAATAGTCTGAAACACGCACGTACCAAATCAAAAATGCTCATTCCCAACTGAATAAAAAATGGATCCCCTCCAAAGTCCCGGTTCATATGATGAGATCGTCTCCGGTAAGGAAAGATCAGGCTTTGAATAATCAGTAGAAAAGACATTCATTGTGCCACTAATTTTGTCTCAGGCCTTAAGTGTTAAATGAAAAGAATCACTCATAATTCTAGCTGTGGCGCTCACCAGCGATTTTGTACTGCCAGCAAGCTCTCGAGGATCCCACCAAGCTAGACTGTTAATTGTGGCTGCTGGAACATCTGATGCACATTCCAAGGGTGCTGCTGAAGTTTGTAGTTACATAAAAGGTCTGCATGGGTAACTGGCATAAAAAAATTAAAAAACATGGCATACAAAGACAAAGGAGCTCAATATCCACACATGTTTGGGTGTTTGTTTGTAATAACAGGCTTCAGCTGGAGTTTGTATTGCAAATTATGCAGAAAATTCCCAGCAGCATTGTAGCTCCTTGAGTAGTGATGAGATTATTGTAAATAAATGAAGGGCATGTATTGATAGCAGATGCTTCTGTACAGTTGTGGCTACTGAGTTAATTGAACATCCCATCATGCCTAGGGCCAAGCCCTGCTGGCAATTTCAGACCCATAATTCCAGCAGCAGTTGCATCTCATGTATTGAAACAAATGCAGTTTGTGCATGCTTGTTGTAAGAAATTGGATGCAACCTCTGACTAACATTTGTTTCACTCACTTCTGGGACATTTGCACATGAATCTTAGGGTAAAAGTCTGCAGTGCCTATTGATGCAAGTTACTGTGGGAACCCTGGGATTACTGCCACCTTCAGGGTAGTAGCAGCTCTAGGGCTCCACAAAGTCAGTGGGTGCCCTTGTGTGTGATTTAGAGTTATAGAATGTCTGGAACAAGGAGGCGCCTCTTCTTCCTACCACTAGTTCCAGCCATGGGGCCAATATGTGCAACAACTCACTATGTGAGGCTTGGGTAAATCATGGTTTGATTTAATTGGAACTCAGGGGTACTTCCCAAATCTTTTCCTTTTCCAAAACTGTAGCCATTGGATACAATGGGATACATTCTATAATGGAATTGGGTATTTATAAGAAATGAGGCATTGCTTACAATATCTTCTGTCAAATTGGAGATATGTATGTTTAACTAATAGCTTGAGGTCCAGAGTTAGAAAAGGAGGTGTAAGAACCTGCATGTGCAAGATGGTTGTAGCCAAAATCTGAAGAGAAAAAAAGACCTCAAACCATGTGGATTGTAAGAATAGTGGGTCAACAACAGCAGGAAGCCTACAAGCTGGACATTCCTGATCAGCAAATGGCAACCCTCTGGTTCCAGAGTACATGGCAAATTCCCTCTCTAACCTCTACTAAAATGGAAACAACTGCTCAGCCCATCATAGGAAAAGATGTGCATGTTTTGCACTCTTACTTCTATGAGAAAACTTGAACTTCCCACCTAACACCTCCAGGGAGGCTTAAGCTCAGAAAACAGCCAACTGCATGACTCAGGTTCTCTCTAAATTCTGTGGTTGGGCCACAGACAATTTAGCTGAATCTTAACAAAAAAAAATGAAATGTTATTATTCATCAAATATTATGTGGGTTTAGCAATTTGAAATAATTATTGCACACAAAAAAAAAAACTTTTTCCATGACTGGGCATAGAATGATTGAAATGATCATGGAGTTCTATTTAATTCTAACCTATAATGTCTCCATTGTTCAGCTGTCATATGGAGCACGGGGGGCAGGCGGAAGAGTAAAATAGGAACTAAAAACTTCTTCCTAGGGAGCACTATAAATGATGTGCAGTCCAGGGTAGCCAAATATTCAGATAATCTCTCTTTCTATGAGGCTGGATTCAATAACATTTGCCAAGTGAATCATTGGTTTTAGCCTCATATTTCCCTGAAGACTAGAAATGTATTTCTTAAACATAAAATCTGCTTATAACCTTTTAAGTTACTTGAATCCAGGCCAAGATCCACTCAGATATTGCTAAGTTAACAAAGCCCATGCATACAGTAGATCTCCAAGAATAGAGCGAGTTCCTGGATTATTATACTTCATTTATATAGTACAGACGTTCAGTATAGACATATAGCAGCCTGGAGGGAATGTCTAATGATTCATATGGAATGCATGTTCTTATTTCCCCACCACATAGACACTAAGGTCAGTTTAATTGGGAACTAACTTTCCTACCAATATGCTTCTAGGCTACGGAATGAAATAGGAGGACCTAACATACTCTTACTAAGAGGAGGGTAACACACAAAGTTAAGATAGCACCATGGTGGGAACTAAACGTAAGATTCAGTCAGCAACCAAAGTGCAATATTACATACCTGTTGCAGGAAGATATACCCAAACAGAATGGTATGGTCAATTAGCTTTATAATCCTTTACCGTCAAACAGAGGTTGACATTCATAAGAGAAGTTTGAAAAAGTAACACATACTTCCCAACTCGCTGTCCCGGGTTTCTTACTGAAATCTCCCAACTTTCTCTTTGATCTCCTGCACGGACCCAAGAAAAAGATACCAAGAGCCAACAACATTCAGCAGCTGCACTTGAATACTTTTGTAACAATTTAAGATAAGCAAAGATACAATTGTAACTATTTAAGATAAGCAGCTCTCTTGGGAGAACTGAGAACTAGCAGCTTAAAGGGCAAGTCACTTTCATTAGTAAAACTGTAATAACACGTAAAACCTGACCCTAAAACTCCCAGAAATATGCTCTAACTTTCATAACCTGCCAAATTTTGTAAAATGGACTTGGTAATTAGGAGTGTGGTCATAAAATAGTTTAAAATTGTTGCTGTGCTACACCAGGCCCAACTTTTAGTTTAAAGCCTTTTAGGTTTACCGTCAACCAAAAAGCTCTATTCTATTCTTTGTATGGTATCACCGTTTTCATATAATCTACTAGTAAACATGATGTGTATAAGATAATGACCCTTGAAATGGGAAAAGTTGGGCAGTACCTATAAAAAAGCACGAAGCAAGTTAAGATAAATAGTCTATGTACTCTTGATGCAGAATACTTGAAAGCGCTGACAAAGCACCCCGTAGAGTAGTTGAGCCGTGCCCTAGCATCACATTTCACATACGTGCATTGGACCCCAAGGCATATGTTACTATTCATACACTTTGGGTTCCAATTCAAGCATGAAAAATATGGCACTAGGGCACAGTTCATCAGCTACGAACATCTGCTCAAGGCAGCAGATATCCTTCAGAGACAGCAGGTGCTGGAAAGTATTGCTCCGTACAGTTTTGTAAAATAGAATAAAAGTGGATCCATATGCATACCACTCTCAAATCAATCCAGGTCCTTAAATAAGTGACTTGCCTGGATAGTTTGCAAATGTCAAGCCTTCAATTTAATCTGCTTGTTGGTGTCACTGGCCCAAAACTCCCCCCCATATACATTAGAGTTGCCACCTTTTTGACTATGGCCGTGATCTTGTCCTACCAGACCTTAACCCAATAGTAACTCCAACTGCTGCTATTGCTGCTGCTTTATGCAGTATTATCCTATTGTCTCAAGTCTCTCAGTAGGGAGGTCCAGCTACTAAAGCAGTATTGGCACGTATTTCCAACATGATTTTAAAGTAAAATAGGAGCAGTGTAATGTAACGGTGCATAAGCCGTGGTGTTCTGATCCAGAAGGAACCCTTAAGACGCTTAGCCGAGAGACTTTCTGAGCCATAATAGAAATCTTTCAACCATGTATTTTTATATTTTTCCAATGCCTGTATAGCACAAGGGAGCTGTAGATGTTGCATTCAGCTGCACTCATTATTTCAGCAGTGGAGTGGTGTTAATGCAGCAGTGCAGCTTATAACTTCTGAAATATAAAGCCAAGTTTACCTTGCCACACAAGCAGAGGAAATTCTACAGAAATTCCTTTGGCAGCTTTAGGGTCAAGAAAAAGAAGCAGCAAGTGATCCGGAGAAGCTCTCAGGACCAGTTTTCTTAGGAAGGGGTTGACAGGGCTTGGAAAGAAGAATCTCTTTAAATTCTAGGGCAAGTAAGTGCAAGTCAACCTGCCAGTCAAAATACTAAAGTCTTTCATACTCTGACCTCACCTGTGTCCCAAAGGAGGGAACATGATGCCCAATATGATATAAGAACAGTGGGGAGCATATTTATTTTCATTAGGAAATTCAGACTGCCCAGTGCATATGCTGCTATTTACTTGTGTGAGTAGTTATATTCTGAATAGACAACTTATAGCCCACAAGCCAGTGTTTACGGAGTAAAGGTGGCCATACACGAAGAGATCCGCTCGTTTGGCGATGTTGCCAAACGAGCGGATCTCTCCCCGATATGCCCACCTTGAGGTGGGCGATATCGGGCTGATCCGATCGTGGGCCCTAGGGCCCAACGTTCGGATCAGTATGGGCGGTCGGATCGCGGGACCGCATCAACGAACAGATGCGGCCGCGATCCGACGGGATTTTTAATCCTGCCCGATCGACATCTGGCCGACTTTCGGCCAGATATCGATCGGGAAAGCCCGTCGGAGGGCCCCCCACACGGGCAGATAAGCTGCCGACACAGTCTGTCGGCAGCTTTTACCTGCCCGTGTATGGCCACCTTTAGACATACTAGCAATCAATCTGACATACTAGCAAGCTTTGGTGGAAGCTGTAGGACAACATGTGGTAGAGCTAAAATAAGATAAGATTCTTTATTTGTCACATGCATAGTTATACAAGTTCAATATGCAGTTAAATGCATCCTGATCCACTTTTTTAGACTGTGTAAACTTAAAACATACTAGTTAAATACTAAAACTAAAGCTGGCCATAGATGCAAAGATCCGCTCGTTTGGCGACATCGCCATTTGAGCGGATCTTTCCCTGATATGCCACTAACTGGCAGGACTTCCGACGGGTTGGTCGGAAGAAAATCCAACCTTCCCGATTGATATAGTGTCCAGATATCAGTCGGGAAGACCCATCGGAAGCCCCCATACATGGGCAGATAAGCTGTCAAATCCGTCTAAACAACAGATATCGGCAGCTTTATCTGCCCATGTATGACCAGCTTAAGAACAAAAATAAATCAAAAAAACATTTTTTTCTAAAATTACATATAGCAGCAGAGCAGATGTAGTACAAGACGAACCATGTTATTTACATAAGTGACAGTGAGCGAAGATTGTAGAAAAATATAAAATATAATATAAAAACAGCAGTGCAATATGTGACAGTATAAAAAAACAGCAGTACAGTACACCAAATAACCATGTGAAATAACCATGATGATGGTGAAATAAAAGAAAACAGTGCAGTAACAGTATACAATGAAATAATACAATGCATAAGGTGGATTGTATAGTACTGTGCTGTGCTGACGTAACGTATCACATAGGTCAAGAAGGTGCAAGTGAAAAAAAGGGAGGGAGGGTAGGAGATTTGGTAAAGTGGCATAAACCAAATTATTTACATAAGTGACAGTGAGTGAAGATGTATAAAAACTATAAAAATATTAAAAAAAAATAGTAAAAGAAAATATATAAATATATTACTTAGAGGTCGGAAGCCATGGAGAGAGCACTAAATATAAATACACACAGCAAAGGCATTTTCTTTGCAAGAGGCCTGGCAGCCCCAGGATAATGCCTTATCACTAAGGGCTAGTCCAATTGAGAAGATTCAGGGAGATTCATCGCCTGGCGACTAATCGCCTCGCGACTATCTCCCCGAACCGCTTCCCCCTGCTTCAATGAAGAATCGCCTGCACCTATTCACATGTGGCGCTGCGTTTTCTGAAATCTCTCGAAAGTTGCGAGGCAACTTTGAGCAACTTTGGAAAATGCAGCGCCGCGTGTGAATAGGCGCAGGCGATTCTTCAGTGAAGTAGCTGGAACGAGGGGGGAATCGGTTCTGGGAGATAGTCACAAGGCGATTAGTCACCAGGCAACGAATCTCCCTGCATCTTCTCGCCTGGACTAGCCTAAGGGTGATGGGGAGATCTTTTCTATTGTGATCCGATCGTTGGGCCCTAGGGCCCACGATCAGATCACCCCCCCGATATCGCCAACCTCAAGGTGGGTATATCGGGAAGAGATCCTCTCGTTTGGCTACATCACCAAACGAGCGGATCTCTCCGTGTATGGCCACCTTAAGTATGTTTCTCTAATGGGAGTGTACTTTGTTACCAATGGGAAAGCATTTTCGGGATGCTTGTCACCTGCTGTAGTGCAGATTTAACTACAGGCAACAAAACTCCCCTTCACCTATCATCTTTAGTTATTAATGGTCCTCAGGCTTTCAACAAAAACACATCTTACATGATAATTCTTCCAATGCCATGGGATTAGTTCCCATAATTGTACAGTCAGGAAACTGCACACAAAAAACTGGATCTGTTCTGTACTAAAGGTGCCCATACACAGGCAGATGTGGCTACTGACTCTTGAATGTGTTGGGGGGTCGCTGCCGCTGGTCTATCTATGGTCTAAGGAAATCACTGTTCCTGATCAATATTGGATCTGAATTGGCAAGTACCGTTCTTTGCATGTAGCATAACAATCACGTGCACTTTCTTTGGGGAAAAATGAAAGTTGAATGCATAAAGCAAGTTTTAACCTGTCATTTTAAGTTCAAAAATACACCCTGAGGCCTCGAGGAGCACACAGTGCTGGTTTCTCATATGAGTAATACATACCTCCCAAAATTTTGGAAATAAAAAGTGAGACAGAAAAGTTGCTGCACGTATCGCGGCGAAATTCTTTTTTGTCCATGCCCATTTTTGTGGCCACACCCCCTAATTACCATGTTCATTTAACAAAATTTGCCAGGTTCTGAAAGTTTGAACATATTTCTGTGTCGTTTTTTTTTTTTTTTTGCAGTTCTTACAGTTTTGCTAATGAAGGTGTATTGCCCTTTAAGCTGTCTGACTTTTCCCAAGGGACCTGCTATCTTATATTGTTACAATTACTTATTTGCTTACATAGAAATTGTTACAAAAGTATCTTATCTTCTGCTGTTGCTGTTCTGGGCTCTCTGCCAAAAGCCAATTAAGTTATTATTAACATTTATTTCTATAGCGCCAACTTGTTGCGTAACACTGAGTTAGAAACGTTGTTTCTTTTTCTGGCTGTTCTGTGCAGAGAAAAATGGGACTTTCTAGTACAAGCGAGGGACTGCAGGTTGAGGTGTCAAATGAGGGACTGTCCCACTTAAAACGGGACAGTTGGGAGGTATGCAGTAATATAAACACTATACTGATGAATTTAGGGAAGAAAAATGTAAAGGGTAAGATAAACATTTTATATTTAGACAAAGATGGATACATTCATGTGAATAATATGCTAATAATTTAGGGGTCCAGTCTGCATATAGACAGATATATATGTATAGCGATGGGCGAATTTATCCGCCTGTGACGAATTCACAGCGAATTCCTGCGATTCGCCACAGGCAAATAAATTCATTTTTGATGCATTTTGGATACCGGCGCCCAAAAAACAGATGCAGGCGTCGGTTTATTTGATGCTGGCGTCCATTGCCAACGTCTGTTTTTCGACGCCGGCAATGGGCTCCAGCGTCCAAATCGGACGCCTGTGTCAAAGATGAGATGCGGCAGCGTTTTGCTCGTTTTTCGCCATTTCGCGAATTTCAAGAGAAATTCGGCAAAGTGAAAAGCCACTGATTCAACCATCACTATATATACAGTATATATTATACTTGACTGTGCCAAGTAACAATCTACATACAAATCCAGTTCAGCAGTAGTCAGTAGCACGCTGCAGCCTGTAATGCCAGTCCAGATCATTGCTGGCTCCTCACACACCTATAAGCAGTCGCTTCCTAGGGTGAAACAAGGCAAACACCCCATTCTCTTGGAACACTTTGCTTTTTCTTTTTTTTTTTTGGATTTTTTTCTCTCACTTTCTCATTAAACAAAGTGTCTTTTTCAAACTATTTTCATTGTTATTTTATAGACTCCTAAAACCAGCGCACCATGAAATTAGCTAATCAGCTATGTTAAAGCGAAAGAACGAAATCGAGGAAGGGAAATACATTTACTAGACTCAATCTGCAGAACGCAGCCATCAATCAATGCTAGCGGCTTGTGCGCATCTACACGCGCCCCTATTGGGGCTTATTTCCCAAGGAGGGGCAAATAATCAAGCAGAATAATCCCCTTCTGGTTAAACATGTTTTCAGCCTATACATACCTCCCAACTCTCCCTTTTTCAGAGAGACAGTCCCTCTTTTGACAGTTCAACCTGCAGTCCCTCATTTGTACTGGAAAGTCCCTATTTTCTCTGCACTGAACCATCAGAAAAAGAAACAAAGTTTCTAACTTACTTGGCTTTCGGCAGAGAGTCCAGAACAGCAAACAGGGGCAAATAAGATACTTCGAGATAAGATAATAAGTAATTGTAACAGTTTAGACAAGGAGAAATATTTTCAAACTTTCATAACCTGCCAAATTTTGTAAAATGAACATGGTAATTATGTGGTGTGGCCACAAAAATGGACGTGGTAAAAATTGCCGCTCTACAAGTGAAAAAAAATGTTGTTCCTCTTTTTACTTCCAAAATGTTGGGAGGTATGCACATAATCCTGCATACGGTGGGCCCCAGATACCTCAGTCCCACCCTGAGCATCTCCTATTCATATTCTAGTCTCAAATTGAAACTACAGCCTGGTTGCTAGGATAATTTAGATGCCGGCAACTAGAAAGCTGCTGAAATTCCATAATGGAGAGGTGTCAAACAAAAAGCTACATTATTCAAAAGCCACAAATAATAAATAATGAAGGCCAGCGGCTAATTGTAGGGATGCACGGAATCCACTATTTTGGATTCAGCAGAACCCCTGAATTCTTTGCAAAAGATTCGGCCGAATACTGAATCGAATCCGAACCCTAATTTGCATATGCAAATTAGGCATGGGAAGGGGAAAAAATGTTTACTTCCTTGTTTTGTAACAAAAAGTCATGCGATTTCCCTCCCCTATTTTGCATATGCAAATTAGGATTCGGATTCGGTGCATCCCTAGCTAATTGCCTCGGAATATCACTCTCAACATCATGCTAAAAGTTCATTCAAAGTTGATCAACCCTTTTAAATACACAATCCCAGTGATGTCACTCAGCCCATGACTTTTTGCTACAGTAAACCAGACGGACGTGCAGTTTATGACATCACAGCTGTGCCCATTGCTCTTTCCGGCAGAGACTTGTCGGTAAATAAACCCCAGGCTGTTATCTAAACATGACACTTGCGTGCTACAGTTTACACCACACATATTCCAATGTGAGCTCTATGTAGAGGGCAGCACATCCCCAGAATACAGCCCTGAGGACAGCAGAGAAATTCACCAAAATCCAATGCTTTCATGTAGGAACACAAGAAATTAAAATTCCTTCCTCTGCATATATTTCCAGGGCAGAACGAATGTGTTCCCTAAAGCCGGCCGTGTCTCTGGTGAGCTTGTAAGCCATTACGCCGAACACTAGACCGTACACCAGTTGCCTTATTGGAGCTGGTACTTCATTACTTTAAAGCCCCATAGAGATTGTCATTAATTAATAACAGTCAGTGGCTCTGCACATTAATAGGGAAGTGGAGGAGGTGACCTGGTTCTGCTCAGTCGTTTGTAGTAAAGAAATAGAACTGGAGATTGAGAGTCAGAGGGACAGTTCTACTGCCCAGACCAATTGTATGCAAGGAAACTATTGCTCCTACCATCCCGACTGGGAGTACACTTTACTCTTTCCACTCATTATATATATATATATATATATATATATATATACACACATATATATATAGCCCAGCAACTTTCCCATATCTATCCATTTGCACTGTTTTTAAAGCTATTTGCAGATGGCATTGCTACTGATAATACTAACCCACTTCTGCACTGCTGGTTCTCCCTCTTGAACCCATGTAACAGAAACCAACTTCGTTTATATTGTGTCTAAAGTCACAACCCCTAGGACAGAGAATAGAAAAGGACCAATGCCTACAGGGAAGTTGCTAAGAATTCCAACTACCTTCACTAGGCAGTTTTTTTTGTTTTGGGGGTTTACATGCCCTTTAAGGGTTGGGGCAGGGAGATTTAGTCGCTTGTCGATTAATCGCCTCTTTTGCGAGGCGACAATCTCCCCGAACTGCCTGCTCCCTGCCCACCGCCTGTTTGAATGAAGAAACGCCAGCACCAATGCACTCGCTGCATTTCGATTTCCAGAATCGGACAGTTTCCTCGTGAAGCAACTTCGTGTGATTCCGGAAATCGAAACGCTGTGAGTGCATTGGCGCTGGCGTTTCTTCATTCAAACAGGCGGCAGGCAGGGAGCAGGCACTTTGGGGAGTTTGTCGCCTCGCAGAAGAGGTGATTAATCGCCAAGCGACTAAATCTCCCCGAATCTGCCTGTATGTCACAACCCTAAGGGGCGTCAGATAAGCAAGATGTGATTATGAAGAGCGATAGTCACAGGGATACACGTATAAAGTTTTACAATCTCACTGGACAATAAGAGAATACAGTTTCAGTATCACAAAGTACAGATTCGTTTCCAGTGCCAAATAATGGGCTTGGATCCCAGGATACAGTGCTAACAGGCTACATGAGGCTTCAGACAATCCCTGGTCCCACAGAGAACCCAGTATCATTGTATCATGGATCCAGGCAGGCTCTGGGCAATTTCCTTGGCACTGTCCAACTATGAATACACAGGAAGGCCAGAGACAAATCTTTATAGCAACCATCATTCCTTCCTGGCACTCATATAACAAAACTTAAAGGGATACTGTCATGGGAAAACATGTTTTTTTCAAAACACATCAGTTAATAGTGCTGCTCTAGTAGACTTCTGCACTGAAATCCATTTCTTAAAAGAGCAAACAGATTTTTTTATATTCAGTTTTGAAAGCTGACATGGGGCTAGACATTTTGTCAATTTCCCAGCTGCCCCTGGTCATGTGACTTGTGCCAGAACTTTAGGAGGAAAATGCTTTCTTGCAGGCTGTTGTTTTTCCTTCTCAATGAAACTGAATGGAACGCAGTGGGACATGGGTTTTTACTACTGAGTGTTGTTCTTAGATCTACCAGTCAGCTGTTATCTCGTATTAGGGAGCTGTTATCTGTTTACCTTCCCATTGTTCTGTTGTTGGGCTTCTGGGGGGGGGGAGGGGTGATAGCACTCCAACTTGCAGTACAGCAGTAAAGAGTGATTGAAGTTTATCAGAGCACAAGTCGCATGACTTGAGGAAGCTGGGAAATTGACAATATGTCTAGCCCCATGCCAGATTTCAAAATTAAATATAAAAAAATCTGTTTGTTCTTTTGAGAAATGGATTTCAGTGCAGAATTCTGCTGGAGCAGCACTATTAACTGATGCATTTTGAAAAAAAAATAGAATGAACTAGAAAATAAGATGATTTAAATTTTTAGCTTTTTAATTTTAAAGGGTGCATAGCTTTACCCTTTTAATGTGTTGTCAATGTGCCCATTTGGCAAGTCCAGTCTGTTACTATAAAGCACAGCAGGTGGGCTACATATCCCTTTCAAACAATGATTATATACACCCAAGGGTGCTTTCCATGCCTGGCAATCACATTCTTACCGTAAAGCGACTCTGATGCTGCTGCCGCAAACCACAGCTGATAAGCCAGAAACTGGGAAAGTAATAAAACTCCCATCGGAGACTCGGACCTTGCACCCATGCTCTCAGCTTCCACAGATGAACGAGGAGGAACCGGCAGATAAATCCCAGGTGTTAGAGATGCTGATACATCCAACTGAACCCGACCCCCCCACACACACACCGCGCGATCAATCACCTCGCTGAAAAGAAAGGAAGGATTCCCAGGTTCTGAGAGCAATGAACTTGTCCGGGCACAATCGCAGCTAATCGCTCCTCCGCTCCACAAACGACCTGTGGCCTCTGTCAGACAAGCAGTGCGACCGCAGCCGAACTATGGAAGTCCCCGGGGGGAGCGCACAACTTTTTATTGGGGAGTAGGGCTTAGAGCTTCTTCCAGGCTCCCCCAGGGCTCTAGGAAGTAAACGCTGCGATTTAGTAGCGAGACAATCACGCGCAGCCGGGACAGCCCGGGCTCCTCTCGATCACTGCCCAATGCAGGAGAAGGCGAGTGTTGGATCAGGGTGATGATGATCAGGGGGCTCCTCGCTCAACTCCTCTTTATTCAGTGTCTTTCCCTCCCACGGATCCTCCTCCTCTTTCTTCACTGCTCCAGGCAAGCGGGGGAGTCGCGCTGTACACAAGACGCACTTTACTTGCCGCACACACACACAGGGAGATGTCGCTGCGTCTTTTGGTCCCTTCCCTGCCGGTTACTACAGGATCCCCGGCACCTCTGCTGCTGCTGCTGCTGCTGCCTGACTCCCACCTTGCAAATCAATTGCTCCTGGAAAGAATAAAATCACTAAGATCCCTCCTTTCCTCCTCCTTCCACCAGCCTCCTCCTCCTCCTCCTCTCCTGAGCTGCATGTACAAACCGGGCATTCTATTTACTGCTTGGAGCACGGCGCAATCTATTTACTACTGCTGGGAGAAAGGCGCAATCTATTTACTACTGCTGGGAGCAAGGCGCAATCTATATACTGTTGCTGGGAGCGCGGCGCGGTCTATTTACAGCTGCTGGGAGCATGGCGCAATCTATATACAGCTGCTGGGAGCAAGGCGCAGTCTATTTACATCTGCTGGGAGCACGGCGCAATCTATTTACAGCTGCTGGGAGCAAGGCGCAGTCTATTAACAGCTGCTGGGAGCACGGCGCAATCTATTTACTACTGCTGGGAGAAAGGCACAATCTATTTACTGCTGCAGGGAGCACGGCGCAATCTATTTACTACTGTTGGGAGCACGGCGCAATCTATTTACTACTGCTGGGAAAACAGAGCAATCTTTTAACTGCTGCTAGGAGTACAGCGCAATCTGCCCAGCATTACCCCCCTTGCCCCTGCCTAGAGTTTTATTCCACCCCCCATCCCTCCTTTAATAGTAGGGATGCACCAAATCCAGGATTTGGTTTGGGATTCAGCCTTTTTCAGCAGGATTCTTATTCAGCCGAATCCTTCTGCCCAACCAAACCAAATCCGAACCCTAATGCAAATTAGGGACTGGGAGGGAAATTGCATTAAGTTTTGTCACAAAACAAGGAAGTAAAAAAATGTTTTCCCCTTCCCACTAGGGTTCGGATTTGGTTTGGGATTTGGCCGAATCTTTCTCGAAGGATTCAGGGGTTTGGCCGAATCCAAAATTGTGAATTTGGTGCATCCCTTAATAGTATATTATATATTTCTAGCCTGCCTGGCCAGGAACACCTACACTGTCATTATTTCAATGTGCTCATTTCATATCTATTAATTCTCCCCTGCAGAATAAAAGAGAGGTGTTCCAGCCTTGCAGTGGGTGGTTCTGGTTCTGCTCAGTATAGTTGAAGTTATATCCTCTTATTCCCCAGTGTTTTCTCTTTATTAACCCTCCCATATTAGAAAGGTTGCCCTGGTTAATATGGTCAATATTTATCACATTGGCAGCGCATTAAAGCGTAATGATAAGTGGCTCCAATATTAAAGGGGTTGGTCACCTTTGAGTTAACGTTTAGTATGATGTAGAGAGTGATATTCTGAGACAATCTGCCATTGTTTGAATTTTTTTATTTGTGGTTTTTAGTGATGGGCCAATTTATTCGCGAAACGGCAGCAAAAATTCGCGTAAAAAAATTTGCCATAAAAAAACGAGTCACGCGTCCTTTTTGACGCGACGAAAACGACGTGCCGGAAACGACGCAACGCGTTTGACGCGACGTGCGTCAAAAACGACGCGCGACTCGTTTCGCCAATTTTTTCGCCAATTCGTGAATTTCTCTGGAAATTCGCAAATTTTTCAGCGAAACGCGGGAGATTCGCCCATCACTAGTGGTTTTTGAATTATTTCGCTTTTTATTCTGAAGCGCAAGACACGGAGTCGTTTTGTGAATTTTTTGCCGTTTCACAAAGCAAAACGCAGCTGATTCGTCCATCACTAGCCATGACATTCCAAGAATACAGAGGCCAAAGCAGTCCTCCACCAGCCCAATAAATAGTTACTGTCTAAAGGTGGCCATACACGAAGAGATCCGCTCGTTTGGCGATGTTGACAAACGAGCGGATCTCTCCCCGATATGCCCACCTTGAGGTGGGCGATATCGGGCTGATCCGATCGTGGGCCCTAGGGCCCAACGTTCGGATCAGTATGGGCGGTCGGATCGCGGGACCGCATCAACGAACAGATGCGGCCGCGATCCGACGGGATTTTTAAACCTGCCCGATCGACGTCTGGCCGACTTTCGGCCAGATATCGATCGCGAGAGCCCGTCGGAGGGCCCCACACACGGGCAGATAAGCTGCCGACACAGTCTGTCGGCAGCTTTTATCTGCCCGTGTATGGCCACCTTAAGGCAACTTACAGCAGCCCCTCCGGAATTTGCCAGAACCCACAGAGTCTGGGCCTAGAAAAAAGATCTCCCGCTCTCTGTCTATAATGTCATCTAATGTACTTGTAAAGTGTAATCATGTCCCCTCGCAATCATCTTTTTTTGCAGAAAAAACAACCTCAACCTGGACAGTCTACCGTCATAATTTAAGTCTTCCATCCCTCTAACCAGTTTAGCTGCACTTAGTCTCTGCACTCTCTCCAGCTCATTTATTTCCATCTTAGACTGGAGCCCAAAACTGCACTCATATCTATCGAAGTTGTTTTATGTATACGTTTATATTCTCACATATGAAATTAGAAATGCTCTCACCAAGCAACCTTTAACTATATCTTCAGGTCACAAATCCTCCAGCTACAAGGCATAGACAGAACAATAATACAGCAGATGCAGGAGGATTGAGAAGAAGTTGTTATTGATTTTCCAACATGGGAGGTTTAATGTTCCCCTGAAACCTTTTGTACGTGTAACTTGTCCTGAATTCACAAAGCATTTGACCTTTGTTCTTGCAATTCATGTGCCACCTCTTCGGAGTGATGCCTTAGCACATGCAGTCAAATATTACCTGCTCATAAATTACAATTACAGGGTTCATTGATGATGGGTGAAAAGTAACAAGTTGCAAAGTGCAAAAAAAGTCAGTTGCAAATCAATATCAATTTTGCCCACAACCCACTTGACCACTTAAAGGATCAGGCTTTCGATTATAAACCCCTTTCCTGTATGCAGCCATGTTTAGACCTGACAGTACTTTATACAGATGGGCAGGATTTGGATGTCCTTTAGGATGCATCATGGGAATCAAGGGGATATGGAGCCCTGTTCTTATTGATAGCCTTAAAAATTTCTAAGAGTCTGTCAACTTTCCAAAAAAAACCTGAAAAAAATCACTTGAATTTTGTCTAGAAAAATGACCAGTGGCTACTATATGAACTCACTAGCTTCAACAATTAGTTTCCGAAACTCTTATTTCAATTTATGGAGTGCAACAAGATTTGAACAGCTGCAAAAACTCAAATTCGAGAAATGCCTTAATGTACCAAATTTTTGGCACAGCAGTTACTTTTCCATATTTGGAGGTTAAAGTCAACATTCAATAAGAGTTGATGAAGGGGAAAAGGTGTAATTCAGTAATGATGTGGTAAAATTCACTGTTAGTGAGTAGTGATGGGCGAATCTGTGGCGTTTCACTTCACCAAAAAATTTGCGAATTTTCAGCTAAAAAATTTGCGCGAGTCGCGCTGATGTTTTGTTGCGCGCCCAAGCTGATGCGCGCTTATTTTGATGTGCGTCAGAATAGTTTTGATGCACAGTGCAATTTGATAAAACTGCCATGTGAAATGTATACCCCCAACGGTCCCTTTTTTTGGAGGGACATTCCCTCTTTTGACAGCGCAACCTGCAGTCCCTCATTTCATTTGTATTGGAAAGTCCCTCTTTACTCTGCACGGAATAGCCAGAAAAAGAAACAAAGTTTCTAACTTAATTGGCTTTTGGCTGATTGTATTTGTAACAGTTTAGATAAGGAGAAATATTTTCAAACTTTCATAACCTGCCAAATTTGGTAAAATGAACATGTTAATTAGTGGTCAAAATGTTGCAGTGCTACGTATGGAAAAAAAAATTCTGTCCCTCTTTTTACTTCCAAAATGTTGGGAGGTATGGAAATGTGAAAAGAATTGTAAAAAATGGCATATTTTGCTTTGTGTGTGAATGTGCTGAATAGCATTGGAGTCAATGAGAAGAGCAATTTACACGCGTGTTTCACTTAGTTACACACATGCCCTGCATTGTTACTGGACTCTTATCTTTTCAAAAGAAAAAAAGCCCTCCCATTTTGCCAGCTTCTTAAAAACATCTGTGATTATTATTTAAAATAGTGAAAAATTAAAAAGGCATATTTTAATATATATTCATTTTTAAAAAAAAATATTTTTCACTGCACAGATTGTGCTGTTTTGAAGTGTAGCGGCATACGAGACGCGCGGCGAAACGAGACGCGCGGCGAAACGAAATGCGCCGCAAATTCGCCTAGGGCAAATTTATTCGCCCATCACTATTAGTGAGTGAAGCTATTACCCTAAATCAATTATGAGCCACTTCCTATTATGGACCTTTACCCGGTGTTGCTCTCTTTCCTTGGGTTTCCCAAATAACAAGGCACAGAGGCCAATTCACTAAAGCGCGAAACGTCTAACGCTAGCGCTAATTCGCCTGCGTGACGTCATTTTGCAACTTCGCCAATTCACTAACAGTGTCCTTGGTGAAACATCGCTAGCGAAGGAGATCAACTTGCATAACTTCGCACCCTTACACCAGGCGAAGTTGCGCACTGATGAAGGGACTACGCTAATTCACTAAGATGAAGATTTTTGTGAACATTACCTCTTACGCTAGACGTTACTTCGCCAAGTCAGGTCAATACAATACAATCCCAAAAATGCTGGCGTCTTTTACTTTTTTTGGGTGATAGCGAAAATAGCAAAAAAATTTTTAGGGTTACCCTCCTTCCCCCCCTACATTTCCTAACATATGGCAACACAACTATACAGGGGGCACATGTAGGGCAATAGGACAACTTTATTTTATTTATTAAAGGTTTCCTGGGCTTGTGTAGTATAATGTAGTGGCTGTAACATATACTTCTATTATACGCTTAAGTCCGTATGCAAATTAGGCATCGCTAGCGTAAATGGGCTTTGCCTGGCAAAGTAACAGTAGCGCTACTTTGCTACCATTCGCCTCCCTAAGTGCGGATAAAAATTCACCTGGCAAAGTGTGGTGAACGCCAGCGAAGCTTTTGCTAGCGCATTTTCACGCTTTAGTGAATTTGCCCGAGTGTGCAGCTTGCACGTCGCCATATTGCTCCCAAGTGCCTAAAAGAGTCGTATAGGATGAAAAATTATTTTGTAGGCACTTATTCTATATGGTGCTGGTTTAGCATTGTGCTAAAAATTTATATCTTTAAAAATAGCCCCTTTATTGGAGCTCCCCATAGATGTTCTTTGGTCCCTGTCCATGTTTCAAATGAGGGATGGGTGTGTCCTAACGGTGCCTGCCAGATGCAGTGTAGGTGGGAGAGCCAATCACAGCCCTGCCATTACACAAGCAAAGACAGGCTTCAGTGCTCTATCAGGTCAGCCTAGCTGATGAATGGTTCTTATCCTACAGTGCAGTGAGCTGACAATTCAAAAAGCAGGAAGTTGAACAGTCAGGGACTAGTAGGGCTTTTGCAATAAAGTAACTAGAAACACAACTTTTTTAAAGCACATTCCTTCTATATCTGAAAGAGTTTAGTGCACTGGTAAATTCTCTTTTTTTTTTGTTTCTTTTTACATAAAATGTTTCCTTTAACGGAGTTGTTCACCTTCCAACACTTTTTTCAGTTCAGTTAGTTTCAGATAGATCACCAGAAATAAAGACTTTTCACAATTACTTTCTATTTTCTATGTGTGGCTGTTTTTTTCCTGAAGTGTTAAGTGTAATTTTTCACCTTCTAAAGCAGCTCTGAGAGGGGTCGTCGACGCTGTAAACTGTTCTAAACCGATACATTTAGTTGATACATTTCTTATCTTTGTCCCTGCTGAGCAGAATCTCTGGGTTTCA
This sequence comes from Xenopus borealis, assembly GCA_024363595.1. Lineage (NCBI taxonomy): Eukaryota > Metazoa > Chordata > Amphibia > Anura > Pipidae > Xenopus > Xenopus borealis. The sequence goes on from CM044441.1 coordinate 24,166,568, forward strand.
TTATAGGCAGCTGTTAGAATTGATACAATAGTTGCTAATATTCCAGAGATGCTGCTGAGAAATGGATCAAATGTTGCAAAATTGTAACAGTTTAGACTCCAGAGTCTGCACCTGAATTACTGAGCTGCCAGACTCAAACACCAGACACCAACATTCAACTATAAACTTAGATTTAGGAAAAACAGTAAAAAATAAATAATGGAAAGTAATTGAAAACAGTCCTTATTTCTGGTGAACAATCTGAATACAATTGATTGGGGAAAAAAAGTGTTTGGAAAGTGAACAACACCTTTAAGTGTATACGCTGGTGCCCGTCAGTGTCGGACTGGTGGGTCCAAGGGCCCAGAGTAGTGATGGGTGAATCGGCGCTGAAATTCGCAAAACAGCGTAAAATTCATGAAACAGCACCGCATCTAGTTTTGGATGCGCATGTCCGTTTTTGGACGACAGTGTCCGTTTTTGGATGCTGGCATCCAAAAACAGATGCATGTGTCCAAAACGAGACGCCGGTGAATGCTCGCATTTATCAAAAGTTCGCTGGCATTTCAAAAATTTATTCGCCTGCGGCGAAACGCTGGAATTCGCTGCGAATTCGCCGCAGGTGAATAAATTGGCCCATCACTAGCCAAGAGGGCTCCTACTTGAGTATCCCATTCCCCAGCCGCAACTCCCCCTCTGGCCCCCCCTGTTCCTACCTGTCCTCCTGTTGCATTGGGGGAGAGACCAGGGGGAAGCGCTGGCCCGAATGGTCAGTAAGTTGGCGTGGATTTGGGTTGGCTGGTCCACTACAGTTTAAAATTCTGTTTAGTATTAATACAATATTGCTCTTTGCAGAAATATGGCAACACTCACTCACCTGTTCATTTTAAAAGAATGATGCCTTGTAACTGCAGAAAGAAAAACAGACAAAGTAGAAAATTCTGTTCTGCAGGTGCAGATGGGAACGTTACACTGTGTTGATGTGTAGTGCCGGCTCCTTGGCATAAATAATATATACATTGTATGATAATAAATAAATTATTTCTTGTTTTCGGCTGTTTCACCTGAAGAATGGAGAAAATCTAAAGTACGCTGCTTTCCCAGCTGCTAAAATATGAGGACAATCACTGCTTGATCCACATCTGCCCCAGTGCAGCTTGGGAGGTTGAGTAGGAATTAAGAGTTCTTCTTCACAGCGACCGCTACAACCTTCTCTAAGAGAAATATCACTTCTTTGCGTTTGTGCTAATTAATTGTATATCGTATTCTTTCAAAAGTGCTTTCTGCCCTTTACCTTGAATTGTGAACTTGCTATTAAGTGTTTGTATCATTGTCATTTATATATTTATATAGGGTCAGTAAGTTGCACGGCTCTCCACAACAGTTTGTACCACACAGGGGGTCTTACAATCATTTAACAGATGAAGGTTACAGAATAAAAATAGGATTGAAGGAGCCCTGTACACAAGAGCTTACAATCTTACACTGGGCATTTGCCCTATGTTTTTCAGTGCTAATCTCTGGATGGCCCCCATACACCGGCTGATAAAAGCTGCCGACAAACCAAGTCTGCAGCTTATTGGCCGTGTGTGGGGAAATCCTCGATCTTTATCTGGCCGCAAGTTAAAAATCCCGTCGGATTGTGGCACATTCGTTCATTTTTGGATGCCGGCGTCCAATCCCGGCATCGAAAAAACAGACACCAGCGTCCATTTCTTGGACGCCAGCAATGGCAAAATTTTGTTGGCGTGTCATGAATTTCCGGAATTCGCCGCAGGTGAATAAATTTTCCCATCACTAATGGCAAGATTTTTATTTACCCATAATCTGTACATGAAGTTTATCAACTGAGTTAGTCTAGTGTTTTCATTCATGAAGCTGATGCTTTCATATCTATAAATATATATAGATCCAACAAGCCAAAAAGGTTAGCACTTGCAGGTGTAGAAACAATAAGGTCATTTTATTAGTGGAGACTGACGTTTCAGCTACAACAGTAGTAGCCTTTCTCCAAGTGAACAAACACAAACTACTTGTGTCTATTTAACATGTGAGGGGGAAGGTGCCAGTTGTGACATCATCATATTACATCACCAATGCGAGGCAAGGTGAGCAAGAAACATTTTACATTTAACCTTTGCATAATGAAAACTATGCAAAGGTCCATGGAACTATATCAGTAATAGTCTTTGGTATTATACCTGGACAAAGCATTAGAAAACAACGTGAGCCCCACACCAAAAGGACCGAAAAGGTCCAGACAATCTTCAGTTAACTCCTGTTTATTTTTTATTATCTATGGCAAAACAGGTTGAAAATGTGAGCACATTTTTCAGTTCTTTTGCAGTGGGTCTATTTTACAGTATCCAAGATTATATGCAAATGTTTCTTGCTCTACTTGCCTCACATTGTTGATGTAATATGATGTCACAACTGGCACCTTCCCCTTCACATGATACTTAGACACAAGTTGTTTGTGTTTGCCCACTTTGAAAAAGGCTACTGTTGTAGCTAAAACGTCTCCACTAATAAATTACCTAATTGTTTCTACATAAGACCTGCGAGTGTGGACATTTTTGGCTTGTTGGATCTCTTACTGCTAAATTGGACTGCACCCAGGCATTTTACATTCTCATATTCTCATACACGTGAGTGCAGTCAGATTTAAAGTGGACCCATCACCCCAAAAAAATATTCAAAATCATATTTTATCACATTAGTCAAGCAAAATGAACATTAATTACACTTATATAAATTATTTTAATCTTGTTTTCTTCAGTCTGGGAATTCAGAATTATAGCAAGCAGGCAGGAGCCATTTTGTGGACACTGTTATTAAGACAAGCCTTACATCATCTCAGAATCTTGTTTGTGCACCAGAATGGGGGACCCGATGTCTATCCCCATGTCCTGACTACACAATTAAATGGTTAAGAGAACTGGGGGAATGTGTGGGGAGCAGTGACATCTAGGAAGTGCTGAATGGAAAGTGAAAGTAGTTATCTGCCCCGCCTCTATGCCTGAGGCATAGAGGAGGGGCAGACAATATTTGATTGACAGCTGAGATTTTTAAATGATCTTAAAACAGCTATGAATGCTTTAATAAAAATTTGAAATTGGATTACATGTTTAATATGAAAATGACTTTTATTATACAGATTTTTATGTCTGGGTGACGGGTCCACTTTAACTGTGGGGGATATAATATATATATACTTTCAATGTCCAGTGTATGCACTCTTACCAGATTGCAGATATTCCTGGGTGCAAGGGTCTAAGTTACTTCATACAATATTACAGAAGGACCCGTATTCCATTCTCTAGTTAATCAACTGTGCTTTATTTAATGCATATACAATGCTTCAGCCTCCATTAGGGCCTTTCTCAAGGATTGTCTTGAGGATCCTTGAGAAAGGCCCTAATGGGGGCCTAAACCTTAGATGTGCATTAAATAAAGCACAGTTAATTAACTAGACTAGAGAATGGAGTACGGGTCCTTATGTAATATTATATATATAAATATATATCTTGATCGAAGTAGCCGCACTCTCAGGTCTTACGAAGAAGAAAGATTCTACTTACTGACGTATCCTGTATTTATTGTGATGTTTTAAATGTTTAGTTCACTTTGAAAAAGGCTGGTGTCCCAGCCGAGACGTCAGTGTCTACTTAAGTCTACTTACTTACGTATACTTAGGATCATTTCTTTTAATATTGCATCAACTTTATTATTTTATTTCCCCCCTATACAATATAAGGCTGAATTGCCAGCTTCCAGTGTCACGTTTATGGCATAAACAAGCTGCACTTAACAGATGCCTCCGTATAGCATCGCCTCTGTGTCAAAGGTGATTTCAATGAATTGCAGATTTAAGAGTGAAATGTCTTTATCGATCAAAGTTAGATCCATTCACATGCTAATATTTTATGTGGGATAACATTACGTCACTGCATTTGCTCTGTGTGGTTAACTCAAACAGTGGGGAATTATAGACAACACTACTTTATATATATATTGTATGAGACAACATACGAGTACATTTTCCTCACGAGGAAACTTCGGAAAATGAAACTCTGCCTGTTTCATGCCGCAGGCGACTTTTCATTATAGCTGGCACAAGATAGGGGGAAGCAGTTCGGGGAGATTAGTTGCCCCAAAGAAGAGGCGATTAGTCGCCAGGCGGCTTAATCCTCAGAATCGCCAGGTGTGCTATTACCCTTAAGGCAGTGGTTGATGGGGAGATTTCGGAAGATTTGTCGCCCACGATTTACTATGCGTGGCCACAGGCGACAAATCTCCAGAAGGTGCCTCTCAGTTGCCAGTAATTGAAATCACTGCTGGTATATCCAACTTATCTTTAAATCACCCAAAGTTTCCCGGCCGAAGGGATGTCAAGGCCTGTGGGTAGTAACCAGGGCTGGGACAGACCGGCAAGGTGTCCCAGGCAAACCGATTGGTCGTGTTGCCTCCTCCAACGGACAGCACGCACATGCGCAAACATACTGGAGCGTGCGCACATGTACAGGAATGCACACATACAGGAACGCGCCATGTACGGGAATGCGCACATACAGGAACGCGCCATGTACGGGAATGCACACATACAGGAACGCGCCATGTACGGGAATGCACATGCGCAGTGACAGGTCTTGCACATGCACACAGCCCTGGACTGGGGTAGGCAGCAGTTAAAGGTACACGCCAGGTGCCCCTACTCTTGCGTGCCTACTCTGCCTACTCCTAGTTCCGGCCCTGGAAGAAACCCTGGTGGATCTTGCACATCCCAGTCCAAGTCCAACCCTGGGCATAGGTGCTTTTGATAAGTTGGGAAGCATCATATATGGATGTCAGTATCTCTTTCAAATACAGCAGTGCAATGTGTACGTAAACATCCATAATCAGGCCCATATTTATGGGAAGGCCACAAAGGCACAGCCACATCTGTGTTTCCTCAGTCCAAAAGTCAACGGTAGTGCTGGACACTGGATGCACCTGAGATTTTGACAGCAATATCAATCTCCTCCAAGTCTTCAGTGCTGTGGGTTTCTGCAGAAACAAAGGAAACCTCATTTGGAGATTTGGCACCTTTCATAATAGTATTACAGCTATATTTGGAAAGAGAAAACTTAATAGATCATTCTTCATGACCCCAGATGGTGCAAATCTGTAGTTCCTAATGCTCGTTCAATAAGTACTTGCACTTGTAGTCTTGTCACACTCAGCACTTTACACTGGCATAAGGTGCTGCTCTAAGATACCATAGACAGTCTCTATTTAGTGGACTGCTTGAGCCTCTTTGTACTTCAAATGCCAGGGCCTATTATGGATACCAGCCCAGCCTTGACCGGCACTCCCTAATTTGAATGATCAGAATAGTGCACACGTTTGGGGATAAGTAGGTGCATCTAGTTGATCCTTAATGAATACAGTAGTGTAGAAAAAAATCATCTCTTTATTCATACAGAAAGGGCAGGTCCTTGTGCTCCATTCTGCACTTTGCACCTTGCCCCACCCTCGGTAAATGAGTCTTCTAGACTGATGCAGTAGTACTTAAAGGAACAGTAAAATCAAAAAACAAAAGTGTTTTAAAGTAATAAAACTATAAAGCAGTGTAAAACCAGGGCCGGAACTAGGGGTAGGCACAAGAGGCACCTAAAGTGGGGGTGCCAATCATGTATCTCTTCTTTCAGCTTACCCCTGGTCCGGACCCTTTCTCTCCCACCCCCACTGTGCTCTCTTTCCCCTTCATGAATTGAAATATCTCTGGGCCGCGCGTATACGCAGTTCCTGATGCATGTCAAGGCTCTGCCCACAAGGGGGTGAATCGGCCAGCTGGGTTGCCTTGGGCACCAGCTGGCTTGGCCCTGGATTAAACTGGTGTGTTTGCTTCAGAAACACTACTATTGTCATATATATATATATAAATAAGCTGCTGTGTAGCAATTGGGGCAGCCATTTAAAGGAGAAAAGGCCCAGGTTACACAGCAGATAGCATATAAGCTCTGTAGAAGATAATAGTGTTATCTGTTATACACTATTAAAACTGCTCCCCTGCTCTACCTGTAGGGGTTTTAGTGCTGGAGGGGTTGATTTCCCTTTTAAATAGTGTATAACAGATAACACCAAATGGGGGGTCACTGACCTTATCAAAATATAAACGCTCTGTAAAACTACAAATGTATTGTTATTGTTACCTTTTACTAGTCATCTTTCTATTCATGCTCTCTCCTATCATTTTCTAGGGTCAAGTTATCAATGCATGGTTGCCAGGGTAATTTGAAATTGAAAACTGGAGAGCTGCTGAAAAAAAAAATCTAAATACTGTAACTTAAAAACTGGAAATAATAAAAAATGAAAACCAATTGCAAATTGTCTCAGATTATCACTCTCTACATCATACTAAAAGTTAACTCAAAGGTGAATGAAAGGTTAAAATTAAGTAAGCTTTATCAGAAGGGACTATATAAATACACCAGTAAACCCTCAAAGTAATGCTGCTCTGAGTTCTCTCAAAATAAACACAACATTTCTTTCCTTCTATTGTGTACACATGGACTTCTGTATCAGACTTCCTGTTTTAAGGGCTAGGGCTTGAGCATGCTCAGTTTGCTGCTCTCTCCCTCTACCCCTCCCTTTCTCCCTCCTTCCTCCCCTCACTGCTGTAATCTGAGCCAGAGCTATGAGTGAGCAGGGAGAAACTCAGGTAGGAAGTGATGTCACAACAAGCTAATATGGCAGCTGCTATCCTAAACAAACAGAGAGCGCTTCTAGAGCTGTTTACTCAGTTATGGACAAATATAGTGTTATAGCTTGCACTATTGGCAATAAACTGTTTCTGTAACTTTCCTTCTCCTTTAATAACCTTAGACTCTGTTAATCCTGCATCATATTCTGATTTCTTTGTTCAGTGAAAATCATTCCCATTCCACAAGTTGCTTTTTGATATTTGTGATGTGGAATGTCTGTAAATGATAGACCCGGTTCCTCCAGAACAGAGAGATAGAATTTCAGTGCTGTTTGCTTACTCTTCATTGTATGTAGATAAATGGCACTTAACTGAATAGGTAGCTGATAAAGAAAATCCCGGCAAGGAAATGAGCATAATATATCACTAACTAAATGCTGATATCTGCAGATTGCTTTCTCACTGAACACATCCAGGACTGGCTATTTTTCTCCTCTGTAATTTCACGCATTATCAAGGCATCCTGAAATACCTGCCGGGGAACTCCCACATCACTTGATCTATGCACTAAGCTCTGAGACCCTGCTGCCATCTATGGTGCAAATCATTCATTCCCCATGCACACGTTTACTGTCTGCAAAATAACCAGGCTGCAAGGAAAGAACATGAGCATTGCCCACTTGTAAAATGCATCTCTTTGTCTCTTGTCTCAGATTTTATTGATTTTGGTTATAAAACAACACCATTGGTTTTCATTTTCTCTGTATTTTGTAAGAGAAGATGCTGACATACTGCTCCCATGCTGCTGCTGCTGGCTCGAATATTAACTCTAATTAACTTTGCATTATTCTTCAATTGCTCATACATAATCCTGTCTTTCTTTTCTTCCTGGGGATGGATAAGCTCTGTGTTTTTGCACAGGAATACAATTGCTATTGTCCTATGCCAGTTTTCATGGATATATAAAACTATAACTGTGCACCCCAGTCGGTCTTGGAGTGCGGATACCCAATGGACTGACATATATATATATTCCAAAGGGCTACCAGCACTCTCGACAAAATAGATTTGTTTGCCTGGGTG
>CM044441.1:24178460-24214861 GCA_024363595.1 Xenopus borealis
ATATATATATATATATATATATATATAAATTCCAGAAGAACCAGCAACACCGGGATATTGTTTGAGATATTTCTCAAACAGAAAGATGTGTTTATTCAAGTGTGTTCCAGCTGGTTCTTCTGGAAGATATATGTGAAAATGTAACCGTGCAACAGGGTGAAACTGAGAAGCGGAGTGCCACCCATCAATAACAGTATATATGACCAGGTGCTGCATCAATGCTTCACATGTATTGATTCAGGTTTATAAGCAGTGCACACCGGAGTATTTAAAAAAGTCTTTACTTTATTTATCCAAAGATGAAAAACATGGTCAGCTGGATCAACTTTTCGGTCTTGATCTAAAATGGTTATCAAGATCCAAAATCACATACTTGAATGCAATTTATAGGGAAGGTAGTTATGATGATATCACAATGTAACAGAATTGCCAGTATCTAGTACTTGTTCCAAACTAAGATCTAGTTAAAGGAGAACTAAACCATAAAAATGAATAGGACTAAAAATGCCATCTTTTATATACTGAATGTATTGCACCAGCCTAAAGCTTCAGCTTGTCAATAGCAGCAATGATCCAGGACTTCAAACTTGTCACAGGGGGTCACCATCTTGGAAAGTGTCTGTGACACTCACATGCTCAGTGGGCTCTGAGCAGCTGTTGAGAAGCTAAGCTTAGGGGTCATCACTAATTATCAAGCACAAAATGAGGTTGGTCTGTAATATAACCGATGCTACAGGGCTGATTATTAAATTCTGATGCTAATTGCACTGGTTTCTGAGCTGCCATGTAGTAATTATCTGTATTAATGACTAATCAGCCTTATATTGTGACTATATTTCTATTACACTATGAGTACTGTATATTGTGAGTGGGTCCCTAAGCTTAGTAAGTGACAGCAGCACAGAGCATGTGAATCAGTGAATCAGCAGAAAAGAAGAGCTACTGGGGCATCTACTGGGGCATCTACTGGGGAGACACAGATCTTTACTGCTAAAGGGCTGTGGTTGCCTTGGGCTGGTACAGAAAGATCCATTATCCAGAAAACCCCAAGCATTCTGGATAACAGGTCCCATACCTGTACAAAGAAAGGACCAAATGTAGCCAGTTATATACATTTTTAAAACTATAGTCTAAACCACACTCAGTTAAGTCAAGAAACTTCAAATACTATTGCCAATTAATTTTCCGAGAAAATCTCCACCCTGGGAGGATATACTATACTGTATAATATTATGTATATATATAAATATAACATATTGTCATGCCTTGTCAACAGGAATGTCATTGCTGTACTAAAAGACTTGCATCGCAACTCTATATAGAATATTATTTTATCCTACAACACTGTACATCCTATTCTTGTTGCATGTGTGGTAGAGTGACTGGGAAAAGGTGGAAAAGGTCACTCTAGCTTTTTAATTTCTTCCCAGTTGCTAAGATAGACTCCAGGAAGGGAGTTGTCTGTAAATGGAGAACAGATTCTCTGTGTAAGTTTGGTAGCCAGGTACTCCATTCCACAGAGCCAGTCCAGAGATTGGAGCTCACCTTCCACAGGAAAGCTGTCCTGTGGAAAGGCTATTTAAAGCTAATTGAAATGGGAGAGTGGGTCTCTCAGCAGGGCACAGCAGGTAGGAGACTTGGCTGTGTTAGGAACTCCCAGAGGAGCTGGGGGTGCTGCTACTGCAAGAGCAGAGGGAGTCCGTGGCTGTGAGAGCCAGATATTGTTGTCTGTGTGGGACACTGAGGAATAGCCAGGAGGCTGAGGAATTCCTGCAAAGACTGTGAGTACAGGGGTGACCCAACCTGTGTTTTGTCTGGTAGTCCACAAGGGGCCCAGTATAGTGAGGGAACACTTCAAAGTGAAGGTAGTGCCCAGTGGGCAAGGATTTATTTTTATGTTTTGTTTTCTAAATGCTGTAATGGTCACCTCTGTTTGAATTACTTACTGGGAAATAAACCAATGTTTCTTTGAAGAGCCTTGTGTGTCCCTGTCTTTATGCTCCTTTTCCTATGCTGCCTGCCCTACCATTTGCTAATTTCCCCCAAATTTACATGTTCAAGCCACCCGGCTGTCACACATGTTATAGAGCCTTTCTTTTCAAAGCTGAGTATTAGTAACCTCCTTAAAGCCCATCACAACAGCAGTTCATAGAAAAGCAATGAGAACTCTTCCATTTATTTCCTTGCCTTTCCTTTGACTTTTAGAGGAAAGTCAGTACAGATGGCTCTTTTTTTATTCCTTGTCAGAACTGAGCAGCTTCCAAATAAGAGAGCTCCGTAAAGTGAAAAGAATGTTATGAGAGGTTTTGTTGTGCCAAGGACAGTTAAGAATTGGATGTAGGACCTGGAATGACAAGGTCCCATTCCATTCCAATTCAAGTGTTTTGGGGAGAACTGTTAGTTATTGGCTCCCCCTAACAAATAGACATCCGAAATGTTTCCTGGTTTCAAGCAGAGTTGGAAGTGGTGGTAGAAATATGAATAATGTTGGGCTAGATCAGAGGTTCCCAACTTTGTATACCCGGGAGGCACATCCAAATATAAAACAAAAACATGAAAAAAATCCCTTGGGATGCCAAATAAGGTTATGTGGTAGCACCTATGTGGACTAGCAGCCAACATGAGACTCTGTTTGGCAGTACATATGGTTTTTATGCAATTAAAACTTGCCTCCAAGCAAGGAATTCAAAATGAGCACCTGCATTGAGGCCACTGGGAGCAATATATTAGGGTTTGGTAAGCAATATGTTGCCCAGGAACCACTGGTTGAGTATTACTGCTGCAGGTTGATGTCTTGCAGGTGATTCAACACCATGTTGAGTAACAAAACAAATAGTAGCAGAAACAGTGAAGGGCTATTAATTATGATATGTATCTACAGTTATTGCAGTAAGCAGAAAAATGCACCCAATGTGCCACAGTTGACCAGAGTGTTGGGCACCATAGGGTTGGGCACACTGAGCTTGTGTGTACTTGTTTAGTCGCTATAAGTAAATGAAACCCATTGTCACTCTGGTTTGAAAGCCCTGGCATGAGGACATTGAGTTACACCGTCGCACCCTTACTGGCTGACACTTGGAACACCTTGTTGCAAATAAAACATGACATGTAAAGCTTGGCCTGTGAACATGTAAGAAGGAACACACTGTACAAGTAAACAGACGTCTAACGTTCCGTTTTTTGGAAGGTGCCGTTTTGGATTTTTTTTTATTTTTTCTCTCATTCTCTGCTTCATCCCAGAAAATGACCTTTTTACTGATTGTTACTAAAAGGTTGTTACTAGAAGGTGATGTACTCAATACTAAAACATTTTTATGCTTTAAAGTTGGGGTGCAATGTCACAGTCTGTCATGTCAATGTTTGTCTGCACTGGGCATTGTACATTATTCATTATTTATCAGAGCACTAAATTAAATGACAACAAAGGGGGGAAAAAAGGGGGCAAATTAATAGCTAACTTCCAGTAAGTAAAAAACCTGACTATTAACATCAAGCCAGTGCATGTTTAAAAACTATGTAGTCCAGGGTACTTTCCTGGCTCCCAGGTGTCAGTGGAGCAGGATCCATGCAGCTGGCATTTATCACAACGCGGCATTCTCTACCATAAACCCAATCATTTTATTAAATTGCCTAGATGTTTCCATGCATTCTGCCAAAGGGCCATGCTGGGACAAAATGACAATGTTCCCCAGGATTCCTGTATCAGTGTGGCTGAGCATGGACACAATTGCACTTGATGCATCAACAACTAACTTAAGGGTAGGGACAGACAGTGAGATTCGGGGAGATTCTGTCGCCTGGCGTTTTTAGCAGGCAACAATCTCCCCGAATTTCCTTCTCCCTGTCTGCCGCTAGTATAAGTGATAAAGCGCCAGCGCCTGTGCACACGCTGCGTGGCGATTTTCGGAATCGCCCGAAGATACTTCGTGAGGAAACTTCGGGCGATTCCGGAAATCGCCGCGCAGCGTGTGCAACCAGACCCCCAGTGAACAAACATATTTAAGGCTTCAGGCCTTAAATATGTTTGTTCACTGGGGGTCTGGTTGTTTGTTTTGTCACTCCTGACGAAGATCCCTGTGGGGGATCGAAACGTTGAGTTCAAATAAATATTACAAGTTTTTTCACCAAAGAAACCCTGTGAGTGCTGCAACTTCTTTTGTTATAAAAATGTTTTCTTCATTTGCGGGCACCCAGGTATTTGATTTTTGTTAACGGTGTGCACCATTACCTGCTACTATATATATATATATATATATACAGATGCAGTCACTTTGGATGGTGAGTTTAATGCGTCGCGACTTAACTCATTTATCTCATTTATCCCACTTTTCACAGAATATTGTGTCACAGCATCCCATCCAATTAAAGAGTTCACCATTGAAAACAATGGAGCTTTGGTATGCTAATGAAAAGGTTAAATGCATTAAATGAGTTAAGATAACTTTAGATAACACAGTTTCTTCAATTAGCCCTGAGTCACGACGCATTTAACTTACAAATCCAAGTGACTCTATCTGTATATATATATATATATATATATATATTGTCCCACAGTACCTGCACTCAAAACTTGGTAATTCCAGTGGTGCTAGTTCAAACAGGTTTAAATATCCAACAGAGGATCCGCACTCGCTGTATTTAGATGTGAATGAAGTTGCTTTTATTTAGCAAAATTCCATTTCGATTTACATCTCAATCCAACGTTTCGGACCCACATGGGGCCCTTTCTCAAGGATAGTGTGTAATAACAATGTATATATATATATATATATATATATATATATATATATATATACTAAGTATTTTGTGGTTTGGGGCAGTAAAAGTGGCCCCTCAAATACTGTTATGTAGAGTTATTGTATGGTAAAATGATTAGGGACCTGTTGTGTGTTTTCCATACAAATCTAATGCTATATATAATTTAGAGATATGACCTTGTCTGAAGTACTTTAGCCAGTGATTAGTTGGCTGTCTGAAAACATCTCATTTGCTAATACCTCTCGATTTATTTACATGCTGTCAAGTTTTGTCTTTCAACATTCTTCCGGTTTTATTCACATCAATTCCTATTTCAGATTAGTGTATAAATTACATGATTTGATTGCAGTCATTTATTATGTAAACTGCTATTAACTGGCACTTACATTTTTTTTGGGGGATGTTTGTACTAGACTTTCAACCTTAGCAAAAACTTAATATAATAATAAGTATTCATGAAACTTACAAGTCAATGCATTTGAGGAAAGTTTTTGAAAAGTACCAATGGGAAAAATATTCCTTTAGTTGCCCATGCCAGTAATTTCTACATCCAGGGTTGGACTGGGTTGGCTGGGGGGGAGGTACTGGGAAAAACCCCGGTGGGTCCGTTCTTTGCTGGCTCAGACATGTTCCATGACTATAGGTACTGCCACTCCCATCTGCTTCTTTCACTCAATCCGATCGAAGTCTAGGTCCATGCCAGTAACATGACTGATGTTTTCCGACCCTGGGCGCAGTATGTGCCGCATCCCTCTAGACATGCAGTCTACTTACTCCAGCACTGCGGCGCAATCTCTGGTGGGCCCCAAGGGGTAGTGGGCGCTGGTGCATGGGAAAGGTATGCTGTAACCAATAACACATTTGACAACTTGCTTTGTTGGAGAATGGCAGCAGCATATTTATTAATAACCGATTTTTAACATATAATGTTCTTTAGTATACTTTAATTAGCCAGCCCAATTCACTGGGCCGCCTATCCCCATATAATACTTCCTTTGAATTTTTTATGCCATGCTGCAACAATAATATATGTATATAGTGATGGGTGTCTCGTTTTGGATGAGCGTGTCCGTCTTTGGACACTTGCATTTCCACTGACCATTGCCGGCATCCAAAAAACGGAGGCCGCATCCAAAACTAGATGCTGGTAAATTTTCACCAGGCGAAATTTCACCGGCGTTTCGTGAATCGTGGGAATTTGCCGCAGGTGAATAAATTCGCCCATCACTGTATATATTTATATCTATATATATAGATAGAGTAATAGAAGATAACAGCACTCCAGGGATTCATATCCAGGCAAAAAGGTTTAAATAAATGGTGGGTTTATTGTGTCCACACAATAAACCCACCATTTATTTAAACCTTTTTGCCTGGATATGAATCCCTGGAGTGCTGTTATCTTCTATTACTCTGTCTATAATCCTCAACTAGCACCCGGGTTTGTTTCAGTTGGGCTTATGGAGTGCAGCAGAAGCTAAATAAATATATATATAGATATATATATTTTTTAAATATAATATTGCATATATGTCTTCACAGCTGCAATCAAAACCAGGACTACGCAGACAAGATTTCACTGGTAAGTATACCTTTCCTTTCCAGCTACCCTCCCATGCTGGCTTTTAAGTGTCAAACACTAGTGATGGGCGAATTTATTCGTCAGGGGCAAATTTGCGGCGAATTCCCGCGATTCGCCGCTGGCAAATAAATTCGCGAATCACCAGCGAAATTTTGCTTAGCGAAACACACTAAAGCCGAACAAGTGGAGTAAGCAGTAAGGGGTGGGGATTAAGCAAACCAGTTCCGGATTTACCTAGTGGGCGCCCCTAGGCCCTCTGTCTTTTGTAACCCCTTTCTCTTCCCTTTTATTTGCTCAAATTTTCATAATCAGGACAGAGCAATAGGAATTGGCACACAGGAAATTTAAATTTTGGAACCAATGTGGGTGTGGTTGGGCAGCATGCCAACCCCCAAAAATCCTGCCGCCCTAGGCCCAGGCCTAGGTGGCCTCTCCACAAATCTGGGCCTGGAGCAAGCGGTGGGGGCCCCTGAGGGGGGTTTGGGGGCCCCTGGGGCAGCAGTCCCAGTGGGCCTCGGACACCCAGTCTGACGCTGTCTACATCTGTTTCAGATTGATTAAATAAAGAAATGTGTGTTTTATTGAAATATATGACCAAGTTTCCCCATAAACTTTAGCACCACCACTTTTTCACTCTATCTCTAACACTACCACTTCCTCCATGAACAGAAGTCCAATTTATAAAATTGTTTATGGAGTGAAATGAACTATTAAACAAAGGCTCACAGTTTGGTATGGGACCTATTATTCAGTATGCTCGGAACCTGGGGTTTTCTGGATAACGTGTCTTTCCATAATTTCAAGTCTACTTAAACCCAATAGACTGGTTTTGCTTCCAATAAGGATTAATTGGGATCAAGTACAAGCTACTTTTTTATTATTACAGAGGAAAAGGAAATCACTTTTAAAAATTTGGATTATTTGGATAAAATGGAGTCTATAGGAGATGGCCATCCCGTAATTTGGAATTTTCTGGATTACGGGTTTCCAGATAACATATCCCATGCCTGTTCTTTAGAAGGTTTTGACTGAAGAACAACTTTTATTACTTGTATGTGGAGAGTATCCTTTAGCAAATTACATAAAATGTATTCCACCACAATGGAATAGATGATATTTTTAAAAATATTTTGTCAATAATATAATACCCTGATATTCTAAATTAGAAATACACAAGCAAATTTCAGTGCATCATTTTCCCCCTCTAAGCTGAATCCAGTATTGTTTTGGCTATAAGCGGACTTTCATGTGCAATCATGAGCTGTGTTATTAAAGGATAATCTTACATTTTTCTCTGTTTTTCATGTAGTGAAAAATGACAGTTTGCAGCAAGACTCTATAAAGCTTCAAATTTTCTTGAAATGACCTTCACCATTTGTCATTCCGTCTCCGTTCCCTATCCAAACCTAATCTCGTTATTCCCCAATGACATCTTTCTGCAGCTTTCTAAAATGTTCCCCAATGTTCTGAGAATGGCTCTCTAACTATGTTACCTTTCCTTCTCCCAATCTTTTTACAAGGATCTTTCATGCTATTCAGGCGTGCCAGGAATGTTTGGCAATCAGCATGGACTAATTACCAGCTGATATAATTTGTAGTACTCATTTTGTTGTGCAAATTACTGAAATACTGAATACAGGATAATTACTGCAGACTCTAGAGAGGGGATACCCCACCATTTTTTACCTGTGATAGAGCAACGCGAGCATGCAAAAAGTTCCTGGGGGGGGGGCAATTGTGGACTGTAATTGACTATTGGTAGCGCTTATGTGGATTGGTAGCCTACAGGAGGCTCTGTTTGGCAGTACATCTTTTTATTATGCAACCAAAACTTGCAGGAATTAAAAAATAAGCACCTGCTTTGAGGCCAGGGGGAGCAATATCCAAGGGGTTGGAGAGCAACATATTTCCCCAGAGCCACTGGTTGGGGATCACTGCTCTTGATGTGCATGAAGTCAGTTCCATTGACATCACATCCTCTAGCATCACATACCCGGAAATTTCTCGGGGTGCGCTGACTGCGCACTCTACCTGGTTGATATCTCTGCATTTAGACATCCAAGTAAGGGAGTGGTAGAAGATACTGTTCACAATAGGGCCCTGGCCTTACAGCCTGCTCTATGACCACCTGTAATGCCTTCGTCTCCTGGTGCTGCACTCTGACCTCCATATTGAGCAGATTGCACCTTATAGAGCAGATTTCCCCCTTAGGGCTGCAGAAATTTTAGCTGTACAGACTAATGCCATTTACTTCCCTTTAGTTGTGCCAGGCTGCACTGTGTCCATCTTGCCTCCTCTGATGATTTGCGGAATTGTGGGAACAAAATAAATGTGGTGGATAAAAATAAAAAGGCGAAATGTGTCTGAAATTACACTTTGCACACTGCACTTGTGTTTGTATATAAATCCTTCTGTTGAGGCATGCTTTGAAGAACATCTATCATAAGAAAAATTGTTTCCACCAGTGTTGGTGCAGGCTCATAGATCTTTCAGTGGGGCAACATTTCTTTGCCCATGAACTACCTTAATAAACACATGCAGCAGTACAGAATCCCTGAATATTTGAAAAGATTATTTAATACATTGCCTACACAATTTGATGCCCAAACTGTATAAGGACCAAGCAGGTAACCAAATCCTTTTCTGTGAGTTAAAGGAAGTGGAGCTAACTTTGTACTTTTTATTTTATTATGTTCCTAAGACTTTTCAGAATAGGGGGAATGCATTAAACAATGTTATTGAAGATGAAAGCCCTTAGAACTTTTATCGAACAAAACTTTAAGTCTCTGGGTTGCCAAAACATGTGTAAAATGTTGAGCAGTCTTGGCCATTTACAGTAGCTTCTGGTTTTCATTATAATGGCTCAAAGCTAGAGGACAGATAGTGCCAACAATGCATCAGCGTAGGAAAGCATCATATATATATATATATATATATATATACCTGTAAGTATATAATAAACTGACCTCTAGCTCTCAAATGGGGAGCTGTACTATAGCAAAAGCCAAGGTCTCCACTAATGACTAATGTCAAGCACCACAGCACAAGCAGTTTCATAGCGAATTTGTGACAAAAATGACAATGGTTCCATTTTTAATAATACACAAATGGTTTCACTTGGAGAATAACTGCTGTTTTTTGTGTTTTTGCTTTATTTTGTCAGTTTGGCACTGGGAAAGTAGAAAAGGTTTCTGCTGTGAGCGGTTCCCATTATGCAACTCAGGCTTGGAATTCCGGCAAACCTAGGTTATGTTCCATGATTGCATTTCCCATATCAAGCACATAGCAATGCCAATAACACCTTCCATCACTAATTGAAACGTTATACAGTTTATAAGAGATGTTAAAATTCAATGTATTTCTTTTAAAGGGAAATATACCCTATTTATCACATTTATAGTAGGTTGTATTATATTTGTACAGTTAAGGGACCATTATCCAGGAGCCCTTTATTCAAAATATTCTCAATTATGGGAAGGCAGTCTCCTATATTTATCCAAATATTCCGTTGTTTAAAAATCCCTGTAATAATAAAACAGTACCTTGTTCTTGATCCAAACTACGATATAATCAATCCTTACTGGAGGCAAAACTAGCCTAATTGGTTCATTTTCATGCTTAAATACTTTTCTAGTAGGCTTAGGGGCAGATCTATCAAAATGTGAGATTAGATTTTACTAAATAAAAACTCACCCACGTTCTACGTATTTGTCACGGTCGGCACCCAACACCAGAACAGATGCCAAGCACCCTGGTCTCAGCTCGGCTTCACCAAGTAGTGTGACCGCCTTTGGCTTAAGGATGAGCCATCAGCTTACTCTGATGCCACCTGGACTTAACAAGAGGTTCAAGGCGATCAGTTCTAGATAGACAGACAGACGACTGTAAACAAGTGTTTTAAAAGCCGAGGGTCACGGTACAGAAGCTTTAGACAGAATCGTGGTCAGGACTGGCCGGGTCGAGGCAGGGGGAGAATAACCATAGTCAGGCAGGCAAGGGTCAAACCAGGAAGTCAATCAGGAGGGTAGGCAGAATCGGTGTAAGTAATCAGGAAAGGATCAGGATACAGATATCAGGATTGTCAAAAGCCTGGCAGTGTCAAACATTGAAGCTCAGGACAACTAGAAGCTTAATAGTGCAAGGTACAAGGCACCAGGAATAAACCTATCACGGGCAATTCTCTAGTAAAAAGTGTCCCTTTAAATACCTTTTTGAATTTCGCACACACTAAGGAAATGCCTGCAATAGAAGAGGAGTGGCGCAGCGGGCGTCCCTGCCGATAGAGTGGCGGGCGTCCCCGCCGCACCACTAGACCACCAGGGTGAGTTTTCCTTACACTATTAATGGATGAACGTTAGAACATTTGAGAAATATGTTTCTAAAAATCCCAGTGGAATGAATAGAAGGTGGGTGAGTTTTTAATTATGAAACTCTTAACTCACATTTTGATAAATCTGCCCCTAAAGCAGTGATCCCCAACCAGTAGCTCGCAAGCAACAGGTTTCTCTCCTACCCCTTGGATGTTGCTCCCAGTGGCCTCAAAGCAGGTGCTTATTTTTGAATTACTGGCTTAGAGGCAAGTTTTGGTTGCATAAAAAACAGATGTCCTGCCAAACATTCTCTCCTGTAGGCTGCCAGTCCATATAGGGGCTACCAAAAACCCAATCAGAGCTCTTATTTCACATCTACATGTACTTTTTCATGCTTGTGTTGCTCTCCAACTCTTTTTAAATTTAAATGTGGCTCACGAGCTAAAAAGGTAGGGGAACAAATTACACAAATACTCAGAAAACCCCAGGTCCAGAGTATTTTGAGTAACAGATCCCATTTGACAAAAAGTCAACCTACACCTGCCCGCTCCTAACACGCACCCGACCTGAACCCTACGAGCACTTTTATTTACAGACCTACACCTGACCTGCATGATGTCACATTTAGGGGCAGTTTAGTGTCGTGTCTATAAATAGTCGCTGCCAGAAGCAGAAGCCGACACAGTAAGGTCACAGGCTGTGAAAACAGAAAGGAGAGCTCAACCCACACCTTGCCCCTTGACCCGCAAGCAGAAATCAACCCCAACCCACCCAACACACGGGTAAACCTACGGGTCC
Source organism: Xenopus borealis (assembly GCA_024363595.1). Taxonomy (NCBI): domain Eukaryota; kingdom Metazoa; phylum Chordata; class Amphibia; order Anura; family Pipidae; genus Xenopus; species Xenopus borealis. Next base: position 24,189,909 of record CM044441.1, read on the forward strand.
TGTGGGTATCAGGTCGACCCGCACATCATTGCTATACACAGAAAGTGCACAGTTACTTTTGGCCATACAGTATAGTTGATTGATTTTGATTAGCTGATAATTTGATCAAAGTAAATGGTAACCACAATGAGATGAAGAAGAAGGGTAATGATACCATAAGCACAGTAAATTCTGCTGCAAAGTGCCTTTACTGGATCAAAAATCCAATAAAGGCACTTTGCAGCAGAATGGTATCATTACCCTATTTTTGGATGGATTAGTGATCGCATTGGATGGATGCAAGGGTCCTTGATACCGAATAATTTAAGCCAAGGGTAAATATACCAGTTTAATTCATTCATGAAGAAGAAGGGAATAGGCTCTTTAAACATATCACCAAGTCAACATATGTAAGATATTTAGGTCCTAACAGATATAAAGCAGTGAAAGAACACTAGACAACGTCCATTGGCACAGGTAGATGATTTACATTCAACAGAAAGTTATTTTTAATAAGAAAGGATGTTTTTCCGTCGGATTACTGTAGCAGCATTTGATTGGTTATAAGAAGTGCAAGCAGAGATTTCATCTCTTTTTTTCTTAATCTCAGAGTTTGGATCCTTTCTTTGCACAGAAATAAAGACTAATGTATCATTTGAAGCCAGAATTTGTATTAGAGCATTCTGCAGGAAAAATGAAGCTGTGAGCGGAGAGAACAAATTACAAGACTACAAATGAAAAATGAGAAAAGTACAGAAAGAATATAGGGACATTCACTTGCCTTTAATTTAACTACAGCTCCAGTCTATTCTGCCAACAGTATGGAATGCCAAGTCACTTATACTCTTAAGCGGTAACAGGTACAATTACTTTATGGCGTTAGTAACCAATGGGATGTTTGCTTCCAAACAGCAGACTGTTTAGGAGAATTTAACTCTAAAAACAGAAATGCTGTATTTTATATATTGAACTCACCGCACCAGCATCTCTATAATAATAATGATACAGGTCATCAAAGTGCTTTATAGGGGATTATCATCTTGGATCTAGTTAGCAGTGTCAGTGACACTCACATGCTCAGTGGGCTCTGGGCAGCTGTTGAGAATCTAAGCTTAGGGGTCATTGCAAATCATCAAGCAGAAAATAAAGTTCACCTGTCATAGAAGCTGTATAGAAGGTGTCAAGCTGTTGACATCTTTTGGAGTAGGGGCAAGATGGGTGATGTCAGGGCAGGGTGGGTGATGTCTAGGGGCTGTGCCATTAAGTGCACAGGCTTGTGACATCAGGGTGTGAGACAATGACCCAGTGATCCATACTGGCTGACCAATGCAATGTCGGACTGGGACATCAGAGGCCCACCCAAAAACCTCACACCAGGGGCTCACTTTCAGTATTTTCTTTACGTACTATAATCTATTATGACATCTATGTAGCATCTAGAAATAGGGAATGGCCATGAACCTGGCCAAATTAGCAGCATGAGGGCCCACTGACACCTGGGCCTACCGGGACTTTTCCTGGTATCCTGGTGGGCCAGTCCGACACTGGACCAATGCAATCTGGATTTTCTAATTTGGAATAAAGAGCAGGCGCAGAAATACCAGAAATGCAGTGGTTTTGGAGCTCTCATGTAACAATTTCCTGATTTATTTACTATTCATCCTTTTATTGTGACTTTCATATACTATATATATATATATATATATATATATATATATATATAGAGTATATTGTGTGCCAGTCTCTAAGCTCAGTAAGTGACAACAGCCCAGAACATGAGCAATGAACCAGCAAAAAGAAGACGGGGAGCTACTGGGGGAGGTACAGATCTTCACTAAGGACTATGGTTGGCTTGGGCTCTAGTAGGGGAATGTAATATAAGTCGGTAACACAAAAACTATTCGCAATGCAAAAAGTTAAGCCTTCGCCTGAACGAATGTTGCTTTGCGCGAATGCAATATACCTTGTGCAAACCCGGAAACTGTTTAGCGACCACTTCCTCCAGCAGAAGGCCATTTGCGAATTTTATGCTTTGCGCTAATGCGCTGTCAATGTAATAAAACTTCTTACTGAAAAAGTTGCATTGTTTGCTCCAAAAGATTACAACACCTTCAAGCACTTCTTAAGAGCGCGCAATTACAATCCACAATGCGCAAGAACGATTCGCAATGCAATAACCGTTTAAAGAAACAATATTACATTGCGAGATGTGGATTTTTACTCTGATTGGTGTGCAATGTTTTTCTCTTATTCTCTCTTATCTCTTCAATACTTACTCTACTTTCTGTAGAGCCCTGCTAAAATGGCGCCACCTTGTCTTTGCTGTTGTTATGAAACACTTTTAAAGTTCCTGCCTAAGTATTATTTCTTGAATGTCTGTGGTCCCCTATCCTCATGTAGCATTAGAGGAAAGCAAGTAGTTAGACCAAGAGGTATTTTTGTTATGGAGTATAACATTTGTATTTGACCAGCTGCTGCTAAAATATACATACTTGCTTAAAAGCCTTCGCATTGTTTGGTCTGTATTATATTTAAAAGAAAAGCCTTGTATCCTGAAATGCTGGTGCTGAGGGCAAGATAATCACAAAAAACAGGCATATTTAGCACCAGTTTAAAGTAATCCCTTTGAAATTTCTGTTTGTGCTTCTTTACGAAGCAGAGATGTTTTTCCATTACCATAAATAAAATTTGATTTTTTTTTACACCTAATTTTTGGAGCTTATTTTTGATAACAGAATTCAATTTGTGGATGGGAGTTAAGGCAACTTTGTTTCAATAAAAAAATTAGAAAAAGGTGCATTTTAGAAAATACTCCCCCTTAAGATACAAGTTCCCGGAAAGATCCTTTATCGGGAAACCCCAGGTGAGATACATTTGGGAAAGTAAACCTGAGCAAATTGATTTTTTTACTGCTTGATAGAATGCTAAAATATCTGTCCCTAAGGGTCATATATATTACCTACTGAGGGTAGGGTTCTGAAGAAATGATGTCAGAGATGATGCCAGAATATTAGAGTGAGTGAATGAAGAACTTGAAAAAAACTCAAACTCATGCTTTCTATAATGAATTGCCTTTTTTCCCTTCTGCCAGAAGAAACTTGTAAGGTTTTAAGTGGTGAATTGTGTACCACAGAAATGACAATTCAGTGCATCAGAGCAATACATGTAAAGATTTGCTTGTTTGTCAGCAAATCATTGGATTTGATATATCTAACACAAGTAACTCAAAACAACTGGACTTGCTGAGAAATTCTAATGAAGACGTTTCACTGTTCATCTGAGCAGCTTCTTCAGTTCAACTGACTGGTGTAGGGGAGTTCTCGGCATATAGACTCTTCCAACAATCCAATCACAATGGCACATTGAAACTCTTCAGAGAGGTGACATCTGAAATTCACAGAGGTGTTGATTCTGTGTAGGATAGGATTACAAATGTGTCATGCACAAAACAGGTGTTACTTGGAAGAGTTGCATGAATGGATGTGTGAAGAGTTCTGAAACTGCCGGGGTACAGATGGTAGAACAGCATTGTATGTAGCAGACAGGGGGTGTCAAAGGCCCCTGCCTCTGTTCAGGGATGTTTTCTCCACCTTAACATGAATTGCCTCTTTCACACCTCTTTCAAACCAGCGGTCTTCACCTGTTTCTAGGAGTTACATGACACATTGGTAATCCTATCACAGTAACTACACAGAATGTGCCGTTGTGATTGGAGTATTGGAAGAGTCTATATGTCGAGAACTCCCCAATACCAGTTGAACTGAAGAAGCTGCTTGGAGCAGTGAAACATCTTCATTAAAATTTCTCAGCAAGTCCAGTTTTTTTCATTACTTTTGTTAGATATATCGTGACCTGGATGAATGAGAATCTTCATAGTCAGATTGGATTGGATATTAGGATGATATGATCATTTGACCCTTGGGAAAAATGATTGAATCAGTTGATATCGCCCACCTCTATGATGAGAGTGCAGATCATTGGCATCAACAAGCTGATTCAATCCTTTCCCTGGCCAGACCAATTTTCAGCCAGATGTCGGATTTTCAGGTCTCATACATCAGTATAAGAGAGTAGAGCCATTACATGTTTCAGGCAAAGGCAGAGTTTAAGGTATGCAAAAGGCAGCAATTGGAACCCGTAATCTACATAGAAGACTTCATACATGGGCCTCTAATATAATTCCACATTTTTCTGGAGTCCTCAGTGGAGTTTTCATGTGATGAACTAAGAGATAAGCTTGTCTCTTTTAATCAAGTCTGGCCAAATGTGAGCAGATCTTATTCACCTCATGAACACTCCTGATTAGTGATTAGCGAAAAATTTCAACCAGGTTTGCTGCTAATAAAACAACCACAGACTCCAATGAGTGAAAAAAATTGTTGTGCTGCAAAAAAATGTTGTCGCCTATTGACTTCAATGCATTTGGCAAATTTTTTTCATGACTTTTCAGTGAAATGGGTCAGATTCGACCATCACTACTCCTGAATCTTGATTGTACCCAATAATATATTGGATAAAAAACCCAGCAGTGCTTATTATGAGACACAGATGGACGGAACAAATGTGTAGACCAAGAAATGAACAATTAACTTTATTTAAATAACATCATTAATTTACAGGCCAGATTTCTGTATTGAAGAGAGTCTGATTCATCATTAATGCAACTTCTCCCCTTTGACGCATTTAAACATTAACATGAATCAGTGGTACAATATAGTTTTTCTGATCTATGACAAACATTATTGCTCACTATGTTTTCACTGAGCCGTTTACCCATTATGTGCTTTCAGAATGGGACTATGAACTTATTACTATTACTTACAAGCCAAATAATATATAACATGTAACTAATTGAAATGGCATATCTGACATTATTTATTCCTTGGTTCACATGTAATGTTAAACTCTTGCTCAGCATTAATTCGTCTTTTTGTGTCTGGCATGATCGGATTGGTTTATTGTATTGCTGTTTTTCCAATGGAACGTTGATTTTGCTGAAGGCCCAATTCACATTATTGACTTTTATGGAGCTGGTTATTGGTTATATTTTCACACAGTGCGATCAAACTGCCACAAGACTGGAGCTTGCTCATGAAAGTCTGCAGCCCTGGACATATGTGGTCAAGGCATGATCAGGTAGCACTTTGTCTTTTTTCAGTAACAAATGTGACTACTTCCAACCTGTATAGTGAATAGACAATACTATTGACTGCATTATTACCATTGAATGCTTTTGCTGGTCTTCCAATGACCAACCCGATGGTATAATTGGTTTACAGAACCAGTCACTGTCAAGGTTCTCTGTGTTAAGAAAAAACAGAGACCTAGAAATCAGAGCACATGTACTCAAATGAGGTGGATTACTGAGATGTTTTTGTAGACAAAATGAAAAGGACCATTAAAGGGAAACTGTCATGGGAAAACATTTTTTTTTAAAATGCATCGGTTAATAGTGCTGCTCCAGTAAACTTCTGCATTGAAATCCATTTCTCAAAAGAGCAAACAGATTTTTTTATATTCAGTTTTGAAATCTGACATGGGGATAGCCATTTTGTCAATTTCCCAGCTGCCCCAGTCATGTGACTTGTGTCAGCACTTCAGGAGGGAACTGCTTTCTGGCAGGCTGTTGTTTTTTCCTTCCTCCAGTGTAACTGAATAGTACGCAGTGGGACATGGGTTTTACTATTCAGTGTTGTTCTTAGATCTACCAGTCAGCTGTTATCTTGTGTTAGGGAGCTGTTATCTGGTTACCTTCCCATTGTTCTTTTATTAGGCTGCTGGGTGGGGGAAAGGGAGGGAGTGATATCACTCCAACTTGCAGTACAGCAGTAAAGAGTGATTAAAGTTTATCAGAGCACAAGTCACATGACCAGGGGCAGCTGGGAAATTGACAATATGTCAAGCCCCATGTCAGATTTCGAAATGAAATATAAAAAAATCTGTTTGTTCTATTGAGAAATGGATTTCAATGCAGAAATCTTCTGGAACAGCACTATTAACGGATGCATTTTGAAAAAAATTTTTTTTCCCATGACAGGATCCCTTTAACATAATTTCAAGCTTATTTAGATGAATCCTAGATCAATGAGAGAAAAGAAAAGAGCTCTAAAAACAAAATGAAAATATGGGTTAAAATGGTTTAAATTAAGTAGGCAATTAGGTCTTATTAGTTGGTTTGTTCCTATTTATAAATGCATAGGCCTAACTGCAGACCAGTGCCCCAGATATTTTTAATAAGTTATCAACACCTTGAACTCTACTATGCTGATTTGTGTATAAAATTATATCTGATCGTCATGTTTTTATTTCATGTTGGATTCCTATTTTTATTATTCTTTAATGGACACTAAACTCAATAATTTATGCTGAGTCGAGTTAAGTCCAAGAGAGCTGAGGGTTTACTCATACTTGAGGGTACTTTGTGCATAAAGCTTGAATAAAAAAAAAAAAAGATCCCTTCACCATTCTCCAAGCCAATAATAACAATAGTACTGTATATTGGCACAAAAGGGAATCCTACATTGCTTCAGGGGGACAATGAGACCTTTGCATCTTTGGGCTAGTTACGTTGGAATCAATAGTTGTGAGCAGGGAATCACTTGATACACTTCGGCCCAATTAAAAAAGTGGTCTTAAAACTGGTCTTAAAAAATATTAAATCTGTAGAAAGCAGCTTCAGTTAAGAATTTCCTTTGTTGTAATGCTTGTTTTTGAAACATAAGTCTATCAGCCTGTGCAGTGGTGGAGGCTGGTAATATATCTAGGGACCTAAAAAAAAAAATATAAACATACTATTCGTAGTGCAGTTGAAGGGGGGGGATAATCTTGCAGGTTCTACAGCACGTGAGCTGGAAGCATATTCCATATAATTAGAGGCAGTACAGTACCTGCTTTGAGTGACTGGTAGCAGGTGGTATTTACATTAATTGTAAATGATATTAGAATTTATCTCCTGAAAGTTTTACACAGGGAAGTCTGTGAAATTATCCTGACATCTAAATTACATGCTGTCTTCTTTCTTGCCATAGAGAGGGTTGTCGAATGAGCAGATGTCTGACTCCTTGTTAAATTGCTGGAAAATAAAATAGAATAAAGTCTGAGAATTTGGGAATCAGTTTTTCTGCATAGTGTACGGTAAGTATGCGCGTAAATAAAAACACTTTCACCTCAATTCCAAACTCATAGTATGGAGCCAATAAAAAAAAGCAATGCCATTATTTAAGTCTGTTACTGGAAACCTGCTGGTGCCTGTTGGAAGAATTGTATTTACTCAATACGCCCATGTATTTAATCATACCAAATGCAGAGGCTATACCGTAAGCACTGACCAAAGTTTCTACCAGGTCTAGTAACTGATAGCAACCAATAAGCATTTAGCATTTACTGACACCTGATAACAAGCAAACACCTGCAAGTTATCTCTAAACTCAAGCCATGTGTTCCTGTTATTACATCAACACATCCAACAACTTTTTTGTAATCCATTGGATTCAATCAGCAGTTAGCGTTGATCACTTATTCTTACAGATCAATGGAACACGATGGGTGCTAAACATGCTCAAGATCTAGTAAATTGTAGCAATGACATTTGATTGCCTTCTTCTTCTCTCTCTCCTCTATACTTCTGCATATATCCTCTGCACTCCAACATCCATCAAACTGTCCTCAAATTGTAATCTCTTCTTCGCTGCTCCCATCACCCTCTCTCAACCTAAACACTCTGTCTTGTATTGTTAAATCTATTAACCCTTCTCAACCCATCAAACAACACAATGCTCAGACTGTCAAATCCTATTCACACCTTGTCTCACTTTCCTTACTACTATTACTTGCAGCTGGGGACATCTCCCCAAACCCTGGCCCCACTCACTCTTTCCTACCATCACCTATTCCCACTCTCAGGCATTTAACAATGTCTTCTCCTGTCTCCAAGACCTTACGCACTTCTAATCCTGCAAACCTTATTCACATAAAACCAGCTCCCTGTCTGCCTTTCTCATGTGCCCTCTGGAATGCACGGTCAATCTGCAATAAACTCACAGCAGTCCATGATCTCTTTATATCCAAATCTCTTCACCTTCTGGCTATCACTGAAACATGGCTCTCTCCCTCAGACACTGCTTCACCTGCTGCCCTCTCCTATGGAGGGTTCTCACTTAGTCACACCCCGAGACCGGATGGCCGTCATGGTGGTGGGGTTGGATTTCTTCTCTCCCCCAAATGTAGGTATAAAAATATAACCACACCAGCTTCTCTTGCCTTCTCTTCTTTTGAAGTCCACAGCTTACGCTTATTTTCTCCAATTTCTTTGCGTGATGCTGTCATATATCGCCCCCCTGGCCCCTATTCTACCTTTTTAGATCACTTTGCTGCTTGGCTTCCATACTTTCTCTCCAGTGAGACACCTGCTCTCATTTTAGGTGACTTCAACATTCCTATTGACAACTCTGCTTCTCCTGCCACCTCTAAACTCCTCTCTCTAACAACTTAATTTGGTCTCTCTCAGTGGACCGACTCACCTACTCACATCGAGGGTCATGCTCTTGATCTTATATTCTGCCACTCGTGCCACCCATCCAACCTTATTAATTCTCCCTTCCCCCTATCAGACCATCACCTACTGTCCTTTCACATAACACTTTCACCTGCACTATCACAACCATCTCTCTCCACCCACACATACAGAAACCTTAATGCAATTGATCCACAACAATTATCAACATCAACAGCACAATCTATCTCTCATATCGACAATTTTTCCTGTCCAAATGAGGCACTTTCTCTCTACAACAATGCCCTTTCAACAGCTCTTGACTCCCTTGCTCCTTCTACCACCCGTCACAGCCGACCAACTAGACCCCAACCCTGGCACACTAGTGTAACCCGGTATCTCAGAAGATGTAGTAGATGTGCTGAACGACGGTGGAGAAAGTCACGAACTGATCCTGATTTCATCCACTTCAAATTCATGCTCTCCTGCTACAATCGAGCTCTATCAATAGCTAAAGAACAGTACTTTTCTTCTTTAATCTCCACTCTGTCCTCTCAACCACAGCGACTGTTTGCCACATTTAACTCACTTCTATGCCCCCCTCCACCCATTAATGTAACTGCCCAAGATCTTGCTCATTTCTTTAATGAAAAAATAGATCTCATTAGACTGAGCATACCGTCCGACAACAATCTCAGACTAAATTGCAGTCCACTCACATCCACCTTACACTCCTTCGCCCCCGCAACACTAGATGAAGTCGGCAAACTTCTAGCCTGCTCAAAACCCACAACCTGCTCCCTAGACCCCATACCCTCTCGCCTCCTCTATCCAATCTCTGATACACTCTCTCCTGCACTTACCCACCTATTCAACCTTTCACTCTCCACTGGTACATTCCCATCCTCGTACAAACAAGCACTAATCACTCCTATCCTCAAAAAACCTTCCCTTGATCCCAGCTCTCCCACTAACTATCGTCCGGTTTCCCTTCTTCCATTCACATCCAAATTACTGGAAAGGCTTGTTTACAAACGCCTGATCCAGCATCTTACTGACAACTCCCTTCTTGATCCCCTGCAATCAGGCTTCCGCCCAACACACTCAACTGAAACTGCACTCACTAAAGTAACCAACGATCTTCTATTGGCAAAGTCTAAAGGTCACTATTCCATACTCATCCTTCTAGATCTCTCTGCAGCCTTTGACACAGTTGACCACCCACTCCTCCTTAACATTCTATACTCCGCTGGCATTCGTGACACTGCTCTTTCATGGTTTACATCTTATCTCTCTGACCGTTCCTTCCAAGTTGCCTTCTCTAACTCTACTTCTACTACGTTCCCTCTCTCTGTCGGAGTTCCTCAAGGCTCTGTTCTAGGCCCTCTGCTGTTCTCACTCTACACTACTTCACTAGGAAAACTTATTCAGTCATTTGGACTTAAGTATCACCTCTATGCTGATGATACACAAATCTACTTGTCCACTCCTGACCTCTCTCCTTCTGTCCTTTCCCAAGTTACAGATTGTCTCTCTGCTGTCTCCTCCTGGATGTCACAGCACCACCTGAAACTGAACCTTTCAAAAACTGAACTCATTATTTTTCCTCCAAGATCTTCCCCTGTCCCTCAGATTTCACTCACAGTAAACAACACTACATTTCATTCCACCTCACAGGCACGCTGCCTAGGAGTTATACTAGACTCACATCTGTCTTTTACACCACATATTCAAACACTTGCAAAATCCTGTCGTATTCAACTACGCAACATTGCCCGGATACGATCATATCTCAGCTCAGAATCAACCAAAACACTTATTCATTCTCTTATCATCTCCCGACTTGATTACTGCAACCTACTCCTTGCAGGAATTCCAACAAGTCGACTTTCACTACTCCAATCTGTTCTAAATGCTGCTGCCAGACTTATTCATCTATCTAAATGCTCAGCATCCGCTGCTCCCATATGCATGTCCCTTCACTGGCTCCCAATCTCCTTCAGAATCAAATTCAAATTACTAACCCTCACATTCAAGGCCCTTAACAATGAAGCCCCTCCCTATATTTCATCTCTGATCTCCAAATACACTCCTACACGCAACCTTCGCTCTGCTTCTGACCTTCGCCTCGCTTCTCCTCTAATCACTTCTGCCCATTCTCGTCTACAAGACTTCTCTCGGGCTTCTGCTTTTCTCTGGAACTCTCTGCCTCGAGCTGTCAGACTTTCTCCTTCTTTCCAAACTTTCAAACGCTCCTTAAAGACCCTCCTGTTTAGAGAAGCGTATTCAATGTACCTTAAATAATCAATCACTGCTGTATCATAATTCACTAATTGTGTCTGAAACCCTAATGTCTCAATTGTACCCTAACCTTTAGTTGTAAACTCTAATGTGTAGGGCCCTCTAATCCTATTGTATCTGTATATCCTTGATTGTTATCCACTTTTATTCCCTGTTTGTTATAACTAAGGAAAGCACTGCGTATCTTGTCGGCGCTATACAAATAAATGATGATGATGATGATGATATGATCAGTGGTGGGTGAATTTATTTGCCAGGTGCATTTTATTTGCGTTTAGAATCTCCCGGGAAAAATTGCAGATGAAAATTTGCCAGCGTAATAAAAATCACACACCGGCGTCTGTTTTTTGGGCGCAGGCACTTTTTCACTTCAATTTGTGCCGGCATCCATGTACGGACGCCAGCGTAAAAAAACTAGAAAAACTAAAAAAAAAAAACTAGAATTTTTCACCGTTTCGGGACAAATTCACCCATCACTAAATATGATGAATAACAAAATACAAGGATCCATGTTGTAGGTCTCACCATCCCCAGCTACAGTCATGTAAGTCATGTAGTCATGTTTAAGTTTTAACTTTGAAATCAGGTTGCAGGCAAAACTTGGTGCCTTTAAAAAATATGAATAACAAAACAGGACCGTTCTTCTGTACTACATATAGTTGGAATAATGACTCAACTGTGGATACAGCAATGCTTCTTTTTGTAAATGTAATTACTCAGAAGTCTATATATATACTTGGATAAGCTCCAAAAAGATCAAAACTGGTCTATAGCCAAGTTAATCAGCTTCTGTAATACATATGGAGATATTAATGTAAAAATCTAAAGGAAATAGCTGTTTTGTAATGATTGCATCGGGACACAATCTGTGAAATTTTGCAGCTTTTTTTTTGCTATAAATTTCCCAGGGGCAACTAAAATGTGATATTACATGTGATATTATACTAACAAAGAGTCAGAGACAGAACCATTTTCTGTCCTGCTATTCCATGTCTCCTATTGTAGATAACCAGTCCTGCAGTTTGGCAATATGTTTTAAATAAAATCATATTCTCTCTGAGATGAACTGAGCTGAAAGACTTTGAAAACTGGAAAACTATGACTTTTGTCCCAAATAGCTCAACAAAAAGGCTACCTGTTTCTATTTCATGGTTTTAAGGTTCCTGAGGCTTTGCTTAAGACAGTGGTTTTTCAAAAGCTCATCTACAGCTTTGCTACTGGAAAACACATTTCTGCAGAGATATATATACATGAAACAATACCCTAGGTCGAAAGCTAGCAGATCATTATATAAAACTGGCCACAGTGAAGTAACTTAAAAAAAAATGCCAGACATAGGACCACATTTTTATGCTGTAAATTATTAAATGGAAATTAGGATCTTGGTGTTTTTTTTTAAAAAACCAAGATCTTGCTGGAAAAAAATGTTTCTTACTTGAAAATAAAGGTTGATATAAAAACAGAATGATGAGTAGCTTATGACTACATTTATGGCTGGAAAAGTTTCTCGAACCATCACTTCCTCAATGGCATTTTGGGCCAGGAGAAAAAAAGTTTTTTTTTCTGCTGAGAATATTGCCAGTATACTAGAAAGCTTCCCCATGTGAGGGTACCTAGGTAACCACACTCCAGAGCACAAGGTACAAACAAACTTGAAGTTATATTTTTACTTTGAGACTCATTACTCCAATCAAAGCATATTCTACTTGGCAAACAATGTGAGTTGCTTGTTTCTGCAAGGAAGTATAGAAATGTCTGATGTCCCAGCATGTACGTTGCTTATCAGAAACACATCATTAGCAAGTTAAATAGGGATATAGATGAAGTAGTATGAACTATGGAATCTGAAACATTATTAGTAAGTACAATTTAGTAAGTAGTAAGTAATTCATGCAGATAATGGAAGAAGATACCTCCTGGGATGTTCTCCAAGGATAGACACTGACTTGGACTTTTGAGCATTCAAAATCATTTATCTGAAAATTACAAATGATTAAATGTTAAACATATAGCTTGGAAACGTCTGTTTCATTCAAAAACCTATTATTTCAGATAATGTTGACGAAATTAGATGAGTGAGTCTACATAACCCAACTGAACATGTTGATTACTTTCCACTCAGAAACACAGCTGGACCTACCAGTATTCACCTGGGCTCCTTTATGTCCATCCTTATACATAAAACATGTTGGCTTGCTCATGAACATAGGTTTGAAAGCTACTATATATAGTTTGCAGATTACAGGTATCAACTCCTAATTCAAATAATCTCTACTACTGTTGTTTAGAAATTAGAAACCTTCTAAACAACTCATAAATTCTGTAATTACTGAAATAATCAACAAATTATTCACTAGAAGGAGCTGATATAATGCAATTTGCTATTTTTTGTGTTTTTTTCAGACATTTGAGAAAATCATAGTGGAAAAAACAATTACTGAATAAAACATTTAACAAAATACATAATAATTAAAAAAGTAATACATTTTTTAAGTTTCGAGATTTATTTTTGAGAACTCGATTGAAAAGACTGGACAGAAACCTGGTGGGATTCGATAAAAGATTGGTTGTCAGTTTACTGGAAGAGAAAACAATTACTGAATAAAACATTTAACAATATACATAATAATTAAAAAAGTAATACATTTTTTAAATTTCGAGATTTATTTTTGAGAACTCGATTGAAAAGACTGGACAGAAACCTGGTGGGATTCGATAAAAGATTGGTTGTCAGTTTACTGGAAGAATGTGATTGTTGAAACAATCAAATTAGAGGCTGCATGTAGATAGCCAGACTGGTGAGAGGGGTATGATGAAGAGGAATTTTAGAAACAGTTGAGAATTTTAACCGATTGTATTTAGAAACTTTTCTATACAGTTGTAGTTGGTTAAATGCTGAACCCTATAATACTGTGTTTATAAATGCTTCTTGTAATTTAAAAAAAATTAATACAAATCAATTTTCACTGCGTAACTTTTAAACCCAGCTGGGATTTTTAAGAAGCGGTTATGTTCAGGGTTGAAAAATGCAATGCTCAATTATTGAACATATGTGAACCATCTCCCAGTACTGCAGTAACCTCTGCCTGTGTACGTAACAAGATTTGTCAATGCCTCCGAGACAAAACTCATCAGAAGACACAAATTTAACTTGTATCGGAGCTATTTACTAGGCTGAACTTTCCAACTGATGGCCTGTGGGTTGTATGTGGCTCACAAGGGACTTTGCTCAGAATATAGCCTTTCATTTGATATTATCACTTTTATAGGGTACGGCCATGGGAGCTTAATTCAGTGACAATAATTCAATGCAGTATATAACTTTCCCCCAAAGCAGATCTGCTTCAGACGTGACTAAAGCAAATACAGAACTGAGGGTTTGTTTTGCAGTTACCCAGGGACTTTCTGACTGTAAATACATTTTATACCTATTTTTGACATGGCAAATGACATGTCAAAAGCCGGAAATAGAGTCTGAAAGAAAGCACTGCTCACAGGCCAGTTTATGCAGTATCCATAATTATAACCACACGGCAGTCTATATTTTGAATCTTACTGTCACCTCTTGATAAGTGCTGGAACTAAGCTGATCTTCTAAAATGAATAATATTAATGCAACTGTTCTATTGAAGCAACGTGTAGACCTCAGAATATAATGGCATGACCTGTAAAATCTTGTGGTAGCAGCTCAGAAACAGGAGTAACTGCTTTTTTAATCTATAAAAGGGTTAAGAATAAAAAAGGGGTACTATTATAAAAATACATTTTGTATCTAAAATATATATAAAATAGTGTAAAGCAGTCAAAGTAAAAAAATGGATGCATTAAAAATAACATAAATAGCTCTATATAGTTTCAGCAAAAATTGGTTGTGACAATGCTTGTCTCATAGCCATTAAAAATACAATCTTGTAAACTAAACTAAACTAGAGTTTAGATCCTTTTAGTACAATTCAGTTCAGTTATAGAATGATAGATCTCCACTACCTTAAATCAGTTATCTGTCCATGTACACAAGAATTGTACAAGACTAATAGACGTTAGTGGAGATGTTATGGAAACAACATTTATTTATGTGACTCTACCATGTATCAAATGCCTTTACATAATTAAAGAACAGCTCCTCTCCCATGCAACACTTTTTAGAAGTCACCAACAACTTTCATGTTCCATACCAACATCTTTGCCTCTGACTTAATCTTAAATTAGCCAAGACCTCATTAGTAATCTTGTCATAGTGTATCTCATTACTTTTCTACCTAGTAGAAATATTTAGCAGCATGTTTATCTATATTATTGGGGCTATACACTATTCTAATATTGTAACATAACCTGTGAAAATATCATGTACTGTAGGTTGTGGTGTTTATACAAATGGCCTGCAGGTGGCACTGTGCATACACAGGACTTTCTGTACAACTTGAAAGTGAAAGTAAGACTTACTGCTGTTATGTAATGGCTGCATGACCTGCTAATAAAGCACTGTTATACTCTCCTCATCCTCGGCTACCAAACACAACAAATGGCGACAAGGATGTCTTTTCTACCTCTGCAGCAGCCTGCACCTTTTCTACCAAACCCTTGTGAGCCTACCATACCTTTTACTGCTTGGATCCGTATGTTTGATAATAACATTATTGCTGCTGACCAAGGGGAGATTTCTGCAGCTAGAAAGCGTGCTTTACTTATTCATTGCCTGGGAGCAGAGGGACAGTGTATACATTACCATTACCTGATGATACTTATGAAACTGCTCTTACTACTACTTTTATGTGCCAAAAGTAAATGTGGTTGCTGAAAGATATAAATTCCGCCAACGTGGACAGTGTAATGGCGAATCCACGGAACATTTTGTAGCAGCTTTGAGAGAGCTGGTTGTTACCTGTGAGTTTGGGAATCTAACAGATGAAATGCTAAGATACCAAATAGTGGAAAAAACAAACTCACCATGTATTAGAGAGCGACTGCTCCTAGAGCAAGATTTAACCCTTTAAAACGCTATTACAGTTGCTAGCCAAATGGAAAAAGCAGTGGCAGAGGCTAAAACTCTCAGTCAGGGAACTGCTGGGAATGTACAGACTGTGAATTCAAAACTGTGGCCTAATAATGCGCAGGCACAGGAAAAATACAGTACTAAGGAAAGGGATTCACTGCAAAACCATGCAGCAAATACAAATAAAAAATACTGCTTTCGCTGTGGTTCAACACAACACTTGCAAACTATACTAAATGCCCTGCCAAAGCTATAAAGTGCCGCAAATATTTGAAACCAGGTCACTTTTCTGGGGTCTGCCGTAGTTCTGTTAAAGAACAAGTAAATGTTTTTTTTTTTCTATCTCTAAATTTGCTCTAAACAGCCCCTCAAATTAATGTACCTTAGTCCCTGCTGCAAGTCTGCTCTGGTTTCTGTGTTATCAGCAGCTTGTTTCACCTTCTTCCTGGTGCAGAGTGAAGCCCTGCCCCTTAGCTTTCTGAGCTGACCTTATATCTTGGACTAGTCCAGAAGATCATTTGCATACTATGACATAGCAGAGAGCAGTGTGTGTAGCAGCTTTTGCTTGGGGAAACTAGCTTACTAATGAAACACTGGCTCCCTCTTCCTCTCTATTGTGGAACAGCAGCAAATGGACAGCTCAGTAAACTAAGGGGCTGGGCTTCACTCTGCACCAGGAAGAAGGTGAAACAAGCTGCTGATAACACAGAAACCAGAGCAGACTTGCAGCAGGGACTAAGGTACATTAATCTGGGGGGCTGTTTAGAGCAAATTTACAGAAAGAAAAAGAAAAACATTTACTTTTCCTTTAAAGATGTTCATGAACTCACTACTACAAATGTTACAGTATTAAGTGTGGATAAAGCTGGTACAAGTTTATATGCACTGTCAATGTCAGTACTGCTTCTGCTGACAAGGGACACTCCATTAACCTGATGCTTGATACAGGTTCAGCTGTTTCTATACTACCAAAGGATATTTTCTTGAAATACTTTGCAAAAGATACGCTTGGTGCACCTGCCCTGAGACTGGTCAGTTACTTAAAGGATCCAATCCCTGTGCTGGGTTGCTTGCCAGTGACTGTACAATTAAAATCAAATACTGCAAAATGTGACTTTTACATTGTGAATAAAGGTACTGCTATACTTGGAAGGGATCTCTTTGCTGCATTAAACCTACAATTAGTTGATGGTCTCATTACTATAGCACCAGTACCTGCCACACAACCCATGTCTAACATTTCACCTCAAAGTAACACGTCACTGGGTTGTGCAAAGAACTTTGTACACAAAGTTAAGCTAAGACCAGATGTAAAACCGGTACGCCAGAAAGTGAGACGCCATATTAACTGTCTTATGGACGCATATGGAATGCAAGTCGTCTTGCTCCTGCTAGATATGACTTTGGAGATGTTCCATTTGATGAAGGACATTTCCCTAATCCTGATGCCAACTGCAATAGGGCAGAGGAAAGTGAACCTATAAGGAATACTGAGAGAATCAGGAAACTACCTGCATGGACCAAGGACTATGTCATGTGAATAATATATATATATTGCTTTAAGATACATACGGTTTAATTGTTACTGTTTATATATTTGTCCAAATGCTTTCCTACTATAGGGGGAATATGTGGTGTTTATACAAATGGCCTGCAGGTGGCACTGTGCATACACAGGACTTTCTGTACAACTTGAAAGTGAAAGTGGGACTTACTGCTGTTATGTAATGGCTGCATGACCTGCTAATAAAGCACTGTTATACCCTCCTCATCCTCTGCTACCAAACACAACATAGGTATTGTTTTTAGTTGTGTATAAATATGTACAAATGACACATTCTCTTACGCTAACATTTCTAGGGTAATTCTTTTGGGAAGCATCTTCCATGGGGAAAACAGATTAGATGGAATAACTTTCTTCCAATATATCTCTTTATATCATGACGGTGACAACTGAGTTAGAGTAATGACACAGTAAATGC
This sequence comes from Xenopus borealis, assembly GCA_024363595.1. Taxonomy (NCBI): domain Eukaryota; kingdom Metazoa; phylum Chordata; class Amphibia; order Anura; family Pipidae; genus Xenopus; species Xenopus borealis. The sequence continues at coordinate 24,207,655 of CM044441.1, forward strand.
TCTATGGCAAACATACAGACAAATTAATTGAGAGAAAATTAATTATACTTGTATACCTCTTTCTCTGATGTGATGTTGTTTCCTCCATAAACTGGGTTGGCGAAGCCACTGACAATATTTTCTTTTTGTTTTCTGGAAAAGACATAACAGTTGCTTATTGAAAAATAGGGGAAAGCAGACAATCCCATTCAAGCTTATAGAGTCTCAAACTAGGGTCAAAGTAGAGTTTGCTCTGTTAGTATTAGTATGGGACTAGTATGGTTTTGTGGCCTACAAGACCTTTTAGAGCTCATGTGCATTAACAACGGATGCATATTAGATGAAGGTATAAGTTCTTTATCAACCTGGAAAACCTGTTAGCAGTTTGCTAGGTCACCAAAACTTTGGGAACATTTGAAAGGTAAATAGACAGACTCTAGATGCATTTTTCTAATTTTTTTTAATATAAATTAAAACCTAAAAATAAGTAATAAGAATTGAAACTTACTGAAGTATGTTTTTTTAATATGTGGAATACTTAGAAAAAGTATTATAAAAGGTGAAACCACCCCTTGAAGGGCAATTCAATAACAGATGAAACTTTTGTCTTAATAACAAACCACAGAAACTAATCAAATGCTTTCTTTCAAACAGCAGATCAGCTAATCCCACCATCTGATTGGACACTTTGGGTTACTTTTACTGGAGAAAAACCTAATCTCAAGGTTGATTTTAGCATTAAAGCTGCCTGAGGCTGCGTTCCTGATGCATCGTTAGTGCAGAGAGCAGAATTTCACTCTGTCCTAGAATATCTGAATTTCCAGTGTAATAGCCAGAAAGTTACCTCATATTTTTTTCCCTCCCCTGATAACTTGTTGGGAAATGCTGCCTGAGGAAAAGTACTTACCTCATCTCATGGCAGAAATGTCCCTGGCTAAATTGTTATGACATTACACCCCCTAATAACTGAATAGTCAAAAAGTTTGTCCAAGTCAACTTTTTCATCACTGTAGATCCAAGCAAACATTCCTTACAAGTCTGAAACAAACTTGGCCAGATTAAATTCCCTTCCATCATAATTTTACTTTAATTAGCCTTGGAGTGCCCTTGGTTGTAGCATCTCCATACACATGCTTCCAATGGTGATCTAAAGCCTTTAAAAATTGGTGTTGGTCTTGGTATTCACTCCCCCTTTAGAAGGTACAGAATGGGAGGAAGAATCAGCCTTTGACAACAATGTTTTGGTCAGTAGAAACTTTTCCCAAAAAACCAAACAGCCAATGCGAAATATGACCATAGGGAAATAGGGCAACAATATGGGGTTTACCTTGACATAGTATGGCAATGTGGAAATTTTTGGGGGACAGGAAATGTAGTTGGAAACTGGACCTGCCCAAAATTTTTCCCTGAGCATGATGGAAGGTTGTGGCATTAGCCCACAAACTTAAATGTCAAGGAATCACCAGCAGTGGTGTAAATAGATGTTATGGGGCCCCAAAGCATTGATAATTTGACATCCTCTCCTAAGATGTAATGGAATTGTTGATTAATTTGGGCCTTACTGGGCCCTCTACACTACTGCCCCCTTGCAATTGTAGGGTCTGCTCCCTCTGTAGTTATGCCCTCATCACCAGCTTTCACTATAATGTGTTCCCCTTTTTTATTATTTTGTAATCTTAAGTGTATGTATTTTTGCCTCTCTAACAGAAAATGACACATGAAAAGGATTAACCCACTCAATAATATCCTACTTTGAAGATTGAAAGTAATTTAGTAGGCCTCAAAGTCAGGTCAAACTGACAAGGCTGGCTGCTAAGAGCTTGCGTTTGGAGCTGTTATTGCAAAAGTAGAAATAATAGGATCTGAAACGGTTTGCAAAAATAATGTGGCTGAAACGTACCTAGGAAAATTTTCTTTTTAAGAAATCTGCAGTTTGGTGCACCTTGCCAATAAACCTTACCTTCTGAGTTTGAGCATTATCTGTGTGTCCAGATGTGGTGATTATCAAGAGAAACAAATCTGAACTCTTCATTATACACTTATTTCCAGCCCTATTCCCTGTTCTGTATATATTAAACCTGCATTATAAAGATTGACTCTGAAGTTTGCACCCCTGCAAACTTCTCCGTGACTTACACTGTTTTCTCATCTTACCCGGCAGACAATGAACCTGCAAATGAATATCAAATGTTTTCACTTCCACTGTGAAAACTGTTTCATATACCAAGCACCTGAGCTTTAATCCATGTCAAATTAAATCATATCAGGTTTTTTTCCATCCTTTGCTAGAAAGTACATACATATCTATGATTCAGTAATTAAAATTAATCACAGAGATTCTGAAAATAAATCTTGCCGCTAATGTAAATCCTGTAAGAGCTCAAGCATTTGTTAATTGATTCTTGGGAGAAACAGTTTAATTAATGGTTTGTATCATATTTCAATTTCTGTGTATACCGTGCTCCCAGGTTTATTGTTTGTGATAGATTATACTAGCAACCTGAATCTTTTTGCAAATAGATCATTGATAGATGTGCTTGCATCTGCTGCTTTCTATTGATCAACCATATTCCCAAATGGTACTCACACAGCAATGAAATGTGCAAAAACGCGTAATTTGTTGAGTTATTGAGATCCCATCAATGATTTGGGATCAACACCCTCTTTAAGTGCCGTACAGAGGCAGGGATACCAAACAGAAGACCCCTAGAGCAAGTCTCAGCTGTGAAAATGAACTTATGTATAGTGATGGGCGAATTTATTCGCCAGGTGCGAATTCCTGTGATTCTCCACCGGCGACTAAATTCGCGAAACGGTAGCAAAAATTTGCCGGTGAAAAAACGAGTCGCGCGACGAAAATGACGCAATTATGACGCAACGTGCGTCAAACTCGCTGCGCCACGCGTCAAAAACGTGCTGCGACTGGTTTCGTGAATTTCCAGCGAAATTCGCAAATTTTTCGGTGAAACGGGATAGATTCGCCCATCACTACTTATGTACTGCTTATCATTATCCCTTTGCTTACCATTTAAAACTATATGAGAGCACATATTACATTGCTAGGCAGGTGAACAAGGTCTACTGGACTGTACAATATATAGTGAATAAAGTACCCCCTCTTGTAAAATATAAGGATATTATAAGTTACTTCTAATATCCTCATATTTTGCAACTGGGGGTACTTTATTTATTATAATACACAAGTTTCAGGGAGTCATGTGACAGAAATGACATCATAACTCACCGTTTATAACTGATGACATCAGAACTCACCGTTTATAAGGATATAATTTACAAGATATTTACGGCTTTTGTGTATTATATATATATATTCAGCTGGCAACACATGGGCATATCTACCCATTGAGCCCAATTGCCAAACAAGGTGATCACTGAACCATTTTGCTTGTAAAAACTTAGAAAAAGGGTTTGGAAGTCTCCTGAGTGATTCTCCATTCGCACACTCACCCACAGATCAGATGGTTATTTGGTAGCAAAAAACATGACTAGTAGAGATTAGAAGAGTTCATCCAACCTGTATACAATAATGCTATTGTGGAGATAGAATGTTTTGTGTCAAATGAAGTGCCTGCAGTATAAAGCTAACAATCCATCTAGGAACCATAGGCAAAAAAACTAACTAAGGCACATTAAGTAGCATGGACCTCCAAGTCATATGGGGCAAATTTACTATTATTCCACAAAAATCCTACGAATTCGAAATTCGATAAGCATTCAACTATCGAATAGTTTAGGCTATCATTTTGCTCGATATTCGGTTTCACAAAAAAAAAAAATCATGAAATTTCCTTCGAACATCCGAAAAATTTGTACTATTCGAACGATCTAATGATTCGATAGTACAAATGGTATTCGAGCAGGACTTAGTCAAAGAAACCTATGGGGGGGGGGTTCCCATAGGCTTCCATTGCAATTCTGTAGGTTCAATCTGGCGAAGTAGGCATTCAAAGCTTTTTAAAATTTTGAATCCTTCGATCATCGAATGATCGAATATTCGATCATTCGATCTATTCGATCTATTTGATAATTTGGTATTCGATGATCGAAGAGGCCAAATTAGAATATTCGAATATCCAATTAAATCATACGATCGTAATTCGATCATATTCAATTGAACTTCGATCAATTCAAGTGAATTTTGTAAATCTGCCCTATATGTCTTAGCCTTAAACTCTTGTGCATTCAAACCTCTGTATACATCCTTATATACATTTTTGAGTATTAAAGTTTCTGTAAACTGTAATGCTAATGGGGAAATAAGGTTGGAGTTGTACAGCAATGATTTTCAGAAGAGTCTTACCTCTTACAAAAGAAACACAGAAAAGCTATAAGTAGCTCAGCGATTAAACATGTTACTCCAATGCCAATACCAATCCATACTCCTGGAATAAATAGAAAATTGTCAGATTACAATGATCAAAAACATGGTTGCCATATAGTTGCTCAGTGCAGCATTATGTTGTATACATGTGCAATCATTTGCTTACCACTGTCGTTATCCTCTGTTGTTCTTGAAGGCAAAGTCATAGCACTGAGGTGGCAACGGTTTCCTTTCCAGTTTTTAGGACAGCTGAATGGAAGAGAACTCAATTTAATACAATACAGATAGATAGATCCCCATTTGCTTGACTGATAGTGACATCATGTGGTTTGAATTTCATGCAAGGGGATTGGATTGATCAATAACTTGCAAGACTAGGCAGTCAGTGGTTAGCATGTGCAGAGATGCCAAACTGGATCTGATGTGACCCAGGTCATCTTGGCTCCACATGCAATGTCCCATCTGTAATTTTTCCTGTCCTACGTGGTGGAGGGCCAATAATGGAAGCCAGTGTTGACCACTCCCCTTTTTATAAAACATACCCATTTTCAAATTAATGGTGGTGGCACAAAAAAAAAACTAAATGGTTCGTGCTCACTGCAGGGATATCACATGTGAAAAAGTTTATTACATCATATTAAGACATTCCCTTAAATCTGTATGCCTCATCCTCCCCTGTGGATAACACAGCACCCCAGCACCTGATTTAACACCTTTAGGGTCCCTTAATAACAATTCTCAAATGCTAATGTAACCCCTTTTTGGCTGAAACAGACAAAATCCAACTAGTGATAGAGCATGGGCTATATGCAACGCTCTTTCACCGGGTAGGTCACCAGGAAATACACATGTTGATGTTGTTAAACTGCAACTTAATACTGCCAGAGATGTAAACTAACAGATGTTGGATGCCAGGGGTTCTTTGCAAACAGGTAGAACAGGCTTTATTCAATACAAAGTGCCACAGGTTTGATAATACTCACAACTTGAGGTAGATCAAACACATGCCAGGTACAGTCAAGGATCAGCAGACACATCAAGGAAGGGCACCAAAGAAGAAATAGCACAGAAGAGTTTAAAGGATCACATTCCAGGATTTCAGAACCTCATGTGGACCAGATCCCAAAGAGCAGATGTGGAACAGGGATAGAACATAGCTTGATTCCCTTGTCAGTACTGTGGTCCCTACACTACACGCAAAGTAGAACCTGGGGGAGAGCTACTCCATCTATTCCCCTTGGTGGAGCTTGAGCTGCTCTTACTAAATAGCCTCTTTGTCTCACTCTATCTAGAGAGTACTATTACAGGAGCTATCCTATATGCTGGCTTCACCTCATAACCGACTTCTCTAAAGGGGAGGTTCTTTTAGGGCCTAACATTTCTGGGGCCTTGTTGACCCCAGGCTCAGTGGAACAACTGCCCAGGTCAACTGCTGCAGGCCAAAGAGGAAGTGCCACTCCCTGCAAAGCATTTTGTTACAGCACTTCAGGAAGTGGTCCCAACCTAGAACCAATAGGAAGGTTATGTGAGCTATAATATGTTACATGGGATTTAACCCAGCAACAGGGCAAAGGAGGCAATAGGAGAGGAAATGAATCAATAAGGGGCATTATACTTATGGGTCCCTATATTTACAAAATCCCAGAACAAACCACTACCAGGCTCATGGCAAAGTATGGATCATAGGACAGGCAGAGTATGGCACACGGAGCATAGGGCAGGCAGAGTACGGCACACACAGGAAGCACAGGGAAAGCAGAATATAGCAGGAGAAGGAAACCTATCAGGACCACTCTAATATGAACAGTTCATACTGTGCTACATACAGTGACACAATGATGGCGAACCTCCAGCAGGTTGTATGAGGTGTGAACAGGTGAACAATGTGGGCAGTTTCAGTTTGGGTCAGAGGTGGGAACAATACAGGACTATAGTGTGAAAAAAAGAGGTGTTACAGGTGTGAACAGTGCAGGGGGATTACTGTCTGAATTTGAGGTATAAACAATGCAGGGACCAGTTAATATCTGTACTGATACCTTTTAAACCTTACACAATGTATGTAGTCTCAGCACCGATCTAGACCTTCAGTTTGATACAGCTGAAGTAACAGTATCCTTAGAGGCCTATCAACAGTCTAATGTTCATGTTTTCTTTGGAAACCATGACTAAACAAACTTTCTCTAAAAACATGACTGTCATGAAATTTATGAAAAGAGCTGAACTGAAAAATCATGAGGGGTAAAATTCAAGGAAAAGTTGAAAAAACCATGACTTTTTCGACTTGTCACACAATAACTATGACTTTTTCATATTGTTGAACAAATACCAGCATAAACAGGGCCGGATTGCCCCTAGGCCGATCACAGTCCTAATGCTCAGCCCTCACCCCCTGTACAACATACACGCTTGCCCCCTGGTGCATTGGCATATGGTGTGGCTGGGCAGCTTGCCTCCCCTCAAATAGTGGCACCCTAGGCCCGGGCTTTGTGGCCTTGCCACAAATCCCGAGCATCAAAAACACCCTAAAAGCTCTAAAACCACAAAGCAAAGAAAGATCTTCTGGTTGTAAAAGGGACATTTGCTATTGACTTAAATGTTATATCTGGAGTAGTTTCATATTTGGAAAAACTGGTCTCAGTTCCATCATTAAGTCCAATTTGAAAAAGTCCCGATTTAATAAATCATCCCCTTATATTCACTCTACATTGTAGACCCGCGACCCGCATTCTTACCCGTTTGGACTCGCGACCCAACCCATACCCGCAACCCGCAATCCACAACCCGGGACCCGCTGACCATCAAGAATCAAGAAGTGCTGTCATTGTTAACCGAAAGTGACATCATTGGAAGTAGCCGTGGTCAGAAAAAAAGGAGTAAAACAGGAAG
>CM044441.1:24218946-24229914 GCA_024363595.1 Xenopus borealis
GGCTCTACATAGGGTGGGGGGGGGTAGGGGTTTGTATGTTATGGGTTGAATTCTCCTTTAACATAACATACTTAAGTCTGTATATATGTATACATACAAACAAGATTGCAACAGTTTTTGCTGTCATTTTAACACCAGTAAAGGCTATTTATTAGGTTTCAAAATTCATAGATTTTTTTATCTGAAAATGTATGTATTAGATAGATATTTATCAGCTGCCTGTGTCTGTGATATAGAAAATCCTGCACTATTTAATTAGTGCAGTGATGTACACTGCAAATACAATATGCACTGATGCATTTTAATCATTGGCAGCATGGGAAGTGGACTTCTTATTAATGCAGCCACATAGTGAAATCATTGAAGGTATTGTTTCCAGCTATGAAAGGCTCAAGTTCAAGAAAACCCAGCATGTTTGCTCTTAGACGAGGCTTTGAAGTGTTACAGAATGGCCTAGAGGTATTTTGCCTCGTTCTTGCTTTCTTTTTCTTACCTTTCAAAACAAGGAGCAAACTTTGATATGATTTGGAAAAAGAAAACTCTGTGTATTTTGGTGCCGTCTGAAATAATTATTTGAATATATGCAGTATGATAAAGACTGAATTTATAGACCTGCTACATTTTAAATTGTAGATAAAATAAATGTGTTATTTTGCTTAAAAATGCCCAAGATTAAAACTTAAAACTTGGCGTTCTTAATAACATACTACAAAATCTGTCCCCTGGGATAAGAGATTCAAGGACAAGGAAACCCTAAAAATGCCATGTTTTATGTACTGCACTTATTGCACCAGCCTAAAGTTTCAGCTTGTCAATAGCAGCAATGATCCAGGACTTCAAACTTGTCACAGGGGGTCACCATCTTGGAAAGTGTCTGTGACACTCACATGCTCAGTGGGCTCTGAGCAGCTGTTGAGAAGCTAAGCTTAGGGGTAGTTGCAAATTATCAAGCAGAAAATGAGGTTGACCTGTCATTTAAGCTGATGCTACAGGGCTGATCATTACATTCTGATGCTAGTTGCACTGGTTTCTGTGCTGCCATGTAGTAATTATCTGTATTAATGACTAATCAGCCTTATACTATGACATTTCTATTCTATGTGTACTGTATATTGTGAGTGGGTCCCTAAGCTCAGTAAGGGACAGCAGCACAGAGCATGTGAATCAGTGAATCAGAATCAGAAAAGAAGATGGGGAGCTACTGGGGCATCTACTGGGGAGACACAGATCTTTACTGCTAAAGGGCTGTGGTTGCCTTGGGCTCCTACACAAGCACAAAACATCATGTATTACATTTCTAGCTACTTCTTTAGTTTAACTTTCCTTGTCCTTTAAAGGGGTTGTTCACATTTATATTCACTTTTAGTATGATGTAGAGAGACAATTTGAAATTGGTTTTAATTTTTTTTTTATTTGTGGTTTTGGACTTATTTAGCCTTTTATTCAGCAGCTCTCCAGTTTGTTAAAAAGTATCAGTGGCAATAAGGTGATTATTTACTAAAACTTAAATTAATCTCAGTTTTTATGGAAAAAAGTCCCAACCAAACTCCCTACCACAAACTGAACTCATTTATCCATAATCCTTCTTGAAAAACAAAAACAGAGTGACAAAACACTCTGAAAACTCGTATTATCACGAAAATCAGGGCTTTATCACATTATCCAGAGCAGATCACAATGTCAAGGAACAACTTCAGAGACATTTGCCATGTCCTCAACAGGTTTGAGATGGAGTATTTCAAAGAAAATTTTGAGTTTTCCCCCTTACAAACCTCGACCAGATAAATTTGAGGTTTAATAAATGTGCTACCTAGATGGCTGAAATTGCAGACTGGAGAGCTACTGAATAAAAAGCGAAATAACTCAAAAACCACAAATAATAAAAATAACTAATTGCAAATTGTCTCAGAATATCATTCTCTACATTATATTAAAAGTTTATTCACAGGTGAAGTTTATTGATAGTTTGTGATAGTTTTTTTTTATTTGCCTTCTTCTGACTCTCTTCAGCTTTCAAATGGCCGACTCCATCTCCAGAAAAAACAAATGTTCTGTAAGGCTTCAGATTTATTGTTATTGCTATGTGTTATGACTCATCTTTCTATTATGGCCCTCTCCTATTCATATTCCAATTTCGTATTCCAATAAATGCATGGTTGCTCGGTTGATTTAGACCCTAACAACCAGATGGCTGAAATTGCAAACTGGAGAGCTGCTAAATAAACCTTTTAATAACTCATCCACCACAAATAATAAAAAATGAAAACCAGTTGCAAATTATCTCAGAAAATAACTCTCTACCATATATTAAAAGTTTATTTAAAAGTGAACAAACCCTTTAAATATCTTCAGTCTAAGGCTGGGGACAGACAGGGAGATTCGGGGAGATTCAGTCGCCTGGCGTTTAATAGCAGGCGACAATCTCCCCGAACGTCCTTCTCCCTGTCCGTCGCTAGTTTAAATGAAAAAGCGCCAGCGCTGTGCACACGCGGCACGGTGATTTCCGGAATCGCCCAAAGTTACTTCGTGAAGAAACTTCGGGCGATTCCGGAAATTGCCGCGCCGCGTATGCACAGCGCTGGCGCTTTTTCATTTAAAGAACAAGTAAACCTTTTTTTTTTCTATCTGTAAATTTGCTCTAAACAGCCCCCCAGATTAATGTACCTTAGTCCCTGCTGCAAGTCTGCTCTGGTTTCTGTGTTATCAGCAGCTTGTTTCCCCTTCTTCCTGGTGCAGAGTGAAGCCCCGCCCCATAGCTTACTGAGCTGACCTTATCTCTGTGACTAGTCCTGGAGATCATTTGCATACTATGACATAGCAGAGACCAGTGTGTGCAGCACCTTTTGCTTGGGGAAACTAGCTTACTAATGCACACACTGGCTCCCTCTTCCTCTCTATTGTGGAACAGCAGTAAATGGACTGCTCAGTAAGCTAAGGGGCGGGGCTTCACTCTGCACCAGGAAGAAGGGGAAACAAGCTGCTGATAACACAGAAACCAGAACAGACTTGCAGCAGGGACTAAGGTACATTAATCTGGGGGGCTGTTTAGAGCAAATGTACAGAAAGAAAAAGAAAAACATTTACTTTTCCTTTAAACTAGCGATGGACAGGGAGAAGGACGTTCGGGTAGATTGTCGCCTGCTATTAAACGCCAGGCGACAGAATCTCCCCGAATCTCCCTGTCTGTCCCCAGCCTAATATGTATGACTGTTTTTAGAGATAATACAGGTGGCAAGCTTTGTGAATGATCTACATAAAACCCAATTAGAGAGTCATACATATGCAAATGATCTTTCCTGCCACAAAGTACGTTAAATGAATGCTGGCTCATTACTTACACCACTGGCCTGGCTCCCTTGTAAATACAAAGCATGTGGTGCCTGCTTGTTACCAGGAACATCATGATCAATAGGTGCTATAAAAGGTTCTCTGTTCTTCTGCCACTCTGAATCCATTATTTTCCAGCCTTGCTCTTTAATGTATTGTTACACTTATGTTCATCACACCGTGCAGTTGACTTATGGCTTTGTTACAGACTCAAAGCAAGGAGAATTGCCTGCGTTTTGCTGACAGTGTACTCTATACCCATCCTACAAATGAGCACAGACTAATTACTGCCTCTAACTGCTATAAAACTATGAATCATGATCTACTTTCTGCTTCTTTATCCCCATGAAATATTTTTGAAGTGCAAAATGTCTGCACACCTACAAAGTCAACAAAAGTTTTTGCCTTGGTTTTACTCCACAAACTCCTGTTCTTCCTTTTTAGCCAATGAAGCAAGATATATATTTGCATACCTGGTTTATAAGTAGCATTTGAACCTAATTAGTTTGCTTTTATATTACAGGGCTTATTTAGTGCACATTGTGCAAGTGGAACTGGGTTGGACTAATAGGGTTTTTGCAGATATTTTCAACAATCAGCCAAAAACACAATTTTTTTTTATGCACATTCATTCAATATTTAAAAAAGTATAATGCACTTGCTCATTTTTGGTTTTCATACAATAGGTCCCCTTTAAAGGGGTGGTTCACCTTCAAGTTATCTTTTAGTATATTGTAGCAGGACCAATTCTAAGAAACTTTTCAATTGGTCTTCATTATTTATTTTTCATAGTGTTTTGATGATTTGCAATTTTCTTCTGTTTCTTTGCAGCTTTCAAATGGGGGTCACTGACACCATCTAAAAACAAATGCTCTGTAAGGCTACAAATGTATTGTTATTGCCCCTTTATATTACTTATCTTTCTATTCAGTCCCTCTCCTATTCATATTCCAGTCTCTTATTCAAATTAATGCAGGGTTGCCAGGGTAATTTGTAACCTAGAAACCAAATTGCTGACACTGCAAACTAGAGAGCTGCTGAATAAAAAGCTAAATAACTATAAAACCACAAACAATAAAAAATGAAAACCAATTGCAAATTGTCTCAGAATATCACTCTCTACATTATACTAACAGTTAACTCAAAGGTGAACAACCCTAAACCCTAGGAGAACAAGGCCTAAATAATGCTTAAAATGCCATGTTTTATATACTGTGCAAAAATATGAAAAATCAGCCTTATACTGTGACATTTCTATTCTATGTGTACTGTATATTGTGAGTGGGTCCCTAAGCTCAGTAAGTGACAGCAGCACAGAGCATGTGAATCAGTGAATCAGCAGAAAAGAAGATGGGGAGCTACTGGGGCATCTACTGGGGAGACACAGATCTTTACTGCTAAAGGGCTGTGGTTGCCTTGGGCTGGTACACAAGCACAAAACATCATGTACAACATTTATACCTACTTCTTTAGTTAAGCTTTAGTTCTCCTTTAAAGTAGAGTAACAGTTCTCAGTATCTACCTTCTGACAGGGGCTGTAAGTGATGCCATAAGTTTAGTATGGGGAAATCTTTAGCAAGATCTTTTATTGGGATTAGAAATTCAATTTACAAGTTTCCCTGAACAATTTAAACAACCCGTATATGAGTTGCAGTGTGTGTGGTTTTTCTTATCCTCAAAATTGGTCTGGTTGAACCTGTATGTGTCAGCATTGTATCCTGTTCAGGCTTTGTATATTAAAATGCAGTTTGGGCAAGATTATAAATCATTTTGTCATTCCCAGACATCAAAATTGCATCTCTTCCCACAGGAGACAACATTAAATCATATTGTCAGGCCCAGTCTCACATGTACACTGCTGAAGCAGGAGGCATCCGTGAAACCACAACCTACATCACAACTATGTCACTGATATTTTTAGCAAAATGTGTATTTAATTTCTAGCTTGCCTAATAAATGTGATGCATGTGCTTTATCCAGCATTTAGCAGAGAGGACAAGATGTTTTATTGACGGATGCACAATGTCAATGAATATTTTAAGCATCACAATATAGAGAGAGAAATGGTTTTTTGATTAGATGTGTAGAGTGTAGTTAAGATAAGCAGCAGTTGTTTCATAGTTATACTGACACAAAACACTATTTTTGAAAAATATTAATGTACATAAAAAGTTACCTATACGTCATGTTGATCATTTTTCATTTTGATAGGTTTGATTTTCTAAGTTTATTATCTGAAGTTCCTAAACCTGACTGTTTTGCCAACCTGATTTAAATGGTCAGAATTTCTAACACAAATGGATTACTGCAGCACAAATGTGACAGCCCCCTCATAGAGGAACTTGTGGGATCTGATTGGTAAAGTAAAAGCAATAGGCTTATATAACAATTATAAAACTCAGCAAGGACAATGTTAGGATACATTTTGAAAAACCTGCTTAATTGCAGGTGTCAGTATCTCTGACATAACTGAAATATAAAGGACATTAAAGGCAGGGCACTTGAAAATGGTTGCAATGTATATATTGTATATATAGATATATATATATATATATATGTATATATATAGATATATTGATATAATTTAGTAAGGAGCTTGCATTCAAACATGTCCCTGCACTTCTGTATGGATACAAATCTCATCCATAGTGACTTGGCTGGAAATTCTGAAGCTATCCTCCACCCTGGACCTGATGGTAGCTCCAGATTTCCATTGTAGGCAGCGCCACCATCAGAAACATAGAATTTATTTATATGAAGAGCCCACGAACACATCTGAGCCCCTTTTGTGAGCTACATTAACAAACAACTAGCAAGTAGGTAGGTTTTTCTAGGACATAAGGTTGAACTTGTTGGGCACAGCTACTATGATACAAACAGGGGTGTAACTTCAGAGGAAACAGACCTTAAAGGAAAACTATTCCCCCCAAACAATGTAGGTCTCTATAAAAAGATATTGCATAAAACAACTCATATGTAAAACCCTGATTCATGTAAATAAACCATTTTCATAATAATATACTTTTTTAGTAGCATGTGCCATTGGGTAATCATTAATAGAAAATTGCCATTTTAAAAAATAAGGACAGCCTCCTGGGATCGTAGGATTCAACGGTGCACACAAACATACCAAATAAACTATAAAGTTAGGTCACACGAGCCAATTAACAGACAGAGTTGTGTCTTTTTCTTCCTGTTACCGTTAGAGTTGAAATATTTCTGGTCAGGTGATCTCTGAGGCAGCACACAGACCATCAGGAAATGGTGGTTCAAGGCAAGAAATTTTAAATGGCAACATTTACTTAAATATATATACCAGTTTTGGAAGATTCTTTAATATGCCACTTAACTTGATATAAACTATCTGTTACTCATGTATTCATTTTGGGGGTATAGTTTTCCTTTAATGTTTGGGCATGGGGGGCCGGAACTATAGGGGGTTCCATGGGACTGATAAGCAGCTGCAATATATATCTATGGAAAATATCTTGTCCCACTGTTTAAAGTTTACAGAGTGCCGTAATTTCTAATGGCGGCCCCGTGCACGATAGACATGTTATGTTCTATGAAAGTAGCCCAGGTTTTTGCCTAAGTTATGTGAATTGCATACTTTCAGGGACCCGATGATCTTGCTATGGGGCCTAATAACTAGTCATTCTATTGTCGGAACATTCATGTAGGACAGGAGTGTCCATACTTTTGTAATGCGAGGTCTATTTTTAAGGATGCTGTCCCATTATGATCTACATCCATAATATCATTGATATGTTCCATGAAACATATTACTTAAATATTATATTGATTTATAAGAAAATTTATATTACTGTATTTCAAAAACAACTATTTCTTAAGTAGCCTTAACAGAATAAATATCTGAATGAGAAGAATAAAACAGAAGGGTAATTTAGCCAGGCTGTTTGTTGCGTATCTTGAGATCTACTGATCACCAATCGAAGGTCTACTGGTAGATCCCAATATAACTTTTGGAGACCCCTGATGTAGAGATGTTCATAGAACTTATGTTGTTTATTAAACAACTAATGTTACTCTATAATAAGCAGTTCATATAGTTAAAATTGTTAACTTATGTGCTGCTAAGTCAGCCAATTCATTGGGGCAGTTGAATTTGTCCCCCACTTCCCCTCTCAAGCTTCTTTGTATTGTCATTGCTTTATATGTAAGTTTCTATATCAGTTATGGGAGTTTCTAGGTAATTCACTGCAGGTTTTGTGGAAGTTCTGTCAATTATGCAATGCTTTAATGTAGCGTTATACGTGACTTTACAGAATTTTTGCTCTGTGCCTAAGCCCCCCTTCAGATCAAGATTTCACTACAGTCCCTCCTCACCTCTCTATTGGCGCCCCAACTTCAGGGTACATAAACAGATGCGCTAGACTTGTATGCCGCAGACAGGATGCAAACTCAGTTTTGAACCCGAGCTCCAAAATCCATGCAACCTTGCAGGTGGCTGCAATGGTGATGGGAATGTAGGAAAAAAACACTGCATTGTGGTTAAAAATATGACAAATTGCTATATAAATTAATAAATGATTATGACAACTGTGCCGCCTCCCAATAGCCACTATATCATTTTCTTTATATTTTCTGTGTCTTATGCAGGAACGCTTTCCTAGGTTTCTTCCTACAGAGTCATTGAATTAAAACCAGTGCCTTTTTCATCTTTAAATCTAATCTGTTTAAACAATTACTCATAGATTACTATCTAATCTGCTTAAAGAATGCTGAAGGGCATTTTAAAGAGAGTTAGGAAAAGGGCATAGAAAGAGCAAAGTATGTTCTATCTGTAGGACATTAAATTAAAATTGTCAGACTATTTTAATGTGTCATGTCTCCAATTCACATTTTTGAAACACGTTTTGACATACAATTGCCGTAAGTAATTTATATCAGAACAAATCAATAAGGTGGGGTCAAGTCACTTGGAAGCTGCTTTTCCCACCATGACATAACAAATATGGAATCCTTTGGAAACTCATATAAAACAAGGGGCTAATCAGGACTTCTATATGCTGTCTTCTTGAAAAAGAATAAGGGCATCATTTATCACCAAAGACTCAATTGCAGTTGCCCAAAATTGAGTGTAGTAGCTGTGTGTATTGATCCCATTCATTACAGGTACTTGAGCCTAAACAGGGTTGGACAGGGGGGGCACGGGGGGCATGGGGCCCACCGGGACTGCTGTCCAGGGCCCCCGTCCAGCCCTCCCTCTACCCTGAAGAGCCGAATGGGCGCAGCACCGCACATACACAAACGGCGATGCATGGGTTCTGGCCGGTGGGGGCCCATGAGGGTTGGAGCCCACCAGGTTATTTCCCAGTCTCCCGCCAGGCCATTCCGTCCCTGCATCTAAAGATGCTCCTTGCATTTCCCCACCGGTGGCATCAGTGCTGTCTCCTGTTCCAAATTGTGAAAGCTGTTGGTATTTGAAGGGTTCACAGTGTATCCTGTGCCAATAAATATAGCACATTTGTGCAGAATGGATTAGGTACAAACAACATGTTGACAGTGAGCACTGAAAACGATACCATCTATCCGTTTTAATGCATCAGGCACAATTACACTGGATGCAACTCCAAGAAATAAGTTTGCCACCTTTTCAGCTTTGGGGTTGGGGGAGGACCTGATGACATGATGGGTGGATGATGTCAGGGTCGGGTTTCAAGGGATTGTCTAATACATTAGGGGGTGGGGTTGTGATGTGGTAATCATCGCTGTGGAATTCAATTCAAAATCCTGCCTGGATTTCCTAATTTGGAAGTTTTCCCCCTGACAGCCTTTCATAAAAATGGGTTGTCTGGGTGAAAACTTGACAGGTTGCAAACACAGTAGGGGATGCAATAAAACTGAAAATTATATGACAAAAAATGATGGGCAAATCTGTTGGGTAATCTGTTTTGCTTCGCAATGACAAAATGTTTGCCAAACAAATGTTTTACTGTACATTAGACTCTAATGTGATCCCCAACTAGTGGCTTTTGACCGACATCTATATACATCTGTTTGATGTTGCTCCCAGTGGCCTCAAAGCAGGGCTAATTTTTGAATTCCTGGCTTGGAGGCACAAAGACCATGTACATTGCCAAACTAAACCTTCTGTAGGCTGCCAGTCCATGTGGTGCTACCATATAGCCACCCAATGCACTTATTTGGCACTGCCTAAGGGGTTTTTCATGCTTGTGTTGCTCCCCAGCTCTTTTTACATTTGAATGTGGCTCACGGGTAAAAAAAGGTTGGGGACCCTTGCATTACAGTCTATGGGTGTTTTTTGTTTGCAAAACATGGTGAAATATTGTGCTCATCCTCGATGACAAATTGTGTAAGGAATTGCACATTACCATTTTTTATAAGTATCTAGACTTTAGACTATTTACAAAGATAACCCTCTGTAGGGCTTAACAACAAGGGGTTGAGGTGCATAGTGCAAGAATAGATGCAAAGCACCATGCATTTTGCACTTTCATCCCAGGAGATCCTCTTTGCCTTTGCAGGTTAGAGCAGAAGGAATTAAGCCTGTTTATGTCTGTAGCCCTGGCACTACATGCTGGTGGTCCCTTACTGCAGAATGTGGGTGTCCGCTGATACATCCCTACCAAGGGCTTCCTTCAGGATACACAAAGCAGGAGATCACAAAGAAGACCTGTACTAATGTGAGCTAAAGATAGCTATTGTAATAGGAGAGATACAAACGAGACTTTGCAATGAGTGAAGTCGAAGAATATAATGGAAAAAATAAAACAACAGGGATGTGAAAGAAAGAACTGAAGAAAAGGTAATAAAATAAAAACATGTTAGGAACTGGATAATTAATTGATACCAGGGGAGGACTATGAAAGGAATATTTCCTGTTTATTTTGCATTAAATGCATTTGCTTTTATAAATGTAAGCCTATTGAAACATGTATTTCTCTTTAATGTGCTTATTTGTCTGGGTAACTGTGTTGAGTCAGAAAAGCTAGAGAAGTCTTGGTGCCCTAAAGCCAATTTGCAGGGCATATTTTCATGTAAAATTTTAAATCCTTCCTATGCTTTAAAAGAAATTAATCTGAACCAAACATCTGTCAGATACAGAACCAGTGTCATAATCAGCAATACAACCCCTATATTGTTTTCATATTGTTCTGCATAAGCCCCCCTTTTAAATATGTCTAGTTGCATTTTAATGTGTTTCTATTTACTGTTGGGCAGGTCTCATTTACTAAAATGTTAAAACTGCCATTAATGGGGATGTAAAGACAAAAAAATTAAATCCCATTTTTACTTTCTTTATTGAAAAGAAATCTATCTCCAATATACTTTAATTTAAAAATGTAATTAATAAGAAGCCTGACTGTATGCAGCAATTCCCCCTTCGTTTTACTTGCTCTGACAGCTGCAGATAGGAAACTTCAGACGCCCCATAACTGCTCTGCAGGGAAATGATCATACTTTCAAACAGCAGGAGGGGAGCCCCCACCTTACTGCCCAGAACTCCAGCAGCTTTTTTTGTTTCCCTGTAGAGCAGCTGGCGACCATGTGGATATTTGTATCCGCAGAATTTAACAAGCATGGAAAAAAACGAATATCTCTAAAACCTGTAAAATTTTAGTTTTCCGGACAATACCTAGTGAAAAAAAAAAAAAA
>CM044441.1:24239164-24261744 GCA_024363595.1 Xenopus borealis
ACGCAAGTTCGCGAATATGTTCGCAAACTTTTTTTCCGACGTTCGCGCCATCCCTACATAGAACTATAATTAGGGCTATGCATCAAAACAACTGTATATAATTTTCATATCCCAGGGAGCATTGGAAACTGGTATACATCTCAATGCTACCAGCCACCAATGTAGCTCAAGGCTACCAGTTTCTACAAGAGGGAGAAAGACTGAAATTTTAGTTTCAAGAGTATCCAAACTTGCGTCTCCTGAGAAATAATTTGAAGAAGGTGCCTCAGGCTTTTAGACCTCACAATGCTCATGGTTGTAGGTTTGGAGAGTTTAAGAGGTTGGTAACATACCACAAAATTAACTTAGCTGTGAAGGCAACACATCATCTCCTAAAGCCTATTGAAGATTGCAAATATCATTGTGGGAAAGTTTTAACCAAGCTGTGGTGCTTCATTTGATGCCGAAATACAATTAATAGCCTCTGACAACCTCCCAACAAACCTGCAGTTTGGGAACTCAAATGGGCAAATAAATGTTTTTTTCTGAGATTCCATCAAGTTGTAGCAAACTGCACAATCTTAATTTTATTTCAAACCTGGGGTTTCAAGTTTGTCATTTAAAAAAATTGGATTAAAAATTGGCAACAAAAACCTAAGCTTATCCAGAAGTTCTGAAAAGCAATAAAGCAGCTTCTCCACTTCACCCCCTATCTGGAATTCTTTTCCATGTTCAATCAATTTGTGTCATGATCTTTTGGCCTCTATCACTTTCCTGACTCCTGATCTTGCCCATTGACTGTAAGCTCTAATGAACATAACCTCCATGGCCTCTTGTGTCAGTCATTCCTCTGTAGTACAGCACTGTGTTACATTGGCTCATTATAAATAAAATATATATAATTATGATGATTAGAGTTTTCAGTGAACACTGTTATAGTGTATTAAGTGAAGGCATCGAGCCTAGACCAGAAGTCAGGTGTGATGATGTTCACTTCAAGCCCTGACATAGAAAAGGGCTTATTTACAAAAAGGGAACAAGGTGCAAAGTGAAACATTAGGTATAAGGCTACAGGCCATTGGTTGTGCAAAGCTATTGGGATGTATAAGCCATAAAGTAAATCTGGTGGGTGGGAGTACATTTGGCAAATACGGATTCTTTTTTGTGTCAATAACATGAGATTGATTTTAAGGGTTTTTAATTAATCTACTAATATCTCCCTATACAGCACCAAATCCACTTCAAACACATAACCCTCATAGGATTTTACTTCTAAACATGCAAATATGAACATGCATTTAATTCATATTTGCAGGTAATCATGAAGTGAGCTGGAAAATGACCTATATAACATGTTTTGATCTGGAATGTGGTTGTTAGAAATACATTTGAATTCCTTTTCCAAATCTCTGCTGTTTTATTTCAAGTTTTACTGAATGGGGTTCAGGAAATAATAAGTGCAACTGGGTTACTAAAATCAATTTGTACTTTAAAGGAGAACTAAACCCCCTAATAAGAAAAGCCCTACCTACTACCCTACATAGCCCCCCCACCCTGCTCCCCCACCTGTATAGTTAATTAACCCTGAAAGTGTCCTGAATACATTGTTCATGTATCAGTGCAGAGTAAGCGCATTGGAGTTCATGGGCTCCATCTTTTATTATTATTAACAAGTATTTCTATATCGCCAACTTCTTTTGGATCCTCTTCCTTCCCTTTGGCAATTCACTTGCACAGTTGCTACGAACTAGAAGACTGCTCCAACAGCACATGAACCAATATGGCGTTCCTTACAGATGCAGACCGAAGATTCAGAAGATGGAGCCCATGAGCTCTGCTGTACTTACTCTGCACCAATACGTGAGCAATGGATTCAGGACCCTTTCAGGTGTAAAGAACTATACAGGGGATGGGAAGCAGGGTGGGGGATTATCTAGGGTAGTAGGTAGGGGCTTTTCTTATTGGGGGCTCAGTTCTCCTTTAATCAGTCCCATAACGCTTCAATAGTGGATTGGAACAATCAAAAAAGTTAAAAAATAGAATTGAAGAAGAAGCATTTAGGGGTATACTATAGACTGTATATATTAATGTTTCTGAGTAATCGTGCAAATGTTTACCCATCCAGCTGAACCATTTTTGCAGTTCCTGTGATGTAACACCTGTCTCAGATACATGAGATGATATATATATTACCCTTGGGGTTGTATCACACTTTCACAACTCTGTCAGTTTCTTCTTACACCTACCTAAATAAGTTCAATAGAACCATTGTGATGAGATGTTGGTGATTGTACTACCCTGAAGGGTATAAAATACCGGAAATTCCTTATTTGCACAGAAGAAGCCACTTGGATGGGTGGGAAAACATTTTCCAGATTACTCAGAAGTAATCTGAGGTTCTGTATGGCATATAATGGCCTGGATGAATAAAAACCATCACAGTCACTGTAGATCTTTCCAGAGTACACAACTGATAAAATGAGGAATTTTCTCCCCAAATCGGTTGTGCTTTAAGAATTATTTTAAAAGACCAGCTTGAATCAAGGTCAGACTGGGGGGGAACAGGGCCACCGGGACTCCAGCCCCCGTCCCCCCCCTACCCTGAAGCGCCGAATGGCCACACCTACCATTTTTTTATTGAATCGGTGGCCACCGGTCTGGGCCCACCGGGTTTTTTCCTGGTGTCCCGCCGGGCCAGTCCGACCCTGGTTTGAATTCCTTTCAAGTAGGAATGAAATAAAATTTAATTCTGTGAAATTTTCCAATATGCATTAACAAGAAACAGAATTTTTTTTAAAGTTATGAACATGTAATTGCTACTGAAAGGAATTTTTGTCATCCAATCTCTACTCTATGAAGTCTTGGATGGAGGGCAGCTTCTGCTACAGTTTTGTTTTGTAAGTCACAAGCAGCAGTGCAGAAAGGGTCAGACAGATATTGATTCAATAGAAACTACATTTGTAAATACATTTGAAACCTTTGCAAATGTATATTGGAAAGTTGCTAAGCAGTATTTTCCTGGTACTCATGTAAATGCAGCAGAGAGATAAAATGGGGGGTGAAAATGGAGGGGAGAGGTGGCAAATGGAATAAAAAATATGTGATAACATTTTGCTTGAATGGGTGGAGATGCTGTGAAAAACCAACAGTGCACAGAACCTGAAGAAGGAAAGGAATTACAGGTATTGTGTGGACACAACAATTGTGATTGGAAGATATTTTAGGTACAGGTATGGGATCAGTTATCCAGAAATCCGTTATCCAGAAAGCTCCAAATTACTGAAAGGGCATCTCCCATTGACTCCATTATAATCAACTAACTTGAACTTGTATAACTAACAGTATTGAAGGCAAAACAATCCTATTGGGTTTCATTACTGTTTAAAATATTTAATTGTAGACTTAGGGTATGGAGATCCACATTAGGGAACAATCCCTTATCTGGAAAAGCCCAGGTCCCGAACATTCTGTTTTACAAGTCCCCTACCTGTATGGGAAGGAAATGTGAAGCTGATGCCAGCTATAGTAGGTGAAAACCTGTTAAGGGGCATCCAAGCAACTGAAAAGGAGATGAGAGGTTGGAAAAATATATGGGGGTATGTGAATAGTGAGGGTAGGAGCTATTATAGAACGAACTGTCGGTGCACACCATGCTACCACAGTTATTAGCCTGTTTAGAGACAATAAGAAGCAGCCTGATTTACAAGGCAGTCTATACAGAGAAGGGCCTTCAATTAACTCTAGGTGCAAGCTCAGACTGGCAATCTGGATATGATAGAAAATAGTTGAAAGGCTGCTGTAAGATGCTACTCTTTCAGTGGGTTTGCCAGTGGCTGTTTGGGGCTTGGTGTACTTTCACGGGTGTATATTTAATCTCATTCCTGGGATGCATTGGTGTTATTTAGCACTGATACAGGGAGCCATAGACTGCAAACCAAGCTGCACATTCCTATTGCTGGTACGTCCCTACTGTGCACCACTATTATACAGCCACAACAAGTAAACCTCTCACATAGCAAAGAATATAAGGTGGCATTTCAGGTGGTTTTCAGAAAGCCCCCCATAGGCTTTTTTTTCTATCACCTGCTCGAATCCCATTTGTACAATCGAACGGCTCAATAGTTCAAATCGTACGAATTTTTCGAACAATCGAAGGAAATGTCACGATTTTTTCATGAAATCGAACGATCGGTATTCGATCGTACGATTTTTTAGAGAAATCGAATGGCGAAGAAAAAATAGCCTAAAACTATTCAATAAGCATTCGATAGTCGAATTATTAGCGAATTTCGGCCGAATTCGAGGGCTAAAAGCCCTTGAATTTGTGAATAATGATAAATATGCCCCTAAATGTACATTCATATGTTAAAAAGTAATATTTTAGTGTCAGTATCACTTTAAGCGACCCCTGTGAAAGGGTCGTGACCCCCAGGTTGAAAACTGCTGATGTAACAGGTGGCAATTCATAACAATACGGATCAGGAACCAGCAGCAAAAAGAAAATGTCTTCTACATTAAGACATCACACTAAATCTAGCTAATGCATACAGCTAAATCTAATTTGTTGTTCCTGCAGAAAGACATGTTAGACAAAAGAACATCATAAGGCATTTATATTAGTGTTCATCCGCTAAAACAGGATTTGCTAAATTGTTATTATACAGTAAGACAACTTTCTTCTGCTTAAGGCTTAGTGTTTTTATCCGCTCTTTCGCATATATTCTTTTACTGGAAATCATTTATCCATTGTTTCATTCTAAAGTAGCTCAGTCTTGGACTATCAGAGAGAAGTCATTTAATGAGTAATGAACAAGAGTTAGTAGGCCATATACATATCCTACGTGCATTTTATTCTTCAGGGAGCTGGTTTGCTACATAGAAAGCAAAGTTGACGCCAGAGATGCAGAATATCAGGATGATGAAATCACATATATCAGCCAGACAGGTCATTCCGGCTTGATTAATGACATAGAGTGGAAACAGGTTGCAAAATATTCTGAACGTGTAGTGGAGTGTAATCTCCAGCAGCCTTGTAGTCTATCATGATCATAGCTAGTAACACAAACAACACAATATTGGGAGGAAGAGAACAACAGAATGTTGTTATTTGTTTTGAATGGGAAATTAATATACAGGTATTGGGTCCTTTATTGGGAAACCTGTTATCCAGAAAGCTCCGAGTAAGGCAAATAACGTTTCCTTTTTCTCTGTAATAAAACTGTAACTTGTACTTGATCCAAACTAAGATATAATGAATCATTGGAAGCAGAACCAGCCTATTGGGCTTATTTAATATTTACATGATTCTTTAGTAGACTTAAGACAAGAAGATCCAAATTGCAGAAACACCTCTTATCCGGAAACCCCCAGGTCCCAAGCATTCTGGATCACGGATCCGGTATTTTGATCCCAACTAAGATTAATCCCAACTTTTTTTTTTAATTACTTTTTTTTTAATTACTTTTATTAGATAGAGATCCTAACTAACATATCATTAACCCCTTACAGGAAGTAAAATCAGCCTATTGGGTTTATTTAATGTTTACATTATTTTCTAAAGATCCAGAATCCAAAAAACCACAGGTCACAATCATTCTGGATAACAGGTCCCATACCTGTACTTTAAAGGGAAACTGTCATGGGAAAACGTTTTTGAAAAAAAAAAACACATCAGTTAATAGTGCTGCTCCAGTAGACTTCTGCACTGAATTCATTTCTCAAAAGAGCAAACAGATTTTTTTATATTCAGTTTTGAAATCTGACATGGGGATAGACATATTGTCAATTTCCCAGCTGCCCCTGGTCATGTGACTTGTACTAGCACTTTAGGAGGGAACTGCTTTCTGGCAGGCTGTTGTTTTTCCTTCTCAATGTAACTGAATAGTACACAGTGGGACATGGGTTTTACTATTGAGTGCTGTTCTTAGATCTACCAGGCAGCTGTTATCTTGTGTTAGGGAGCTGTTATCTGATTACCTTCCCACTGTTCTGTTGTTAGGCTGCTGGGTGGGGGAAAGGGATGGGGTGATATCACTCCAACTTGCAGTAAAGCGTGATTGAAGTTTATCAGAGCACAAGTCACATGACTTGGGGCAGCTGGGAAATTGACAATATGTCTAGCCCCATGTCAGATTTCAAAATGAAATATAAAAAAAATCTGTTTGCTGAATCATGGAAATGGATTTCAATGCAGAATTCTTCTGGAGCAGCACTATTAACTGATGCATTTTGAAAAAAAATTTTTTCACAGGACAGGATTCCTTTAAATATGTATTTTCATAACAGATATGTATGTGTGTTTGGGGGGAATGTATTTAAACAAGGTACTGTATTTTGCTCAAGAAGAAAAGTTTGTGTTTTTATTTTCTTCCATGATACCAATATGCACCAACTTGAAAAGTGTGAAAAAGCTTTAGCGTATTAAAGAATGTTACCTGCACAATGGAACATCATTTTCCAGGACACATTCCCCTTCATTCTTGCAATATCCATCTGGACAAACTGTAAAAATAACATATTGGTGTATATTCCCAAGAATGGTCTGTAACTCTTATACAAAAAAGTAATGCTTTTATGCAGGCTTCCCCCCCAAGATAACGGATTGTATATCTCAATCATTAAAATTAATGATTTTCTTAATTTGTATAAAACAATAAAGTGTATAAATAAGCACATCTTAGTTCTATAACAGACATTCTGTGTTTTGACAAATCTATGCTATGTCAATACTAGGGATGCAATAAATCTAGGATTTAATTTGATATTCGCCCAGGATTCTGCCTTTTTCGGCATGATTCAGCTGCCTGTCCAAACCAAATATGAATCCTTAAAATCATGTCATTTTTGTCACAAACAGGAAGTGAAAAAGTCTCTCTTTCTCTCTTCCCAACTAGAGTTGCCACCTGGCTGGTATGTTACCGGCCTGGCCGGTATTTTTGATGGTTGATCCCAATGTTATTAATAGGAAAATAAGATGAATATATAGGAAAGCCGGTATTTTTTTCAAGAAAAGATGGCAACCCTATTCCCAACCGTAACTTGCTTATGCAAATAAGGCTTCAGCTTTAGTACGAGTTTCGGCCAACACTTTCACAAAGGGTTCAGCTGAATAAATAGTGTATTCAGTGCATCCCTAGTCAATACAAACTCAATTTATTTAGCAGATAATCCTCTGGCACATCCTGGTTCATACCAACATAAGTTTTTACCAAAATTCTATATTCAAACCACTGCATATAATATTCTTTCACTATAATACATTATTAATTATTAATGAGGCATCTTTGCCACAGATCTATAAAGAAAAAGGCCATATGTTAAACTAACTTGCTCAGTGGTTATAAACAAGATGGCAATGAGTCCCCCCCCCCCCCCCCCCCCACCAGAAGATTTAATCATTGGGCATTATGAGGAATGGTATCTGATTAAACGAGAAATAAAAGAACTAAAGCTTAACTAAAGAAGTAGCTAAACATGCTGTATGCTTTGTGCTTGTGTACCAGCCCAAGGCAACCACAGCCCTTTAGCAGTAAAGATCTGTGTCTCCCCAGTAGATGCCCCAGTAGCTCCCCATCTTCTTTTCTGCTGATTCACTGATTCACATGCTCTGTGCTGCTGTCCCTTACTGAGCTTAGGGACCACTCACAATATACAGTACACATAGAATAGAAATATAGTCACAATATAAGGCTGATTAGTCATTAATACAGATAATTACTACATGGCAGCACAGAAACCAGTGTAATTAGCGTTAGAATTTAATAATCAGCCCTGTAGCATCAGCTTATATCAGCCAACCTCATTTTCTGCTTGATAATTAGTGACGACCCCTAAGCTTAGCTTCTCAACAGCTGCTCAGAGCCCACTGAGCATGTGAGTGTCACAGACACTTTCCAAGATGGTGACCCCCTGTGACAAGTTTGAAGTCCTGGATCACTGCTGCTATTGATAAGCTGAAATTTTAGGCTGGTGCAATATATAAAATATGGCATTTTTAGCCATATTCAGTTTTAGGGTTTTGTTCTCCTTTAAGAAAGGAATAGGGTAAAATGCTGCACATAATGTTTTGGGGTTCTGTGCCAGCCCCCCATCTTGTTCTCTGTTGATTTACACCACATGCTCTGTGCTGCTTTCAGTTAATTGAGCTTAGGGATCAACTCACAATAAACTGTATATGTAGAATATAAAAGTCACAATACAAGCTCCTAAACCAATGCAATTATCATCAGAATTTAATAATCAGCCCTGTAGCATCAGCTTTCATGACAGGAACCTTACTTTTCCGCTTGATGGTTTGCAACGATTCCTAAGCTTAGCTTCTCAACAGCTGCTCCCTGAACTCTGAGCATGTGCAAGGCCAATGACACTCCTAACAAAATCCAAGATGGAGAGCTTGTGTGCACAACTTTGAAGGCCTAGATCTTTACTGTTGTATAGACTCTGGGACTTTAAGCTGGCGCAGTAAGTTTAGTATATAAAATACTGCGTCTGTAAATATTTTTGTTTTTAGAGCATAGTTCTCCTTTAAAGCCTGTAATTGTGTGGCTTCTTAATGGGCTGGGGCATATGTAGGGGCATAATAATTCCTGATTTTCCTCTACAAATATTGTGTGAAGGATTCGAATTGAAAAAAAAGAATTTCGAATTTTATTTGGGCTACTTCGACCATCGAATTTGCAAAATAGGATTCCAAAGTTTTTTTTATTGAATAAAAAAAATTAAATCGAATGGTTAAAATCGTTCGAAGGGTTCGAATGAAACAATTTTATCGATCGATCAAATTTTTCTTATTTGATCGTTCAATAAATTGAATTTTGTTAAAACCCCTCGAATTAGAATTCGAGGGGTTTTAATTCGATACATTTTCGATGGTCGAATTCGAGGGTTAATTAACCCTCGACTTCGACCCTTAGTAAATCTGCCCCTGTGAAAAAGTAAATACATTGAATCAGGCTTTGGATGCTATAAATGTGATAGCAATAACTAAAGGGTAACTTTAGCAGTCTCAGTTCTTGAGTTGCTCCTATATTCTCATTACTTTTGTTCTGATTTAATGATTGGCTCTAAAAGTAAATATCAGGTCCACACAATACAGATTTATGCTGATTGGTAGTTAATACCTATGACTGCTGCAAGTACACCAGGCGTTTTAATGAGCGACTATAAACTGTTTCCCGATAGCAGAAGGTGCCTTAAAAGTATATCACTGCTTATTAAAGATGAATGGCATTTTCGGCTAAGGAAAACATTCCCGGGATTTACAAGTAGAGAAATGCTGCTATGATACAGTTTTATTTCCTTTGTGCTTTTCTATCAGAATCTATCCTCTGAGAAAATGATACCCATTTATCTTGGTAAAAACACTCATATTTACTGTTTGACGGTTATAAATTATATAAAGGGACCACGGTACTTAGGGAAAATAAGGGAAATCTTATTTCACAAATGGAATGAAATAAAAAAAAGCATATTTTTCAAACTGAAGCAGATCCAGTGGGATTGTGTGATGTGCTGATTGTGTCTTATTTAGCCCCACATCTATCTAGCAGGCAACATAATACAGGTATTGGATCCCTTATCCGTAAACCTGCTATCCAGAAAGCTCAGAATTATGGAAAGGCTGTCTCCCATAGCCTCCATTTTATCCAAACTTTTTCTCTGTAATAATAAAACAGTAGCTTGTACTTGATCCCAACTAAGATATAATTAATCCTTATTGGAAGCAAAACCAGCCTATTGGGTTTATTTAATGTTTACATGATTTTCTAGTAGACTTAAGGTATGAAGCTCCAAATTATGGAAAGATCCGTTATCCGGCAAACCCCAGGTCCCGAGCATTCTGGATAATAGGTCCTGTACCGGATGCAGTAGGATGCTTCTTGCCCTAATTCTGGTTGTGTTGGGCATCTATGTTGGCACTTATGGTCCAGAAAAGGAACCTCCTAGAACTTTATTGTATCAGTTAATTTACAATTTAATATGCTTCTAGTGAATACTGATTAAACCTCTTGTATAGATAGTGCCACATTTCTACATCACATTAAAACGGAAAGACAAATGAATTGAAACAGTCCCGTGAGTTGAGATTGGCTGGTAGATAAAATCTATATACAGGGGCATATGTGGTTCTGCTGCCACTTGTATCTGTCAGTACAACAGCTTCATGGAGATAACTCCTCCCTTTCCATATCTTCTTTCATAGTACAGGTATAGGAGCTGTTATCCAGAATGTTCGAGACCTGGGGTTTTCTGGATAATGACTCGTCCTTAATTTGGATCTTCATAACCCAAATCTACTAGAAAATAATTTCAACATTAAATAAACCCAATAGGCTGGTTTTGCTTCCAATAAGGATTAATTATATCTTAGTTTGGATCAAGTACAAGCTACTGTTTTATTTTTACAGAGAAAAAGGAAATTAGAATTACTTTGTTGTAATTCAGAGACAAAGACAAGAGGTCCTCTGCACTCAACCCATTATCAATATATTTAAGACATTGAGACATTCTGTGCATACAGCTACTAAAAAATGCCTTACCCTTTAAACAACAGGGATTGTTTGTCCATATATTGCAATATATTTAAGCTGGCCAACTACGTCAAAGTCATCCCATATCTGGCCAGTCCTACGCTCAATTTTCATCTGATTCATTAAGAATTCTATTGCTTCATTAAACATTTTACAAAGGGACTAAGTTTTACCTGCAACTTACTTGCTGCTTTCAAAGTAAAACTCCCAATCATGAATGCCCTTTTATTAGGGCTCCTACACACGGGCGTTTTTACCTGCGCTCCCCTGCGTTGCGTTTTGCTGCGTTCAAACGCAGGGGAGCGCAGGTATAGACACACTCAATTATTTTCAATGGGGCTGTACTCACACGAACGCATGTGAGCGCCGAACGCAGGAAAAATGCAGCATGTTGCGTCTGAATCTGCGTTCGGCGCTTACACGCGTCTCGTGGATACAACCTCATTGAACAAAATGAGGTGCGTCTAGACCTGCGCTCCCCTGCGGCTGAATGCAGCCAAATGCAACGCAGGGGAGCGCAGGTCAAAAACGCCCGTGTGTAGGAGCCCTTAGACACCAGTGGGATCACCTGACTATAGCTGGGAAGGGTGGGGGCTACAACAAGGAGCTGGTCACTGCTCCAGTATAACTACAACAAACAAGAAAAAGTTGTGCTCACCACTAATTTTTAAAACCATTAGGTGGGGATGCAATGAGGCTGTGACCACAAAATACATAGACAAATACAAGAGGTCCTCTGCACTCAACCCATTATCAATATATTTAAGACATTGAGACATTCTGTGAATACAGCTACTAAAAAATGCCTTACCCTTTAAACAACAGAGAGATTTTATGTGAAGATCTTTTATGTGAAGATCTCCTATGAATACAGGTATGGGATCTGTTATCCAGAATGCTCAGGACCTGAGGTTTTACATGTTTACAAACAATGTAAACATTAAGTAAACCCAATAGGCGGGTTTTGCCTCTAATAAGGATTAATTATGTCTCAGTTGGGATCAAGTACTGTTTTACTATTACAGAAAAGAAGGAATCATTTTTTAAATTACGATTATTTGGAGGAGACAGCCTTTCGGTAATATGGAGCTTTCTGGATAACGGGTTTCTGGGTAACAGATTCCATATCTGTATAACATCTTGTATTTCTGTGAAAACAGATATAGTAGTACCTTGGCAACTGGACTCATCAGTGCTGAAGTAGGGGCAGTCAGGCTTGTCATCACAACGCTGGCTTGCAGGTATACAGGTGTTAGTGGGGATGCACAGGAGAGAGCCGCCGAGGCAAACTTGATAGGCTAAAATAGAATTGGACACATTTATACTTTTGCAGACATAATGACATTATGCATGACGCTAACGTAACATATTCAAACCCTTACAGATATTGTTATTGCTTTACATTTATTAAAACATATAAGGGGTCATTAAAACAGTAAAGGGGCAAAGTCCAAGACCATCATGTTTTTTGCACACTTTTGCACTGCCTTGCAGAACTGCTTGCATTTAGCACCACTGTTTTCATGAGGGTTGATTGGTGCTCTAGCACTTGCATCTGTGGTCACAGTTAATTACCTTTATATAGTGCCCTGTAGCCCCTTCTTATAAGTTATCAGCAAGACCATCTAAGGTAGTGGAGTGCAAAATCTCCCTTGATTGCATTGCTATCAACCTCTTCCAATGGGTTTGTATAGTCCAAATGAGCAGATTAGTGATGGGCAAAATTCTGCTGTTTCATCGAAAGGGCGAAAAATTAGCGAAAAGCAGATTTTGGCGCGGGCGTCAGAATTGACACCATTGACCATTAACGGACACTGGCGTACAAACTTCTTGACGTCGACATCCAAACTTTTTGACGCAGACACATTTTCAAGGGAGTTTAGAGAATTTATTCGCCGGCGGCAAAACGCAGAAGTTCGCCATGATGAATAAATTCGTCCATCACTAGAGCAGATCTATTTGTGTATGGAAACCTTAACACAAGTGGTCAAAGTCTCTTTATATAGAAAAACATATACAGTACAGACATGGGACCTGTTATCCAGAATGCTTGGGACATGAGGTTTTCTGGATAAGGTATTTTTCCGTAATTTGGATCTCCATACCTTAAGGGGCAGATTTATTAAGATTTGAGTTGTATTTTCCATGAAAAATTTGAGTTTTCAAGGTTATTTTTGAGTAATAAAAACGATTTTTCTGGATAAAAAGTTTTAAAAAAAAAACTAGAAGTTTTCAACATTTATTATACCCTGACCCTGGAAATAGCTTGAATCTGAAAATGTCATTGACTTCTTCATGGCCTCTACACGTTTTAGATTGTGTAGAGTCCCTTGAACCATTTGAAGATGTTAATAGCCTTCATGATGTTCCAGGAGGGTTTTAGGAGGGTTTAGCTCGAAATGGTCGTTAACCCCAAACTTGCCGATTCGATTTATTTCTATTTGAGTTTTTTCTAAAATAATTTGAGGTCCCAAACCTAACATTTAAATATTTATTTAACCCAACCGGATTGTTGTTTATCTAATAAGGATTAATTATATCTCACGGGATGAAACACAAAGGTGTTGTGTTATTATTATAGAGACAAAGAAAATCATTTTAAAACATTTGAATTAGTTTATTAAAATGGAGTCTATGGAAGATGGCCTTCCTGTAATTTAGAGCTTTCTGGATAACAGATCCCATATCATGCAAACAGGGTTCCATAGTACGCTCTGCTTTGTTTACTTTGTTTAGCTTCAAGGGCTAAGGTTTTATCTCAGAAAACACATTTTTTTGCACAAAATGAAAAGATGATTTTATCACTGGAGTGCATTTTGAACTACAAAGCAGCATTTGCGGCTCTGTGATTATATTTCAAAGTAAATACAATTTTAAGAAAACTTTTATTTTTTTTCCTCTGGAGAGCATGCATTAGTGCAGCAGGTTCCTTGCACTTAATTAACATTTCCATCTACTGTGTCAAAACCACATGCTGGGAAGCTGGGCACTCTGCCTGGGGCTGGGAGATAACACGGGGTTAATCCAGCTGTGAAGCGCTCCCTGTGCCCAGAGCACTCTCATGTCAACTGGATGGGTTTGTGTCTTTATGACATTAAAGGAACAAGCAACAGGAAAATGAAATTAGCGTTGGATCAAAGGGAAGGCTTTCACTGACTAAATTAATTGTCTGATTAATGTTTTAACCTTCAATAAGGCCTAGTAAAGCTTTCTCTGAATACACATTTACCCCCCGTCTGGTTTAACAGTACCGCAGTAAGGTTCAGCACAGCTCAGAGTGGATGTAGTAACAAATCCCATGATGTTGTTGAGTTTTGTCACCACATTTGCATGTCCCCCATATCAATGCCTAATGTCTGTCCTGTGCTGAACTTTTGAATGTTTTTATCCAACTCAATTTGCACTTTACTGCTTGGACTTTTACACCCCCCCAGCATCCATCTTCCTCAGTCCCTACTTACTGGTTCAGGTGGCCTTTCAGCCTGACACCCAGTATGTGGCAGTTGGCACCAATCATACTGTAGAAATAAAAACTTCATAAAACTGGGGAGATCAAGAAGAGGCTAAAAGAGGAACCCCAACCTGTTCAGATGGACAGACCTGGGTATGTGGGTAGGCCATAAAGGCCTAGGGGTTAGTGCAGCACACTTTTAGGGGCAGCATTCTACCCACAAGGGAGCTGCTGCCAAATCTCCTGCCCATCCTTTTCCATTTGTCTACTTTTTTTCTTTCAATTCCTGTAGATGGAGGACTAACCGAGCAGTTGGAGCAGTGATCCCCAACCAGTGACTCAGGAGAAACAAGCTGCTCACCAACCCATTGGATGTTACTCCCAGTGGCCTCAAAGCTGGTGCTAATTTTTGAATTCCAGGCTTGGAGACAGGTTTAGGTTGAATAAGATCCAAACAGATCCTACTGTAGACTGCCAGTCCACATAGGGGTTACCAATTATCCAAGCGCTGTCCTTATTTGGCATCCCCAGGGACTTTCCTTCTGGCTTTTGCTCCCCAACTCTTTTTACATTTGAATGTGGCTTATAGTTAAAAAAGATTGGGGACCACCTTAATAGAATACCCAACTACAGGAACAACAGACTTTAGGGAGTGGATTTTTGGACACATGGGTTAGCTGAACACATCAAATGCACCTATGACCTTATTCATTGCAACAAGTGGTGTAACTGCAGAGAAACTAGATCCTGTAGCTTCAGGGGGGGGGGGGGGGGCAGGGGAGTATAGGGGCCCCATGAGGCCCTAACTGATATACAATTTCAATAAATATTGGTAAAACAGGTTAATCTCTAGATATTTTGGGAGCCTGAAAGACAATTTGCTTTGAGGCCCAGTAATTTCTATTAATGTCTAGGTTCTAAAATGTAACATTTTATTTAGAAATTATTATAATTATTGCTACACTGCTCTGGGTATAAAGGGCACAGGAGAGTTTTATTTGTGGCTGGGACCTGAGTGATGCCACATTGACACCATCCTTTTTGCCCAGAATAAAAGAAAACTTTTTTTTTCGGGGCATCAGTTAAGATTACCAAATAATGAGCAGATTATTGCAAATAACACCTATTCTGGGCCGACGGAACACTGGGAAAAAATCTGGTGGGCCATGCTGACGTAGACTGAAAAACTGTGGGTGCTGCCCCCTGAACTCCCCACATGGCCCCAATTGCAGCCGGAAAAATAATAATATCCACATGGGGGGAGGAGGAGGGTTGTGGCTGGGGTGGGACAATGGGGACGGCAGAGGGGGGTGCAGCTGAGGCAGGGTGTGCAGCGTGGGGTGCGGGACCCTGAGGTCCAGTAGACCCTGGACCCCCCAGCCTGATGTTGGGGGTCCAAATTTCTCACCTACCCCCAGTTTTTATAATATCTTTGTGAATAAGGTTCAAGCATGTGCAATTCTGGGTACAATGCTGCACTTGATGATAAATAAGTGTGAGTTTATTTTTCAGGTGGCCCCACTGCTGCTGGTGTGCTCTTGGCTCCCACTAAGAGGAGGCAAAGAGCTCCCCAGTCTCCCCCATACCATAGCTCAATCACTCAATTTGGTCATGTGTCAATTGGTGAGATCCATATAGACGTATTTCCCTATCAATATTACATAATATATAGAACACATCCAACTTTCTAATAATAATGATAAATACAAATAATCTGTAAATTTTAAGAAAATTATTTCCTGTCCAATATCTTAAAGAAAAATGTATAAATAGTTTCTTGTTCTTGTTGCCAGGGAAAGAACAGCTTTAGAATTGAAGAAATATAGAATTAAAGTAATTAATGAAAGTACAATCTGTCTGTCCCTGACAGGGGCACTGTTCTTGCACAGGGGCAGACATAGACTGCTGAAGGTGTCATTGCAATGTAGCAGTCTGCCCCTATGCAAGAGCCATGCCCCTGTCAGCTCTGGGGGGCACTGTTCCAAACCCTCAGTCTAAGCCTCAAGGCTGGGCCACTAGAACATTTATTCTCTTTGCTCCAGTCTAGTAAAGCAGCTGGCAGAGATAGATCCTCTTTTCCTGCAAAACTGTCTCATCAAACAGATTATTGCAAAACGACTTAATTATATATTATATTATATTTACAGCAAATTGTATGGGACCTTTCAGTGTCGGACTGGGATGCCAGGGGCCCACCAGAAAACCTTAGACCAGGGGCCCAACTTTCCAAACTATTATTCCTTCTCTCCTCACTTAACCTCTTTAGTCTCCTATTCTTTTAGATCTACTTACTATACTCTATTCTTCCACTATTATTAAGCCTCTTTTCCAACATAAAGAAGTAGGGAATGAACATGAAATAGGCCAAATTGTTAGAAACAAGAGGTCTCACTGACACCTGGGCCCACCGGGAGTTTTCCTGGTATCCCCAACACTGGGGCCTTTACTTTAAAGGGGTAGTTCGCCTTTTAATTAACTTTTAGTATGATGTAGACCAGTGATCCCCAACCAGTAGCTCGTGAGCAACATATTGCTCTCCAACCCCTTGGATGTTGCTCCCAGTGGCCTCAAAGCAGGTGCTTATTTTTTAATTAATGGCTTAGAGGCAAGTTTTGGTTGTATAAAAAACAGATGTCCTGCCAAACATTCTCTCCTGTAGGCTGCCAGTCCATATAGGGGCTACCAAAAAGCCAATCAGAGCTCTTATCTGACATCCACATGGACTTGTTCATGCTTGTGTTGCTCTCCAACTCTTTTTTATATTTAAATGTGGCTCACGAGCAAAAAAGGTTGGGGACCCCTTATGTAGAGAGTGATATTCTGAGACAATTTGCAATTGCAGTGCCAGGCCACCCCGTCCAGTTGCCCTAGGCAGCCTGGCCAGTAGTAGCTCCCCATAGGCCCACAAATGGAAAACAGTGTGCATATGGTAAAATTGTGTGTGTGAATGCGAGAAGAAGACATCGGCGGTAGTAGCCTCAGGACTGGACTAGGGGGTAGCAGAGGCAGAGGTGATATATGCTTGGCGCCTCCACAGTTTTGCGTCCTAGGCACGTGCCTACTCGGCCTACCCCTTGGCCCAGCCCTGTGCAATTCATTTTCATTTTTTATTTGTGATGTTTGAGCTTTTTATTCAACAGCTTCCCAGTGTGCAATTTCAGCAATCTTGTTGCTGAGGCCAAATCATCCTACAAACCACACACTGATTTGAATAAGAGACTGGGATAAGAATAGGACTGGGACTGAATAGAAATATGAGTAATAAAAAGGAGCAATAACAATAAATGTGTATCCTTACAGAGCAATTGTTTTTTTTTTATGGGGTCAGTGACCCTCATTTCAAAGCTGAAAAGAATCAGAAGAAAAAGGCAAATAATTAAAAACTATAAGAAAGAAAAAGTTAAGGCAAATAGAAAAGTTGCTTAGAATTGGCCATTTTATAACATACTAGAAGCTTAAAGGAGAACTAAACCCTGAAAATGAATGCAGCTAAAAATACCATATTTTATATTATTTCACCAGTCTAAAGTTTCAGCTTGTCAATAGCAGCAATGATCCAGGACTTCAAACTTGTCACAGGGGGTCACCATCTTGGAAAGTGTCTGTGACACTCACATGCTCAATGGGCTCTGAGCAGCTAAGCTTAGGGGTCGTCACTAATTATCAAGCACAAAATGAGGTTGGTCTGTAATATAAGCTGATGCTACAGCTCTGATTATTAAATTCTGATGCTAGGTTGCACTGTTTTTTCTGCTGCCATGTAGTAATTATCTGTATTAATGACTAATCAGCCTTATATTGTGACTATATTTCTATTCTATGTGTACTGTATATTGTGAGTGGGTCCCTAAGCTCAGTAAGTGACAGCAGCACAGAGCATGTGAATCAGTGAATCAGCAGAAAAGAAGATGGGGAGCTACTGGGGCATCTACTGGGGAGACACAGATCTTTACTGCTAAAGGGCTGTGGTTGCCTTGGGCTGGTACACAAGCACAAAACATCATGTACAGTATTTCTACCTACTTCTTTAGTTAAGCTTTAGTTTTCCTTTAAAGGTGAGTCACCCTTTTAATGTAATAAAACTGAAACAGACTACTTACTGCAGTTGTGTTCATCTTCACCCATTGAGCAGTCAGGTACACCATCGCACCACATCATGGCCGCTATGCATGTTGTATCAGCACATTGCATTTCTGTGTATTTGCACTGCACCGGAGTCGCTGTACTGGGAATCACAGTAGGACAATTGATTTCATCGGATCCGTCCCTGCAGTCTTCCATTCCATTGCATCTTGCATCGAGAGGTACACACCCCTTAACATACGCACAAGTAAACTGGTCATTGGGACATGCAGGTTGGGGTATTGCGGGTCCTGTAATCAATATCAAACAGAGCAATTTGCAAATTGAGACTGAATAAAATCCTAGGCAGTGTATTTAGATTTACATAATAATTGTTTATGGATAATTCTACTGATATGTTGTTTCTTTACATGCTTTCTATTACTAAATCGGGCATCTTGCAACCCAAACAGCTGTTTAGAGGATATGATTATTGAAGAGACTTTACATCATTCCCTGCCCCAGTGGAGCTTACAATCTAAGGTCCCTATCACTTTCACACTTTGGGAATGAGAGGAAACCAAAGTACTAGGAAATAAAAACAATCACAGGGAGTATACAAACTCCTTGCAGATAGTGATCAGGCCAAAATTTAACTGAGAAACACTGCAAGATACATTATTATGGGTATGGGATCTTTTATCCAGTAACTCATTATCCAGAAAGCTTTTAATTACAGGAAGGCCTTCTCCCATAGACTTCATTAAAAGCAAATAATTCAGATTTTTCAAGGTTATTTCTCTCTAAGGCACTGTGTCCACATATTATGTTCCTCAAATGGGTTTGTTTGCTTTTTTATTCACTTTTAGTATGATGTAGAGAGTGATATCCTGAGACAATTTGCAATTGGTTTTCATATTTTATTATTTGAGGCTTTGGGATTATTTGTCTTTTTATTTTATTGTAGTTTCTGCAATCTAATTGATACGGTGAAAATTACCCTAGCAACCATGCATTGTTTGAATAAGAGACTGGAATCTGAATAGGAGAGGCCTGAATAGAAAGTTGAATAATCAAAAGTAGCAATAACAATATATTTGTAGCCTTACAGAGCATTTGTTTTTAGATGGGGTCAGTGACCTCCCATTTGAAAGCTGGAAGAAAATTAAAAAACTATAAAAAAAAAGAATGCCAATTGAAAAGTTGTTTAAAATTGGCCATTCTGTGACATATTAAACATTAACTTAAAGGTGACCCCCCCCCTTTCAAAATGAACTTAAAGCAAAATAAAATCCTGATTTTCTCAGTCCTATTACCCCCATAGAAATATGTTCCTCAGCTGGTGTTACCATTGTTATTTTGCCTGCATTCCGCTTCTTTTCTACTGCCCTTGCTGTCGGAAAGGTTTCAGTGTCTGGAAATTACATGCCACTGCTCCGCGGATAATACATTCATACACATGAATATCTAGCGAGTGCGAGAACAACAAGCTTAACCTGAATAATTGTGTATTTGACTGGTATAGCATTTGCCCATAATTAAATATTCTCTTGCTTATTTCAAAATTGTGACCGTGTTTATGGAAGAGGAAATTGAATCAGCAGTCAATTTCCACTGGCTCGTGTGCCATTTGCTAATGGTCCAGTGTTGTTGTATAAATTACATGCATCCAGTAGTCTAATACATGAGAATCTAATTGGTTTTATAATTGCCTATTGCCTCATCTGACATGCAGTGTCTCCTACAGCTATCTTTCAGGGGTGTTGACAATAAAGCAGCTTTTTCATACTTTTGTCCTTGGAATGCTAACAAACTGCATTTAAATAATGGCACAAAATTGCATGTACGTTACAAATCATCAAAAAGCACAGTCTGGTTTATGGCTTAAACTGTCGGTACTGGTTTATTGGCCACTCAGATCCAAATTCATTTGTATTTGTTTTAAATGGCCCATTTATTAAACGTCTTTATTTGAGTTTTTTAAGGGGAAAACTTCTAGAGGAAAAAAAAAACCTTGAACTTTTAGGGGCAGATTTACTAAGACCGGGTGAAGGATTCAAATGCAAAAAATTCGATTTTCAAATATTTTTTTTTGGGCTACTTTCTAAAGATTCTAGATTCGAATAAATCATATGATTCGAATAAGAAAATTGTTCGGCCATTTGACCAACTTGCCCTTTAAAAATGTATTCGATTGCCTGCCTCGCCAGATTAAACCTACTGAGTTGCTATATTTACCTATGGGAAGCTCCCATAGGCTTTTTCTAAGTTTTTTATGATCTAATAGAAATCATCTGATTTTTCAAAAAAAAAATAATACGGATCGTACGATTTTTTCGTGAAATCTGATGAATTTGTATGATTTTTTGAGAAATCAGATGTTTAGTACGATTTTTTTGAGAAATCTGATGATCCCTATTCGATCGTTCGCAAGATCGAATAGCGGTAAAATCCTACAAACTCGATATAAAGTTTTGGCAGATTTTACTTCGTGAAAAACCCTTGATAAATCTGCCCCTTAGTGATTTATTATATCCCAAAGGTGCTAAAAATCCGAAAAAACTCCAGTTAAATCCTGTTGAGGTCATGTAAAAGTCAATGGCAGATGTCCCTTTTTCTATTTGGCAACGTTGTGATCTGCAATGGTTTTCGTATGATAATCTGTAAAAAGTCAGGGTTTTGGGCAACAATTCAAAAAATCTTACGAGTTGTCCATCAAACTCGAACAATTCATATGATTCTAATGTTCTAAGTATAAAGGCTTTTTCTGCACTGACCTTTTCTAGCTGATGTTTTTGATAAATGAGTAAAATTCGTGGATGGGAGTTAGGCCGACTTTGTCTTAATAAAAAAGTGAGATAACTTAGAGTCCTAGTAAATACCCTCCATAATGTACTGTTTTCCTGCATGGCTAGAATTGTGTATTTGCTTCAGTACATCTATTATAGCAGTGGTCCCTAACAGAGCCGGATTTATAAACTGGGCGACCCTAGGCCCACTGGTGTTCATCACCCCGTCCCCTCCCCTATATTCGGGCAAATTTCCATTATCGGGACTGGAGCAATGGGGAGTGGTGCACGGAAAATTTAAAAAAACTATATCTCCTGTGCAGCCCCAGTGTTTCTGAACAAATGTGGCTGTGGTTGGGCAGCATGCCCCCCCCCTAAAATCCTGCCGCCCTAGGCCCGGGCCTAGGTTGCCTTTCCACAAATCCAGGCCTGGTCCCCAACCTTTTTTTAATCCTGTGCCACATTTAAATGTATAAAGAGTTGGGGAGAAACACAAGCATTAAAAAGTCCCTGAGAGAGCCAGATAATGGCTTTGATTGGCTATTTGGCAGCCCCTATGTGGACTAACAGCTCACGGAAGGCTCTACTTTGCAGGATGCCTGATTTTTATGCAATTAAAACTTGCTTCCCAGCCTGGAATTCAAGAATAAGCACCTGCTTTGAAGCCAATGAGAGCAGCATCCAAGGGGTTTGTTGAGCAACATGTTACTCAAGAGCTACTGGTTGGGAATCACTGTTATATTATAGTGTAGCCACGGGGGCAGCCATTCAAGGTTCACTAGATCTTGGAAATCCATTTGTATAGCAGATAACAGTGCTCTTGAGAATACAATGATTTTTACTTACATATACCACTTGATGACAGTATATACAGGTATGAGATCTGTTACTAAGCAACCCATTATCCAGAAAGCTCCTAATTACAGCAAGACTATCTCCCATAGATTCAATTTTAGTCAAATTATTTAATAATAATTATTCTCTTTATTATTATTATTATTAATAATAATAATAATATTTTTTCTCTGTAAAAATAAAATAGTACCTCCTATTTGATCCCAACTAAAATATAATTAATGCTTATAGGAGGGTAAACAACCTTTTTGGGTTTGTTTTATTTTTAAAGGGAATGTCAACTCCCAAAAAATGATTCTAAGTAATATATATTCATTACAAATGATTTTTTTTAACAAGTTATTTGTATATGTAATGCTATTGAAAGGAGTGTTTGTCTGTCCCTTTCTGTTATCTGTTCTGATGGGTAAGACTGTTGATAAAATGTAAGACAAGACAGTTGAATAACAGACCTGTCTGTGCTGGGGAACGAAGAATTTTGCAGCAATGTTTAAAAAGTAACAACCAGGATTTTAGCAAATGCTGCTTCCAATAGTTTTTGTTTCTACAAACAACTGAAAGAACTGAAAATCTTAAACAACTGTACAGTACATTGAAAAGTTGCTTAGGATTATGTTTGATTAGGCAAACTCTTATTATTGGAGTTGACTTGCCTTTTACATGAGTTTTTAGTAGACTGGAAATTGAGATCCAAATTAAAGAACAACCCTTTATCTAGAAAATTATCAAGATAATTAAAAAAAATGCAAATTTATTAGGACATAGAAGAAAAAGGCCTAACGTATTTCGTGCCTGTTAGGGCACTTACTCATAGACTTGTCTGAATGCACACCAAATCTCATCCATAGCTATACTGATTAAGGTGGCCATACACGAAGAGATCCGCTCGTTTGGCGATGTTGACAAACGAGCGGA
>CM044441.1:24274582-24303567 GCA_024363595.1 Xenopus borealis
TATATCTTAGTTTGGATCAAGTACAAGCTACTGTTATATTATTACAGAGAAAAAGGAAATAATTTTTATAAATCTGGATTATTTGGATAAAAGGAAGTCTATGGGAGATGGCCTTTTCATAATTTCGAGTTTTCTGGATAACAGGTTTCCGGATAACGGATTCCATACCTGTCTGTGTATGTATATATATATATATATTTATTGTTGCATGATATCAGTCTCCAACATTTTGGTCCCCATTGGGACCTTTATCAAGACCTTAGGCACCCACAGTCCTTCACTACTGGGGACATACAGGGTCAATAATGAGGGCATGGTTCGCTTTAACTAGTGGAGTATGCTCCGGCAATGACCGAATGTACTGTATTCCCTAGCCGTCGCAACACTTTCCTTGAGGGCATAATGTTTTTTTTGCGGCAGTAGCGCTTTGATTTGGACGCATAAGGGGTTGCTAGGCAAGAAGTCCGTAGCGTCTGCCCATCTGCCTGTTCGGTTCTCCT
This sequence comes from Xenopus borealis, assembly GCA_024363595.1. Taxonomy (NCBI): domain Eukaryota; kingdom Metazoa; phylum Chordata; class Amphibia; order Anura; family Pipidae; genus Xenopus; species Xenopus borealis. Next base: position 24,275,083 of record CM044441.1, read on the forward strand.
TTGAGTTCCGGTCCACCTCTAAGGTGCGTAGGTCGGGTCACGCGTCCCATCATATGGGATCCTGCATTGGCAGGCTTCTAAGCCTTTCTTTAAATTTGGGTGTGTTCTTTCTCTTCGTTTCAGGTACAGATTGGATGCGGTATGGACTAAAGCTGTTTTCTTACATATGGCTGTTGAGCACACTTAATTTTTCCTTCACACCGGTTGCTAGGTTACCCTAGCAACCCATTTTTGCACCAAAATACTTGTGTTTAAGTACACTTTGTGCACTGTTATCTTTTCTCTACCTGATGAAGGTTCTAGTTCAGAACCGAAACGTTGGATATAATAAACCTGCTATAGTTTACTTTAGACATTTTTGCAATTGTTTGGTGTGCTGTCACTAGTGGATATAAATGTGTGTGTGTGTGTGTAGTTGCAATACCTAATCCATCATAGCAGTTATTATTCTTGAGCCAAGGAAAGACAGATTCAGGGTAGACCAAGAATCACTAATATTTATTTGTTCTCTGATGTTGCTGACACCATGTTGGTACACGCAGAGAATCTTATAAATATTTAAGAAGTACTCATGTTATCACATATCTCTAGTAATGTTTTCATTAGGGATTTGCATTAATAAAAACCCAAACTTTTTTTTAACTTTAATCAGAAAAATAAGATGCAATTGGACTGTATTTAACAGTCAATAGATTTTGCTCACAGCATAGAATAAACTGGTAGAATAGGATCACAGAGTATACCCGGTGCATAGAAATTCAATGCTGTATAGCAGGGATCTGCAACCTTGGCTCTCCAGCTGTTAAGGAACTACAAGTCCCACAATGCATTTGCCTTTATGAATCATGACAGACTCCTTCATTGCATTGTGGGACTTGTAGTTCCTTAACAGCTGGAGAGCCAAGGTTGCAGATCCCTGCTATATAGGTTCAGTCATTTATAGATTTACAGAAATATTTATAAAGTGCCGGGCTGGGTTTAAAGTGAAAAAAAAAAACACATGTGCATTCCACAATGTTTTTGTACTTTGCACCCAACCTCATACTTTGAAAATAAGGGTCACAAGAACACTTTGTGCCCACTTTGCACTATTTTTTAATGACAGAACAGTGCAATGACAAAGTAAAAAGATTTTCAAATGATGCCAACTGTGGATCAGTCCATGAATATTACAGATAACACTGATTGTGTGTATGTGTTAGCCCTCAAGGGAGTCAATGATCATTTCTTGGATAACATCGTCATTGAGAGTAGTTGGAGGGAAATTAGGAGAGTTTGAAAGGAAATGTAGGTATGGGGTCTGTTATTCAGAAACCCGTTATCCTAATTACGGAAAGGTCATCTCCCATAGACTCCATTTAATCCAAATAATCGAAATTTTTAAAAGTGATTTTCTTTTCTTCTGTAATAATAAAACAGTACCTTGTACTTGAGCCTGACTAAGCTATACAACAATCCTTATTACCAGCCTATTGGGTTTATTTAATGTTTACATGATTTTCTAGTAGACTTATGGCATGAAGATTGAAATTATGGAAAGATCTGTTATGCAGAAAAGCCCAGGTCCTGAGCATGGTCCTGTGGCCATGCACAGTGAGATCCGCTTGTTTGCCGATGTCGCCAAAGGAGCGGATCTCTCCCCAATTGAGGTGGGCATTATTGGGCTGATCCAATTGTGGGCCCTAGGGCTCAAGGATCGGATCACAACGGAGGAGGTAAGGGTAGTTGGATTGCAGGACAGCATCAATGAACAGATACGGCTGCGATCCGACGGGATTTTTTGTCCCATCCGATCGACATCTGGCCGACTTTGGGATAAGGCCGTCGGAGGGCCCCGTGCACAGACCGACTCAGTCTGTCGGCAACTTGTATCGGCCCGTGTATGGCCACCTTAAGATAATGCTAATTATATCATGCAATAAAAACTAAAATGATAAATAAACTTAGGGATTCTATTGTAATTTTTTGTTTTTTTATTTCTAATTTACACTGTTTACATTTGAAATAATTCTCTCAACTACATAACATTTTATTCTTGAACCAACAAGTGTATTTTTTTAGTTGTAATATTTGGGTGTAGGCAGCCATCTCAGGTCATTTTTCTGGGACATGTGCTTTCAGAAAGAGCCTACACTGTCCAATGGAACTGCTTTCAGTTAAGGTTTTGTTTCCCCTACTCAATGTAACTGAATATTTGCAGTGGGACCTGGATTGTTACTATTGAGTGTTGTTCTTGTATCTATCAGGGAGCTGTTACCTTGTGTCAGGGAGTTGTTATCTGGTTACCTTCCCATTGTTCTGTTGTTGGGGGGGGAGGGGAGGTGATATCAGTCCAACTTGCAGTGCAGCAATTAAGAGCGACTGAAGTTTATCAGAGCACAAGTCACATGACTAAGGGCACTTTGGAAACTAACAACACGTCTAATATAGCCAATTATCTTTGCTTAGTCAATTTTATATGTATTTCATTAAAAAAAACAGCTTACCTCCCATATTACAGTCTAAGGTAAAGGAGATATCATCCAGAGCAACGTCGAAAAGCTGCTTCCCTCCTACTTGCACTTCGAAGGCCACCCTGTATGGGCTGTTACTGGATAGAACGACATTGGCATACATCCATCTCATGTCAGTGTTTTCCGCTGCTGACCAGTATAGAAACTCCAGCCCATGGTTGGTGACTATATACAACTGTTAAGGGACATAATAAATAGAAAAAAATAAATAAATCATTCATGCTTTAAGCTGCTTTATTGAACAGTGTATTTTGCATTAATCATATGTCACGCAATGGTGAATAATCTTGGGTACTGAGCACTGTATGCTGATTGATGGCACCGGCGGCATCAACCAGACAACAATTTATGCTGATGATAAAACCAATCAGTCTTTCTTTAAGGAACACCTTGCAAAGAGCATGCAAACAAATCATACAAAGCCGCTGACTTTCAAACTTGGCAAAGGGCAAAAGTTTACCATGTGAGTTCTGCCTTGTGTCTCTCTTGCATAAAATGGGGTTATTTGCTAAAGGTCAAGCTGATTTATTCCTAAAAAATCCAGTTTTCTAGTGTATTTTTTCAGTCAAAACTAAAATTTTTAGGTACAAAAAAACTCAATATTTCCGGGTTTATAAAAAACTAAAGATAAAAAAACATGAATTTTTCAAGATTTATTATACCCCGAACCTGCAAATAGCTTGAATCTGAAAATACTCCACCTAAAACCGATAATGGCCATGATGGCCTCCCTGATGTTTGGGTTTTTTAATGTGACTTTAGCTCAAAAACTCGATTCATTTGAGCGATTCCAGTTTTTCGTCACATTAATCGATTAGCCCTACTACATTGATTTGAGGTTTTACATTCAAGTTTTTTCATAAATCAGAAAGCATTCAAGTTGTGAGTTCATTCGAAGGTATTAAAAAACTTCACAAACCTCTAAAACTCGACCTTAGATAAATAACCCCCTAAGTCCTTGAGTTTTTTTAAAAAGTTTTTTTTTTAATTAATTAGGAAGAAGCCATTGCACAGGTAACAGCTCTGGGTTATCGATAGGTGATTTTGCAATAACAAAGAATGATTAAGGTTTTAAATGCTTATAAATAATGTATACATTAATACCATTTGTGTGCATTGTCCATCAATAGGATTATAAACATATCATCAGTGTATTACCCACAGGGGCTGTAAGGAGGCTATTACTGTGGTCATTTAACTGATCCTGTACTATGGGGATGTTTTGAGGAATACCCCACACAGAAATCTCCAACAATAAACAGAAATGTTAAAACCCTGTACACTGGAGTCAATAGAAGCAGAATTCTAGTGTCCAAAAGCACTCAACATTTAGGGTCAGATTTACTAAATTCACATGAAGGAGTTGAAGTTCGAGCGAATTTTCAAAAAACATTTGAATATTCCAATGTTTTTGAAGACCACTTTGACCAGTGAATTTTGTAAATTTGATTTAATCGAACGATTTGAATAAAATTTAATTCGAATAATCGACCATTCGATTGTCAAAGTACTTCCCCTTTAAATTTTTATTTGATCACCTAGTTCGCGCCAGATCAAAGCTACCGAACTGGGTTTCATTAATTTTGAAACCAAAAAAATTGTTTAAATCAATTTATCGATCGATCAAATATTTTCTATTCGATCGTACGACTTGATACAAGTTTGGGATCTGTTATCTAAAACACCTGGGATTTTCTGGATAAGGGATCTTTCTGTAATTTGGATCAACACACTTAAGTCAACTAAAAATTTATTTTAACATTAAATAAACCCAATAGGCTAGTTTTGATTTCAATAAGGATTCATAATAGCTTAGTTGGGATCAAAAATATTTTTAATAAAAAAAATATTTTATTTTCACAAAGAACAAGGAAATCAATAAAAAAAAAACATTGGTTAAAACGGAGTCCATGGGAGACGGCCTTCCCGTAATTCAGAGCTTTCTGAGTGACAGATTGCTGGATAATGGATTGCATACCCTTTTTACCCAATGCCCCACAGCTTTATAAAGATGCCAAAGAATACGAAATACTCATGGCAGATTCCACCTGCAGGTGATTTCTTTATGTACAGCTCAGAATGGCTGAACCAACAGGGAAGACACTTCATCAGATACATTACTCTTCCTGCCAACATTATGATGCATTTCTTGACAGTATCAAAGTGATGGTGAATACTGATTGATGCTATGTATTTTAATTGCCTGTTTTGCCTTGATAAACACGAAACTATGCCCAGCTCCCTTCTCACACAGGTAGAAATTATTCAGAATTTCACAACTGTACATCTCAGCATGCGTAGGCAGCACACCTGGGGGCTGATTTATGAAGGCTCTGCAGTGAAATTCCACAAGGATTCACATTTTGTTTAAATTCTGAAACCACATCTACACATCCCTGCACTCACTGCCAGTTTGTGTCCATGTATGCAACATTTATTCATGAAAAGAATATTTGAAATGCTTTGTTGGCTCAATTCAGATACCAGCTTACCATAATATCTGTTCTAAACTATGTGTGCACAGAACTTCAGGTACAGAAGAGCAGAGCATACTGTACAAACCAATTGTAGCTACTGAAAAAGTCCAGGCCTTATAAATATTTAACAGTGGGATATTTTTGGGAAAGAGAAAAATGTGGGAACCTTTTGGAGGATTAGCTCTATATTCGTATCACAGAGTCTTTGGCGCAGATTCATTAAAGGGTGAAGTGGCCATCGCTAACTAAAATTCGCCAGAAATATACTCTGCAGGAATATTACCAATTCACTAACAGGCACAGAAAACAATTCACAATTAGTGATGGGCGAATTTGCTGTGAATTCCCGCGATTCACTGCAGGCAAATAAATTCGCAAAATGCCAGAAAAATTTTGCCTAGGCGAAAATTCGCCGGCATCTCATTTTGGACCCAGGCATCCATTTTTGGATGCTGGAGCCAAAACGAGATGCAGCTGTGTTTTTTGCGAATTTTTTCCGTTTCGCAGGAAATTTCGGCGAAGCCAAACACCCCAGATCTGTCCATCACTATTCACAATTCTATTGCCAGGTGACTTTTCTTTTGGAGAACGGTTGTTACGCCGCAAATTTTACTGAATGTTACCTCTTACACCATGCACGCCTGTTGCGCTCCCCAGTATTTTTAGGAAAGCGGCTGGGCTGGGCCTATGTGGCCTTGTCACAAATCCGGGCCAGGATGAATTTGTCCTGTTTCTCTTCACCATAAGATCTGCAAATCCCCTGTGAAATTCAAGGAACGGCGAAAAATTTACGAAACACAGGTTTTGACACCGGCGACAATTTGCTGTGTGCCTATTTTGTAAATTCTTTCTTTATTTCGTTTTGCATAAGCAGAAGTAGTATAGGGGAATGGGGGGTACAGAAAGAAGAAGGGGGGAGGTTGTGGGGGGGGGATAATGTGCATACAGTAGGTACATATATATATATATATATATATATATATATATATATATATATATAGTGAATAAAGTACCCCCTCTTGTAAAATATAAGGATATTATAAGTTACCGAGGAGTTTCATGACCATATAAAAACACGAGGCCGAAGGCCGAGTGTTTTTATACAGGTCATGGAACTCTGAGGTAACTTCTAATATCCTCATATTTTGCAACTGGGGGTACTTTATTTATTATAATACACAAGTTTCAGGGAGTCATGTGACAGAAATGACATCAGAACTCACCGTTTATAACTGATGACATCAGAACTCACCGTTTATAATGATATAATTTACAAGATATTTACGGCTTTTGTGTATTATATGTTATTATATGTCAAGACCAAACAAAAGAGCCTATTTTGTCCATCTATTGATGTCAAAATGTTTTGACGCCAGCAAAAATTCACTTTCTGTAATATGGATTTCCATTCTTTAATTCAACCAAAAAGCATTTAAACAATAAATAACTCCAATAGGCTGGTTTTGCTTCCAATAAGGATTAATTTTATATAATATATATATATATATATTAGTTGGGATCAAGTACACACTACTGTTTTATTATTACAGAGAAAAAAGGAAATCATTTTTAAAAGTCTATGTGATTTTTAAACTGTGGAACTGGCCTGCCTAGGTGTCCCAGCCAGAATATCAAAAGAGGGTGAGAAATGGGTGGAGTTTTTATTTACTGATTTGTATATCTCTTTAGCAGGGTGACTTATAATCATGTTTTCATACATCTGTAACTATGTTTGACCAAATGTTGATCCAAAAAGGAAAAGATGGGAGCATGACTGAATCCAAAAAGTAAAATACTTCCCAAGTCATTTAATGTTCTGTTATCTTGAAACCGGTTACAGTATAAAGAAATCTTGGATTATGGAAATGACATCTCCCATAGACTCATTTGTATTTAAATAATTCACACTTTTAAAAATGATTTCCCTTTTGCTGTAATACTAAAACAATACATTGTACTTGATCCAAACTAAGGTATAATTAATCCTTATTGGAGGCAGAACAACCCTACTGGTTTTTTTTAATGTTAAATGTTTTTTTGTAGACTTAATATATAGGGGAAGATTTACTAAGGGTCGACCTAGAATTCGACCATCAATTTTTGCCTGAATTTATAGAAAAATAGATCTTACTGCTATTCAAATATTCGCACAATCAAATAGAAAAATCCGATAGAGTAAATCGTTCAATCGAACAATTTTAACCCTTCGACCGAATTTTTCTTATTCGATCACAAAAAACTTTAAAACACCTATGGGAGCTTCCCATAGGGTTTTAAAGCAATTCAGTAGGTTTAATCTGGCGAACTGGCCTATTTTTTTTTTTAAAGGGGAAGTACTTCGACCATCGAATATTCGAATACAATAAAATTCGAATTATTCGAATCGGTCGAATTTTGAAAAAATTCGAAAGTTGCCTCCCTTGCATATTCGAAATTCGAATTTTTTTAAAAATTCGATCGAATTTCGAATCCTTCATGTGAATTTTATAAATCTGCCCCATAGAGATCCAAAATACACCCCTTATCTGGAACACCCCAGTCCCAGAGCATTCTGAGAAAAGGTCCCATACATGTAATAAAAATTATTTTTCTTTTACTTGGAACAAATGCAATATTCCCAAAGAGAAACAGCCCAGGTGCATTAGTAGATTATTTTGCCTTAGTGAGCATTGAACGCATAACTATCTGTCAATGCAAAAAGAAACCTTCCTTCAGCTGTCAAAGATTTCCTAATTATAAAACCAAGTGACATCTCATTCATCCAGGGACAAAAGTGCAAGAACTCTAACAATATGTTGAAAATAAATGGATTCAGCGCATTTGCAACTTGCTTTGACTTTGAAGCTGAGCTGAAAATCCGAAACAAATATGATAATGGCTAAAATCATGTACATGACAGGGGAAAAATACAAAAATCGATAGAAGTATTTTGGTGCTTGCAGTTGAAAGTGGATTGCGTTGGTAGAAAATTAACTTCAGTGTAGCAAGATTAAATGGCAAGTGTGTATTCACTGACAGCTACTGGAGCAGATTTGTTATTTTCTGCAGAAAAGAATTCCCGGAGGAAACGTCTGCAAAACATTTTTGTTGGGCGTCATAAATCTGTATCAGTGTTGTAATTATAAACCCATGCAGCTGCTTGGTCATTCTGCAAAAACATAACTAGAGTCAGTCCTGTCCCAGACATGTTGGTCCTGAGGGAATATCTAGGCAACACTTGGAAGGGAGAGTCCTTGGCACAATGAGATATTGCTGATCTCTTTGGGATGGGCCTTTTCATCAAAATAACAATACAGAGTCTTTAATAAGAGCTGGAATCAAGTGAGGTCAAAGAGTGAGACTGGAGCAAATGGAGCGTCAGGAGAATGACTGGGGAATTGAATAAGGACTGGAGAGGTTAACTAGCTGGGGGGCGGGGGGTGATGGGAGTTTGGGAAGCCAAGGGGTAAGGGTGGGGAATATAGTCAAGAAAGAGCAAAAGGTTTGTTATTACCTCATTGAAAGGAGAAGTGAAGTCATCAGTCCAACCTTCCCACCATTAAAGGAGAATTCAACCCCCCACTGACAAAAGTCCCCACTGGCCCCCACTGCTGGCCCCCCTCCCTGCCTTCTCCTGCTTAGTGTTACCCCAGAATTGTGTCCCCTGTAGGATTACTAACCGCACATGCAGAGTTAGTGCAGCGGAGCTCACGGACACCATCTTTGTCGATTCGTTATTCTTAGTGAAGTGAGAAGTGGAAGATGGTGCCGGTGAGCTCCGCTGCTCTGCATGTGTGGTTAGTAATCCTACAGGATACACAATTCTGGGGAAACACTTAGTGGGGGGAGGCAGGGGGGGCAGTGGGGACTTTTGCTTAAAGGGGGGGGGTTTGTTCTGCTTTAAGAAAGATTGGTAGGTTGAATAATTTGTAGCTGTATTGTTGAGATTGGATTCCCCTGGTGAGTAGCCAAAAAGAGGAGAAATAGATGAAGGGTGATTTGTTTTCTGGGAGGGGTAGGCCTGGGAGTAGTAGTTGGGGGTAAAAAGAGGCACAATAGGCAGTGGAGGAGTAGATGTGTAGAGGCGGATGGTTGGAGGACAGTTCATTAAAGGCTGAATTTTAGTGATATTTTAAAACCACGATTAAACTAATTTTCTCTAAAACCTTGAATGACATGAAAGCTATTAAATGATCTGATTATAAAAAGCACGAAAATAGCCTCAAAGCCGAAAACCTCATGAACAAAAGACGGAAATAAATGCTCTAAAAACCTCTAAAACCATGACCTTCCATTGACTTCTATGTGTCTTCAACAGCTTTTACTTGGCGTACTATTGTATTTGTAGGATTTTATGGATTTTACATTCAATATATTACGCAGAACAATGAGAAAAATGTGCTAAAAACCTTGAATCAGAGAAGCAAACTTTCCCAGAATGTTTTTAAATCGGCCCCTTAGTCGCAGGCTTTGGATGCCTATTTATCAACAGTCTAATTTTTGTGGTTTTAGTGTTTTTTTGAAACCTCGAATAAACTTATAAATTCTAAAACTACGAATGTCATGAGATTTAATAAAAAATCTGAAAAAAAAGTAAGAATGGAAAATTACACTGAAGTCTGCGCTAAAAATGTGATTACCACGAAAACCTCTAAAAATGTTAGTGTTTTGGACAATTCCTAGAACCTCGAAATGTTTTAGAGAGGTCCAATAGGATCAGCATAGCTCCAACTGACTTTTATAGGACCTCGACAACTTTTACCTGGCAAAGTTTTGTATTAGAGGTTTTCAGATTTGTAGACCTTTTTTAAAAAACACAAGAATCCTTCATGGTTAAAAAAAAAAAAATCTAAATTCAGTTGTTAATAAATGGGCCCTGCTGGTATTGGGTTGCTCAAGGGGAAATGTTCATGTTAATATTAAGTTACTGTAAGTTTTGATAACTGTTATGGCGCCTGCTGCTGCTAATTGTTACACATATTTGCTTTGGATCACTGTTGCATAAAAGATGATCAATGTTAATTAAAAATATTTTGTTAATGTTTGTAAAATAAGCTGTGTCCTTTTGCACCCAGTTTTAGTGTGAGTGTAGTAGGGAAAATGAGTCGGGACAAATATTGCAATCTCATCCTCATGGATGTTCTTAGTCAAGTGCTCTATTAGAATTCCTAACAACCCACTTGGGTCCTCATAGAGTCCATATGACTTGATTATTGCTGAAGAGAACTAGAATACGGTGTAGAGGATCAAAGAGAATGCACAGTAGGAGGAGAGTACGGATATTTTCCCTACCCTACAATTTCTGGTTCAGTTTCAGATCACAATAAAATGTTTCTTACCCACGGGCATGATTAGATGTGTTCCTGTTTACTTATGTGTTCCGCTGCACAGGAATGTTTGCATTAACAGATCCCATTCGTTTCTGCCGTTCCTGTACCCGTGTTCAGTGTGGTGCCATAGATACTGTCACTATAGGACAGAATGGGGTCTGTTAACTCCTTTGCAGCAGAAAAAATAAAAAAAAACCCTGAAACGCATCAAGAAACCCTTGCACGTAAGAGCCCTTAAACAGGTGAAATAATGTGAAATAGCTAATTAAGAACTGTTTTGAAGAAGTAATTAAATACAAGATTAAATATGATAGAGGTGTATTGAAAAGGTGGAAAATAAGCAATTGGCTTAGATGTAAAATGCCTGAAGAAGAAGTTCATTCATTTTAAAGTAATTTGAATTCCCTTACAGGTTTCAGTATAGTTGGAGTCATCTTTACATAATATCATGAACATTACCAGTGAAAATAAATGTATCCTACGATAACAATACAGGCATAGGATCCGTTATATGGAAACTCCTTATCCCTTATCCAGACCATGGGATCCAATTTATTGAAAGGCCATCTCTCATATCGGCAAATTCACTAAAGAGAAGCATCCAATGCTAGTGCTAATTCGCAGCATGACGTCATTTTACGACTTTGCCAATTTACTAAGTGTCCCTGCGAAAATTCGCTAGCGAAGTAGACAGACTAGTGCGCAACTTCGCACCCTTACGCCAGGTGAAGTTGTGCACTGACGAAGGGACGTAACTATGCTAATTCACTAAGATGACCATTTTACTGTACCTGTACCTCTTGCGCTAGACTTTTCTTCGTCAGGTCAGACCTTGTGAAGTTCAATACAATAGATAGGAGTTTGGAAAAAAAACTTGAAGTCTCAAAAAAACGCTGGCGTCTTACTTTTTTTTTAGGATGATAGTCTGAAAAATAGTGTAATTTTTTTGGGGGTTACCCTCCTTTCCCCCTACATTTCTTAACATATAGCAACTCAACTATACAGTGGGCACATGTAGGGCAATAGGACAACTTTATTTTATTTATGAAAAGTTTTCTGGGCTTGTGTAGTGGAATGTAGTGGCTGTAACATATACTTCTATTAGACTTTCAACTTTGCGCCGTATGCAAATTAGGCATCTCTAGCGTAACTGTGCTTTGCCTGGCGAAGTAACGGTAGCGCAACTTCGCTAATGTTCGCCGCCCTGTACGCAAATTTGCATTTTTAGTGAACTTGAATAGCACTGTCGAAACTACGCCTGCCAAAATGCGGCGAATGCTAGCGAAGCCATTGCTAGCGCAACTTCACAGGTTAGTGAATTTGCCCCATATCATTCACATTATTAAAATAATTTCCTTTTTCTCTGTAATAATAAAACAGCTCATTGTAATTGATCCAAACTAAGATAGAATTAATTCTTATTAAAACAATCCTATTGGAATCATTCAACATGTAAATGATTTTTAACAGTGTAAAAATATAGTGATCCAAATTATGGAACGGCCTCTTATCTGGAAAATCAAAGTGTGGTGTTTATACAAATGGCCTGCAGGTGGCACTGTGCATACATAGGACAGAATTAAGAAACCAGGAATACTGAAACAAGGACAATCTAAATTTACTACACCACTTGAAGTGAGACACCAGCGAGGACCATACACATATGAACTGTCTGATGGACGCATATGGAATGCAAGTCGTCTTGCTCCTGCTAGATATGACTTTGGAGAGGTTCCATTTGATGAAGGACATTTCCCTACTCCTGATGCCAACTGCAATAGGGCAGAGGAAAGTGAACCTATAAGGCATACTGAGAGAATCAGGAAACTACCTGCATGGACCAAGGACTATGTCATGTAAAGAATGTATATATTGCTTTAAGATACATATGGTTTAATTGTTACTGTTTATATATTTGTCCAAATGCTTTGCTACTATAGGGGGAATATGTGGTGTTTATACAAATGGCCTGCAGGTGGCACTGTGCATACATAGGACTTTCTGTACAATTTGAAAGTGAAATTAAGTCTTAATGCTGTTATGTAATGACTGCATGACCTGCTAATAAAGCACTGTTATACTCTTCTCATCCTCGGCTACCAAACACGACAACACAAAGGTCCAGAGCATTCTGGATAACAGGTCCTATGAATTATTAGGACCATGTGACCAATGCTCTAAGCAAATATACATTTTTTAAACATTTGCAATGCTTTTAAAGTTATTTATTTATAAATTTATAATGTAGTAAGGGCCAGTAGTTCGAAAAATTTTGTTGAATATTCAAATTTTTGCTATTTGAATCGAATTTTGGGCTATTTGATAGTTGAAGTAGCCCTAAATAAATTAGAAATTTTATTCGAATATTCACTTTGACCTTTAGTAAATGTGCCCCTTAGTTCCCTAGCAAAGACAGTTCTGTTAATCAGCTGCCTTAGGTGGCCATACACAGGCAGTTCGTCATGTTTGGCGATGTCCACAAACGAGTGGATCTCTCCGATGTGCCCACATTGAAGTGGGCGATATCGGACTGATCAGATCTTGGGCCCTAGGGCCCATGATTGTATTAGACTGGAGGCCAAATGGGCGGTCGGATCGCAGGGCTGCATCAAATGGAAGATGTGGCTGCGATCTAATGGGATTTTTTACCTTGGCCTTCTAAATCTGACTTTCGGACGGTTCCCACACATGGGAACTGCCCAAGCCACTAGTGCAGAGAATAGAAAGGGACAGACACTGCATTTAAAGGGATTCTGTCATGGGAAAAACATTTTTTTTTTCAAAAAGCATCAGTTATCAGCATTTACATTTCTGCAAACAGATTTTTTTTATATTTCATATTGAAATCTGACATGGGGCTAGACATATTGTCAATTTCCCAGCTGCCCCAAGTCATGTAACTTGTACTCTGCAGCCTAACAACATAACAATGGGAAGGTAACAAGATAACATCTGCCCGGTAGATCTAAGAACAGCACTCAGTAGTAAAAACTCATGTCCCACTGTGTTCTATTCAATTACATTGAGAAGGAAAAACAACAGCCTGCCAGAAAGCAGTTCCCAGTTCACATGACTTGGGGCAGCTGGGAAATTGACAATATGTCTAGCCCCATGTCAGATTTCAAAATGAAATATGAAAAAATCTGTTTGCTCTTTTCATAAATGGATTTCAGTGCAGAAGTCTACTGGAGCAGCACTATTAACTGATGCATTTTGAAAAAAAAAACATGACAGTATTCCTTTAATAGCAATACTAACTGTATACAAATAACTTAAAAACCACAGAAAAAGTGTAATGCATATATATTGCAGAGTTTCTTAGAATAATGTTTTCTTTTATTAGGCAAACATTTATTTTAGGGCTGGCATTCCCTTTAAGGATTACATGCTGATGTAGGTGCAATTGTATCTAAAATGTTAGCAATGATTATGTTAGCATTAGTCATATAATTATCAATTCTGCCATTTTTAATGGCACTGTAAAAGAATTGCGAGCATCGCATAAAGTCTCAGATATATATCTGGACTGCATCTCTATCTCCTCATTGATATGGAGTCAGCTAAAATGTCCGTCCATCACAACTAAACAGATTTTGATTTCACTGTCTTCACTAGACCAATTAATCTAATTAATAATCAACGAGATGCCATAAATGTATGAACTTAGACAACATTGCAATATGTTATTGCACAACTTACTTCTCACTTACTTTGATTTACCTTAAGTAGCGTTGCCGTGCATCTGACAGCTGCACGCATCATTTCAAGGCCCCACAGAGCCTATAATAGTAGTTTCCTATAAGTGGAACTTTTTTGTTCTGTGCTTGCTGTGAAATAAAAATCCTACCTTTTTTTCTAGCTGTCACTAAACTACAGGGGTGGGAGTAGCTGCGAAGAGCGGAGGGCAAATCAGTCAGGTGAACGGACGCAGGAGAATAAGTGAATCAAGTTCATTTAAGTCATGGTTTTTTTTTTAATTCCCAAGGCAAATACATGTAGAAGCGATTAATGTTAAGGTATGGGACCTGTTATCCAGAATGGAATCTTTCTGTAATTTAGATCTCCATACCTGAAGTCTACTAAAAAAATCATTAAAGCATTAATTAAACCCAATATAATTGGTTTGCCACCAATAAGGATTAATTATATATTTGTTGGGATCAAGGACAAGGTACTGTTTTATTATTACAGAGAAAATAGAAATAATATATCAAATTTGGAATTATTTGATTCAAATCAAAATAATTGATCAATGGGAGATAGCCTTCCCAAAGTTCCCATAATTAGGAACTTTCTGGATAATGGATTTCTGGATAATGGATCCTACACCTTATTATCTTGAATATATCTAAGCACCATTTCATAGGTAATAGCATTTTTTGCTTTTTAGAAAAGCAACATTTTTAATATCACCCCCTCCAGGACTGTATTTAATTCCAGTCTTGCCCTTGGCCTCAGTGGGAAGCAATCTGATTGGAGATTGGCACATATGACAACTATCCTGCTTATGTGCTGATCATAAGTGACAACTACCCAGTGTCCCCCTGAAGTCACCTAGCTATTGTTTCTGTATTCAGTGGAGAGAAAGGGCTAATTTAATTTTTTCCACATATGTGCACCCAAGGGTCACCCAGGAAAAATCCTTGTGGGCCCAGGTGTCATTGGGCCCTCTAGTTTCTAACCATTTGGCCATAATCATGATCATTCCCTATTTCAAGTGGCTTGTCTTAACAATGGAAGAATAGTATATAAAGGTAGAGATAAAAGATTAGGAGAATAAAGAGGTTGAGTAAGGAGAAGAGGAATAATAGTTTGGAAAGTAGGCCCATGGTCTAAGGTTTTCCTAGTCTGACACTGGGATTGGATTGGGTCTCTTACAGTCCAGCAAAAAAACCTGGCACCCTGGGCCCAGACACAAAGAAATTAGATATGGAAAGTGATACATGGTATAGGCTTTTTATAAAGGACCAAGGCAGAAACAAGGATGGTGTAATGCCAGTTGTTCTAGGCTGGAGCCAACTAGGGTCTGGGCCCAAGGCGAGGAACTCTGGTACAATCCAGAACAACCCTGACTGTGTCTTCTATATCACTAGTCACTGGATAGGTCAACCTTTACTAGCAGACTACAACAAAGGTGGCTTTTCTGCATGAAAAAATCTTTCAAATCATTAAAATAGAAAATACATTATCTCTTTACCTTGAGCATGCACGAATGAGGTGGCCCCTGGATGTAGTACCAAAAGCGTATCCTACAGGTTCCGTTTGTGACTGGGAAATCGTTACTCGTCAATATTCTGGCAATGTCTCCTTCTTGCTGCAGAGATGAGTTGATAAAGAGGAAATGCTTCCCACTGCCTGTAGGGTTGGAAAGAACTCTTATGACACAAAGCAAAAGAGAGAGAAGGAAAGACAAAGATACAGAAATGCAAGTGTATAGATTTGTGTAAGATAACAGCTTTACACCTTACTGAACCGTATGTTATATAGTGAATAAAGTACCCCCTGTTGTGTATTATTAGGATATTATACGTTTTTATACAGGTCATGGAACTCCGAGGTAACTTCTATTATCCTCATATTTTGCAACTGGGGGTACTTTATTATAATACACAAGTTTCAGTGAGCGTGACAGAAATGACATCAGAACTCACCTTTTATAATGGATGACATCAGAACTCACCGTTTATAAGGATATAATTTACAAGATATTCACAGCTTTTGTGTATTATCATAGGTATAGTATATCAGTAGCACAGCATAACATAACATAGCCTAAGTGCAGTAACCTTTAGCAATCATGAGCAGTGGCGTAACTACCAGGGATTCAGAGGGTGCAATTGCACCAGGGCCCCCACCCCCTTGGGGCCCATTGGAGCCACGATAATGGTTATGGCAGGCAGTTATCTATGGGGAGATTTTACAGCACACATGCCATCAACACTCCAGCATGCGATATATAGAGCTAAGGGCCCGACAGGGGGGCCCAGGTGCCCATCCTGTACCGGGGCCCACCAGGGAGTAGTTACACCACTGATCATGAGCAGTAATGGAACTAGGAGGTGTAGGCTATGCAGCTGGGCTCCCCCACCCCCCTCTGGGAAGAGAAGATTGAGGCAGATTCGGAATAGTGAGAACCACTGGCAGGCCCAGAAGTGGTGTGGGACATGGTGCAATCGTATTTCCTGCACCAGCGGCTGTTCCACCACTGATCATGAGCAGTTAGCTGCTATCAGTCACATTTGTGTCAATAGGCACACCAATCCTGGTGAACTGGATGCAAATGCAATTTTGAACATATACTGCAGAAGTGACCCATTCCCCCTCTCTGAAAATGCTAGATGCAACATGCAACGATTTGCATCACAAATGCAATTGTGTCTGTTTTGAGATATCAGGTGCAATTGGGTCAGATGTTAGAATTATGGGGGGGGGGTGGTTACATAGTTACATAGTTAAATTGGGTTGAAAAAAGACTGAGTCCATCAAGTTCAACCCCTCCAACTTAAACACCCAGCATACATACATACATACACACACATATCTCCACTCTTTCACACAAACCATATATGCCCATAGCTATACTAACTGTAAAGTTTAGTATCAAAATAGCCTTTGATATTATGTCTGTCCACAAGGGGTAAAAAACATGGCATTTTGTATCCATAATTTGCACACTGCAATAGTTCCTTCAGTGCATTTGGTTTGCTGAATGGCTGCTATTAGCTGGGGCCTCCTCATAGAACCTGCCTAGATCTGGAATTGTCCAGGTTCAGGCACTTACATAATTCTGTACCTACCTGTGCCAGAATCTCTTCTACCATAACCATACACGCTGACTATTTATTTCCCTTGATTTTATCAGTTTCAAACACAGATGTGCATAATATGTATTGATATGTCCACATCATATGTAGTCTTTATAGTCTAAGATCCCAGACCTTTATGTATTCACTGGGCTATTTTATTATCCAAGTTGTGAAATAATTCCCTTCCCACTTTATCTCACATATGCCCGTGACATCACACTGACACTTGTACTATTTGTATAGCAAGCTATATGTTGGCGGTTGTTGACGAACCCATGTAGTGGAATTCTGGTCAAATTTTAAAAGATAGAGCATGGGGCCTATTTATTTGACCTTGATTTTTTTTTGTGGTTGAGTTTTTAAAGGATAGAATTTTTAGAGGATGCTAAATCCGAATCCGAAAATACTCCAGCTAAAATCTGCCGAGATTCTGGCAGATGTCCCTTTATAAAGGGCAAGGAAAGGCAACAAAATAAAATCCCATTTTTACTTTCTTTAATGAAAAAGAAATCTATCTCCAATATACTTTAATTTAACCTGACTGTATGCAGTGAAATTCTCCCTTCATTTACTGCTGCTTTTCCCTTTACTGTTTCCAGCTGCAGGGACAAAGATCATGGAGCCAGATTTAAAGGAACAGTAACACCAAAAAATTAAAGGGTTTTAAAGTAAAGAAAATATCATGTAGTGTTGCCCTGACTGTTAAAACTGATCTGTTTGCTTCAGAAACACTACTATAGTTCATATGAACAAGCTGCTAAGTAGCAATGGCGGAAATTGAAAAATGGCTATATGGCACCGGATAAGTAATGGATAACAGATAACATTATGTTCTACAGAGATAATCTGCTATCTGCTGTGTAACCTGAGCCTTTTCTCCTTTGATTGGCTGCCCCCATGGCTACACAGCAGCTTATTTATATAAACAATAGTAGTGTTTCTGAAGCAAACACTGCAGTTTTACCAGTGCAGGGCAACACTGCAGTATATTTTTATTACTTTAAAACAATTTCAGTTTTTGATGTTACTGGCCCTTTAAACAGATAAACTGGGATTCTATTTGGAGGATTATTTTGCTGCAGCCACTGGTTCTGCAGAGTTGGAGAAAGTTTGTATTAAACAATACAAAAACTATAAAATCCACATTAGATTACATGACAACACAGGACCCAGTGCAGTCTGTATATTATGATTATTAATCAGTCTTGTTGTATCGGCTTCTGGCAGATATTATTTGACTTGTGCTGTTTTGATCATTTATGATGATCCCTAAGCAGCCCAGATCACACTGAGCATGTGTATGTAGTCTAGTCTTGCAAAGATGTATAACACAGTTACAAGATGACAACCCCCTGTGGCCAACTTTGAAAGCATAAATCATTTGTTTGATTAGACTTGTGGTGCAGTAATTTGATGTTTATGTTTAGTATACAAAATACAGCATTTCTAGCCTATCTCTTCCAATATGCTTCAAAATGCTTATTTGCCTCCAATAAAGATTAATTATCTTAGTTCAGGTCCAGCACAAGGTACTGTTTTACTATTACAGAGAAAAAGGAAATCATTGTTATAAATTTGAATTATTTGATTAAAATGGAGTCTATGGGAGACGATCTTAGCTTTCGGGATAATGGATTTATGGATAAAGGATCCTTTAACTGTAGTAGTAATCACATAACTCATCACTTGTGTAAGTTTCGTTGATGTTGAATGATTTTTCACCCCGATTCCTGTTCTTTGCTGTGGAGTATGAAAGTAGAGAATACAATAGCCTACCCCTCTTTCTATGTAATGCTTTCCTATCTCCTCTAGTGTCACCTTCTTCCCCTTTATGGCCTCAAAACACTGCAAAACTAACCCTGAATGACCTAATCAATTTATATATAATTTGTATTTCAAAGTCATCAACCAAAAAAAAAAAACAATCATTTTTGTCTTCAAGTTGCAGCAGGGTGAGAACACACAGTGTGTTCCTCTTTTGATTGGTTACAAGGACTGAAATTGGGAATGGATTAAAGGAAAAATAAATAAGACTCCAAATTCTTTTATCTGTTGCTTTTTAAATAATTTATCTGTAAAACTAACAGCTCTAATATAAATCAGAGTACCTCTCCCTGCAGCTTGCCTTTGCAGCTTCCCCGACACCTGATTAATGTAGTCAATATAGCAAACCATTGGCTCTGCTGCGATAAAATAAATTAAACATCAAATATTATTTACATTAACCTTTTATTTGGCTACTGTTTTATTATACTTTTCTTTGACTGTTATTTTAAATAATTCCAGTGTTTATTTTGCATAGTTTTTTTTGATCAGTAAGAAGATTTGTTCCTAGATCATTGCCCTAGAGGTCCATAAATGTCTTTGTATGCCCTTAGCACTATACAAAAAGATGTATGGTATAGATGATCATTCCCCACTTTACTGAAAGAGATTAGTGATGGGCGAATCTATCCCATTTCGCTTCGAAGAAAATTCGAAACGAGTCGCGGCATGCTTTTTGATGCCTGTTGCGTCGTTTCAGGCGCGCCTCACGTCATTTGCGTTGCGTAGTTTTCGACGTACGTCGCGTAATTTTCGATGCGCAGCTGTTTTTTTTTTTTTACACCAGCAAATTTTCGGCAGGCGAATTTTCGCTGCCGTTTCGCGAATCGTGGGAATTTGCCGCAATTTGCACCTGGCGAATAAATTCGCCCATCACTAAAAGAGATTAACAGAACTGTTCTTCAGTATATGTTCTTCCAGCGCTGTGTTTTTTGTCTATAAATTCCAAAATCTCATACTCAAGATTAGGTCAAAATTATGTATTATTTGTTATAGATTTTAGAATCTGGGGCATTCCACTTCACCAAATTTTTCATGAAATGCTGGCGTGTCTCGTTTTGGAAGCGGGGGTCCGTTTTTGGACGCTTTATTTTTTTTTTAGTTTTTGGCATTTGGACTTATAAATAGTGTAGCCTTACATAACATTTGTTTTTAGATGCGGTTCAGTGACCAGAAGAAGATGGGAAATTATTAAAAAACTATACAAAAGAAAAAATGAAGGCCAATTGAAACATTGCCAAGAATTAGCCTTTCTATAACATACTAAAAGTTAACTTAAAGGTGAACATCCCCTTTAATAGCTAAATGCTAGTAGTTATAAGATAAAGGAAATTCCTGATTGGTATGACTGAGCTTGTTCTACTAAAATCCAAACACCCCTTCAAACTAAATTATCAGGGTCAGGCTAAAGTATTTTGGCACCCTAGGCAAGGGCTTCAATCAGTGCACCCCCCACCCAGCCCTGCATTACCATTTCCCATCTTACCATTCATATTGCCCCCTGTACCTGTGCCAGCATAAGACAAAACATTCATCATATTGTTACCCCCAATCTGCACCTATGCCAGTGGCAGCAAAATAAAATCCATCATATTGCCCCTAATTTGTACCTGTGCCAGCAGGGGCCAAATATCCATCATATTGCCCCAAACATATGTGTGCCTGTACCAGCATCAGGGGCGATCCTGGCCCCACTGCTGCCCGAGGCAGCTTGTGTTGCTGCCGTCCCCCATGCGATCACCTTTTTGCGCCGGAGGGCAAATCAGTAAATCCATCATATTGCCCCCAAATATGTTCCCCTGCAAACAGCAGCTTAAAATCTGTCATACTTCTCCCAAATATGTACCCGTACCACCAGCACCAGCTAAAAATTCATCATATTGCTACCTAATATGTACATGTGCCAGAAGCAGCCAAAAATCCTGCATATCGCTCCCAAGTATGTACCTGTGCCAGAAGCAGCCAAAAATCCTGCATATCGCTCCCAAGTATGTACCTGTGCCAGAAGCAGCCAAAAATCCTGCATATCGCTCCCAAGTATGTACCTGTGCCATAAGCAGCCAAAATACATCATATTGCCTCTAATGAATTGTTTACCTGTGCAAGCAGCAGCTGGGATATTGCCAACAAATATGTATGTATGCCTGCAGCTGCCAAGAGGGAGGGGTGGAATGCTTCTGCCCATAGTACAAATCACAGGTAAGCGGGGTTTTATAACATTGAAAAACTATTAAAGGTCAAGTGAGTCCTTCCCATGATTGTGCACTAGGAAGGTGCCTACTCTGCCTACCCCTAGTTCCGGCCCTGTAAATTATAGAAGCTTTGTGTGCCATACAACTGCATGAGATAAAAATACGAATGAAAGCGAGGTGCAGATTAGAGTCTGAAATTGCATTTCAGTTTATCAGCTTATTTCTAGGCAGTTCTGGCTGTGTGATATGATTTACTTACCTGGTGTGTGATCTGTATTTAGTTCAATCATGCCCCTGTCACCCACACTCCAATCGAAATGATCATCTTGATCTTGTATGAGATCACATTCCAAAGGATGGTTGTGTTCAGTGTATTCAAAATTGCAGCTTCCGGGCACGTTGGTGTATACACCTACATACCAAAAAAATATAGCAGTAAGAAAAATGAAAAATCTACAAGAAACTTTGCCTATGTAGCCTTTTTTTTTACATTCTGTATAAAGCCATCTACTAAGGAAGAACCAAATAAATTTTTAATTTCCTGAAATCAGATTATGTTCTTCATTTGCCTCTCCTCTGTTCTTTTAGTTAGAATTATGTATAATATGTTTTACAGTTATAAAAGGATTAGGTCTCACTGGCTTCACATGATCGCCTAATCTCACCAAGGACTTTGCATTTTTCATCTTGTTACTTGCTCCAGTGTATTTCTGCTAAGTCAAGAGGATTTAGAATGCAAATTGAATATGCCTGGTATTGAAATGCATACTGTTTCCTGCAGGTCCAGAATCGTATTGATTGTGCCGACACTTTTTTTATGCCGGTAAATACAGATTTTTTAGAAAGACCCATTAAAGTCTGTCTTAGAAAAAATAGACTCGGATACTGATTTGGCTGCCTGAAAGATTAGACAAAAAAAAGTAGGAACCATTAACAATGGCATACCCTTAGCACCCACCTGCACTTTCTAGATGAATACAGAGCAGCCTGCTTTCAGCGTCACGGTATTCATGAGGAGTGGACTACAGGGGGCATATATTGTAGGTGTCCTCCATCCTGCCCCCTAACTTGAATGTCATTCAGATACACATAAGAGATTGTTGGCAGAGACACGTGCCCACCACCACTGCAATATGCACCTTTTATCAAAAATATATTTCTATTCACCCCAGGGAAAGAAAGATCAACTTGATATTACTGCTCCCAGACTTGACCTTAATATCTAATGAGATGGGCACTTTGCACTTGCATTTCCTCTTGACTTGCTTCTTGCACTGTATGTACAGCTATGGAACCTGTTATCCAGAACAGGGTCACAAAGGTATTTCGGCTCCCTAGGCAAGGGCTTCCATCACTGCGCCCCCCCTCCCAGCCCTGCATTACCATTTCCCATCTTTGCATTCATATTGCCCCCATTTGTACCTCTGCCAGCATAAGCCAAAACAATAATCATATTGTTACCCCCAATCTGCACCTATGCCAGTGGCAGCAAAATAAAATCCATCATATTGCACCTAATTTGTACCTGTGACAGCAGGGGCCAAATATCTATCATATTACCCCAAACATATGTGTGCATGTAATAACCGGCACCATATTGCCCCAAATACCTGAGGCAGCAGCAGCCAATCCCTCATACTGCCCCAATCTGTATATGTGCCAGCACCCAAAAAAATCCACAATGCTCCCCCCAAATATGTACTTGTGTCAGCAGGAGCCGTAAATTCATCATATTGCCCCCTAAATATGTATCTGTGCCAGCAGCAGCCAAAAATCCAACATATTGCCCCTAATCATCTGTTCAAGCAAACATCTTGTGCAAGCAGCAGCAAGGACATATGTACCTGTGCCAGTAGCTGCCAAGAGGGAGGTTGGGCATGTTTCTGCCCACAGTACAAATCAGGCAAGAGGGAGATCAAACAAGCCATTTATAAAATTGAAAAACTATTAAAGGCCAAGGCTAAACCAGGGTTTAGAAAGAAAAAAAAAAATTTGCCTTAAAAGTGCACCCTCCCCAAGCACCCTAGACGGACTCCTACTCTGCCTACCCCTAGTTCCGGCCCTGATCCAGAATGCTTGGGACCTGGGGTTGTCTAGATCAGGGAACTTTCCATAATTTGGATCACAATACTAAAAGTATACTAAAAATTTTTAAGATGAAATACACTCAATTGGAATTGTTTTGCCTCCATTAAGGATTAAATATTTCATATTTATCAAAGCCAGCCAATATACATATTTATAATACCATTTTTATAGTCTTCTTTTAACATGGATAATGAGCTCTCAAACGGAAATGGAAAGAGCCATTTCCCAGTACAATAAGTAGGAAGTGTATATACATACTACAACTCATCTCATCCGAGAGGTCTTCACAGTCTGGTTTGTAGTCACAGACAAGGTGGGATTCGATGCATTTCTTGTTTCTGCATATAAAATCTTCATCTGAGAGGCATTTCCCCGGCACTTCTCCAACTGTAACAGGACATGAAAATCAATGCATTCATTAAGTCAATGTAAAGTCAGTTCCATTTGTTGGCGTCACATTGAACAATGTACAGTTTTTGGAATCTGTTATCACACTAGCAATGGGAGACCCCAATTCCCTATGTAATGTAATTGTTTTTAAGCTATAGACCAGGAGTCCCTCACCTCCCGTGAGCCACTTTTAAACACAAGCATGACAAAAACCCACAGGGGTGCCAAAAAGGGAAGTGATTGGTTTTTAGGCAACCAAAATTTGCCTCCAAGTCAGGAATTCAAAAATTTGCACAAGTTTGAAGCCACTGGGAGTCTTGATGAGCAACATCTAAAGCCACTCGTTGGGGATCACTGCTACAGACCTATGCACTTCACTAAATACAATATATTAGGCATTTTATATTGGTTTGCTAATTGTTAAAGGATTACAAGTAAATGTTTAACCCTTATAGAGGTAGAACCCCATTGTTGAAGCTCTGTGCCAATGAGTATAATGTGACTTACCAAACAGGAGAGTTGCTGTTTAAAAAAAAAATTAAATAATTAAAAAGCCACAAATAATATAAAATGAAGACCAATTGCAGATTGTCTAGGCATATTACATGTTACATCAGCGGTCCCCAACCTTTTTTTACCCGTGAGCCACATTCAAATGTGCAAAGAGTTGGAGAGCAACACAAGCATGAAAGAGTTCCTTGGGGTGCCAAATAAGGGCTGTGATTGGTTATTTGGTAGCCCCTGTGTGGACTGGCAGCACACAAAAGGCTCCACTTGGCACTATACTTAGTTTTCATGCAATTAAAAATTGCTTTTAACCTTAGAATTCAAAAATAAGCACCTGCTTTGAGGACCCTGAGAGCAACATCCAAAGGCTTGGAGAGCAACATGTTAGTCACGAGCTACTGGTTGGGGATCACTGTGTTACATCATACCAAAAGTTAACTCTAAGGTGAACAACCCTTTAATATAAGAAGTCAACTCTGTTTATTACCCACACTGTTTTCAGCACCCTCATCTGTGCATTGCAGCCAGTTTGTGATGAACAAATTAAAGTGCAACAGGTAGAAGAGCACAACAAACTTCCTTCCATCAATGTTCCTATATCTAGCACCCACCCATTGTGCATGAGCCCTAAAATGTTCACTTATCAGTGACATACAGAATCAATGGGCAAAATAAACTTTAGACATAGGGAAAAGCAACAAGGGAAAAGCGCTTCTAGTGTTAGGAGCAAAAGAACCAAACAAAAAATCCACTTTAAAAAATTGCCTTTTCACGGTTACTGGCTTCCTTTCCTTCCATGAAAACAGAACATTCTGTTCCAAATTTAAGAGAAACGGTTTCCTATTCTGTTTTGTTCAGACGCTGCTTTCAGTCTAAGATCCAAGAGTTCAAAGTTCTTTTTCAGTCCCAATGACAGAGTCCTTCAGTTGGAAACAGGCTTTTATTCCTTTAAGTTATTACTGAGCCATTTTAGTCAGCTCTTTCACATTATGTACTGCAGAGTGGGCATTAGCCTCTTTCTGTAAACCTCAAATGATATATATTCTACCTTTTATAGCCATTGTTTGCTATATACAATACATGGTGGTAAATTCTCTTTCAGTAAGCAAATCTGATTTATTACCTGCATGGCAGTCTGTTTACCTGGCAGTTGTGGTTTATTGTTGCCGTGCTGACATAATGAGTAGTAGAATAATGCTAGGTATGGTATGTAGTAGGTGACAGTCCAACAATCCGGATGCCTCTTGCGCCTTATTCCAAGGCTACAGAGAGAACCACAATTCTCTATCTCACAGTTCATAAAGTAGTATTTAGTGAGCAAGGCATAATAAAGAATCTGCATAGGAGTTAAGTTTAGTTTCCCTTAGATTAAGGTCAAGTGAATTTCTGACTTTAGGTAGCCATGCATAGGTAGACTTTCGGGTTACCTGTCTAATCAGCCATATGGATAAAGAGTTGGATTTTATCCAATTTGTCCAAAAACATGGGTGCCCAAATAGTATTGATCTGCATATTCAGCTGATGGCTCAAATAAGCAAATCTGAACAAACCTCAGTTTCCAAACATCCAAACATTTGAATACTAAAGAAAATATAAGTGACAACGTACATGGCATAACAGCAAACAAAATATGCCGTGAAAAGATGGGGAAGCAAGTAAGTTACTGGGAGGTGCAAGAAATTTAATTCTATGCTGAAAGCTTCCAGGACCCTTTGTGTTTTCCACATATGATTACATATATTTTTATTCTTTTTTTCCATTGAATAACCAATTGCCTTAAATTTACTTGATCACTCTATTTGCACAATTCTACAGTATATCCATTTACAAAATATTACCAAGTCACAGGCTCAGTTTAGTTTAGTATTAGTGATTGGCGAATAAATTAGCGAAACGCCAAAAAAAAAGCCGAAAAAAACGAGTCACGCTCGTTTCGCGAATTTCGCTGGAAATTTGCAAATTTTTTGGCAAAGCGAAACTGGGTAGATTCGCCCATCACTATTTAGTATAGGATGTTTTATGAGACATGACTGCTTACTTACAATTTATACACCAGCTGGTACTATACATGTCCTTGAATCTACAGTCCAAAATCCTCTAAAAAAATGATTCTGGTGTAAGATGGATAGAGCCACCACCCTTCAAAAGCTCTTACCCTCCCTGCACTAGATATTTAACCTAATCATAGTGGCCCCTAAGTATAAAAGTTTTTTTTCTCTAATAGCATAGATCAAGGAACCTTCAACCAACTTGAAGCTGCACAATGAATTCAGCCCATTTTACATACTGTAATTTGAATTCTCTGCACATATTGAACCTTTCTCTAGCAGGAGCCATGTAATGTAAATAAGCACTGGGAGAGACCTCCCATACAGAATTCTGTTGTCAGTCCCTTGAACACCAGACCTGGTAGTCTTTGATTAAATAGATAATGTCAAATTGTGTTAAACACTCTGGACTACTTTTAAAAGAAATATTGCTTTGCCTGGCTCTGTTCAAAACCTGACTATTCTTTTTGTAGTAGAGGTCTGGGATCCTTATGTGGAAACTGTTTATCCAAATAGCTCTGAATTACGAAAAGGCTGTCTCCCATATTTCCCATTTTATCCCAATAAGCCAAGTTTATAAAAATGATTTCCTCTTTCTCTGTAATAATAAAACAGAAGCTTGTACTTGATCCCAAATAAGATATAATTCATCGTTATTGGAAGCACAAAAGCCCGTTGGGTTTATTTAATGTTTGCATGATTTTCTAGTAGACTTAAGGTATGAAGGTCCAAATTACAGAAAAATCAGTTATCTGGAAAACCCCAGGTCCCCAGCATTCTGGATGACTGGAGCCGGAGTAGTATGGTTCAATATAGGGCTTAATTAGATGTTCTATGGTTGAAAAATGAAAAGAGACTTCCTGCACAGATGATAAGGTAGGATGAGCGCAATCACTTTAAATGTTAATTAACCTGTATCACTCAAGCTGCTGTTGAACTAAACATCAAATTCTTTTCCCCAGATGCCGCTGGCTGGCTTCTGTTAAAAAATATATTCTGTCAGCAGAAAAGAATGTGAAATGGGTTCCCTACCCACCTGCTTTAGTGAACATAATGGGAAACCTGTAAAAATGATTCTTAATTTTCATCTGGAACCATGACATTTCATTGGTCCATCATTTCTGTCTGTATATGCTTCTCAACTTTGCCTCAGTAAAATGCACTTTAAATTATTATATTTCCTAAGAAGTAATATAGGCTGTTTCTTCTAAAAGGACAATGCCTATAATAAGAAAGTAGAGCTGCTTTATACTTTTCAGAAGGTCATTTCCTGTTGACCCAGCAGCACATGGTTCTTTCTAATATGATTCTTCTTGCAACCCATGCATTATATTTTGCCTTATTTTCTGCCATCACAGAGAGCATTTCACAAGGCATTTCTACAGCAGATTTATTCATACTAATGCTTTATTTCCATTTGTAGTGCGTCAGTCTGATGAATTGTTATCTGCTCTGTGCTTTGTGCTTAACTGCTCCCTGGAGCTCTTTTGTCAGATGGCTTCTAATGGCTGCTTTCTCTGCTCTGTGTTACTTTCCCTGTCTTATTAGATCTGTGCCCTCAAATAATTCATTAGTATTAGTCTTGTTCTTATTCACTTTCAAGTATTAACTACACAAGGGAGAGTGGTCAATTGGACTCAACAGAGGCTGAAGTTGAATGCTCACTGACAAAGGCCTCTTTGCAAAGCAAATAAAAGGCTGCTGTCCTGTCCCTGGAACTGTATTTTCAGGAACACTACAGATTTATTTTCAATTAATTTTAGGTATGCACCGAATCCACTATTTTAGATTCGGCCGAACCACCGAATCCTTCCTGAAAGATTCTGCCAAATACCGAACTGAATCCGAACCCTAATTTGCATATGTGCCAAAAAGTCATGTGAGTTCCCTCCCTAGCCCTAATTTGCACATGCAAATTAGTATTTGGTTTGGGCAGGCAGAAGGATTCAGCCAAATCCGAATCCTGCTGAAAAAGGCCTAATCCTGGCTGAACCCCGATCCAAATCCTGGATTCAGTGCATCCCTAATTAATTTACTGACTTGAAATCATGAACACATATCAATCAATCATTTAAGGACAAGGAAAGGCAAAAAAAATTAATTCCCAGTTTTACTTTCTTTAATGAAAAAGAAATCTATCTCCAATATACTTTAATTAAAAATGTGTACCATATTTATAAGAAACCTGACTCTATGCAGTGAAATTTTCCCTTCATTTACTACTGTGGATAGGAATTGTCAGACGGTCCCTAACTGCTGGGCAGCAGGAGGAGCCTTACTTCCCAGCCATGCAGAACTCCAGCAGCTTTGTTTCCCTGTAGAGCAGTCAGC
>CM044441.1:24309504-24464744 GCA_024363595.1 Xenopus borealis
ACATCCCCGTAGTGGCAAACGTTATTACATTCGCCATAGATTAACCTGTACTTCTGACTTCGTTATCTATTGTATTATATGCCCTTGGGGCTTATACTATGTTGGAAAATGTGTTACAACATTCCGTATGCGAATGAATAACCATCGCTCTGTGATACGAGCTGCTCTGGCTAATGGTAAAGCGGATACCCCGCTAGCTAGACATTTTCTGGGACACAAACATCCGTTACCTACCCTACGGGCAATTCTAATTGACCATGTTCCCCCTTTGAAACGGGGTGGTGATAGATCTAAACTATTACTACAATGTAAAGCAAGGTGGATGCGTAAACTAGATACTGTGGCCCCTAGAGGGCTTAATGAAATGTACTCTCTGGCTAGCTTCATATAATATGTGATGTGGGAAAATGTTTATTATTGTGGTTGATATGACATGATGACATGAATATATGATATATAACCCCAGTCAGTGATAATCTATAGTGAGCCATAAACTGCCCAAGAGTTTGATGTAGCTATTTTGATATTCAGTCTCCTAACTATAATGTTTTTAACATTTTAATGTTCCAATTTTTGATATATTCCAGTGGGTTTACACTGATAACACACTTAGTAACTCTTTTAACATGCACTTTGTATATATGGTCTGATTTTCACCCCGGATGGGTCACAACATTAATACACTATGGATAGCAGACATTCCCTTTAAGGGTTGGGAAAGGTGTGCCACATAATGCTGGGGATACTCCCTATGTAAAGGTTTCTAATATGTTTAGGTGTTCTGTATTAATCTTTTATTGTAACACACAATTGATTGGACACAACTACTATTTAATGCTGAATCTCACTGTTTGTGATTATCCTGACGACGGCTCTGTGTGAGCCGAAACGCGTTGATGCACTATGTGTGAATAAATACTTTTTGCTACACAGTTGATGGACTATGCCGTGAGTGCTTTCTTGGACTTATATTGACAATTTTTGGCTAGCACCCGGCTATACACTCTGTGAATGGTGAGTGCCATTACAGCTATTGTTATATATATATATATATATATATATATATATATACAGTATATATATATATATATATATATATATATATACACACACACACACACACACACACACACACACACACACAGAATGCTCTGAAAAGGCAGAGCAAACATCAAGGGCTTGGTCTACACAAGCTGAATTTAATGGATTAAGTGACACTAATATTGGTTAATGCACTTTCACAGAGCAGGATTTCTTACTATTCAGGAGAATCAACTTGAACCTGTTTGTTTGCATATGTTATATGTCATACTGAAAAGGGTCCTGTTTTGTGGGAAAACTGTAATAAAACACAGGAGCATCACCGTCCCTTCTTTAAAAAAAAGATATTACCACTTCTGCCATTTAAGTGAAAGCCCACAATCTATATTTTAGTGTTTTGGGGTTTTTTTCTTTCCCTTTGGATTTCCCAACATCATTAATCTAAAGACAAATAATCAGTTCATTGAAAGGTGATTTTTAATCTGCCTAAAAGCTTATTTCTCAACTGGCATATGGCTGATCAGTATTAATTTGAGGAGTCATTCAGGTTAAGTGCCATCATTTTGAGCCTGTTTATTTGGCTCTCAGAATTAAAAGCAATATGAAATAATGTCATTTGCAGTTGCATAGCTACACAGTGAAATATATTGGCTGCAAATAGACAGCCTGTGAGTAAAGATTATCTCAAGCATGATGCCTGTTTGTTTTGGATAAGGCATTTTCCTGATAAGTGAGGTTACACATAAATATTTTGCAGATTTGGATCCACAAGCACGTTCTTTTTGCTTTCCTCTTCTCTGATAGTTAAGGACTGTAAATTGTTGGCAATGATTTTAAGTGCTGACATTCCTTCAAAACTCTTACTTGATTTGATGAATCGGCCTAATTTTTAAGTTCGCAATCTGTAGACATGTGATACTAGCAACTGTTAATTATTATTGATTAAGGAATGGAAGATACTGCTTATTACATGCCCCATACCAATTCTTCATTTTCCTCCAAAAACATACAGGTATATTAACTGGCTCCTGTGATTGAATGTGATAAGGACCTTTAGATTGTAAGTTCCACTTGGGCAGAGAATGATGTATAATATCTGCAAAATCCTGTGGAAATGTGTCAGCACTATATAAATACCAGGGAATAAATATATAAAATATCCCTTCTCCTCCTCTCCGGGTTTACAACCATCTACTGTTACTGCCAATGTATCTTCTGAACAGACTAAACTGGTAGGTTAAAACCTTTGGTAAGCAATGAGGAAGAGATGTGAAAAAGTAACAAAAAAAGCAGCAAAAACAGTTATATAGAAAACAATTCCTGTTACAATTGCAGTAAAGAGGTCAGCAGAGGCAGTGCTATGCTTCAGCTCAACCAAGCAGAAAACATAAAGCACCACAAGTCAAGAATGGAAAATGAGCACAACAAGAATACACACATACACAGCTAAGCTAGAGATGGAAGCAGATACCTGCATGATAAGGCATTCATGTTTCTATATGTTTTTTATCTTTTAAAGACTTTTGGAAGTGAAAGATGGGGGTCCTGAAAGAGAAAGGAGGTTTGGGAAGGAAGCAGACATAGTCCATAAACAATTATAGCTAGATACAACAGAAAATCAACTCTCAAACTGTACAGATAGCAGGGGAGAAGTTGAATTTACAAAAAGAAAACAGGAATTGCAGATGGGTATTTCTGCTGGAAGGTATATGCAGATGTTTGGCAAGTTAAACCTCTATATCCAAATACTGTATACTGTTCCTTGCAACAATCCCCTTTGTGATATTGCAGAGATCTGCCGGCCTTTGGGTGAAGAGAAGCATATAACTTATTTGACCTTAAAGGAATCAGCCCTTGATGCTGTCTCTAAAACTCTGCTTATGCTGATCTCACCATTCTCTAACTGGACTCTCCTTGTTGCTAGCTAGGATGAAAACTAACACTGACACCAACCCAGAGTAAAGGGCCTTTAATAAAAGGGAGACAACTTGCCACACAATGACACACATTAAGGTAATGTCTAGAGGCTTCTTGGTTAGTGATGGGTGAATACATTCGCCAGGCACAAATTTGCAGGGAATTTCCATGTACCGGCGCCAGCAAATACATTCGTGAAACTGTGGCTAAAATTCACTGTCAACAAATCAACCGCAACAATAACATTCTTATGCATCAGAATCGTCCCACACATAAAACTGATGCGTGTCAAAATTATTCAGATGCCCAACGACTTTAATGTGTTTGGACAAAATAGTCACACGTACATATAAAAATTGTCACTCGCCTAATTGACTTCAATGCATTTCATGGATTTTTCTATGAATTTCGCAATTTTTTTGGCAAAACAGCACAGATTAACCCATCACTATTCTTGGTACAAAGGGTTTCTTTCCACAATCAATCAAGATTTAAAGTGTTTCTATCATGATTTTATAGTGTAGTTTTTATTTCTAAATTACACTGCTTACAATTCAAATAATTCAGTCTACCATGTAAAATGTCATCCCTAACCCAACAAGTGTATTTTTTTTATTTGTAATATTAGTGTGACAGCAGCCTTCTCCGGTCATTTTGTCTGGTCTGTTTACTTTCCATTGTTCTGCTGATGGGCTGCTGGAGGGGAAAGGGAGGGAGATTTAAGTTTAAGAGCACAAGTCACATGACTGGGGGC
Source organism: Xenopus borealis (assembly GCA_024363595.1). Classification (NCBI taxonomy): domain Eukaryota; kingdom Metazoa; phylum Chordata; class Amphibia; order Anura; family Pipidae; genus Xenopus; species Xenopus borealis. The sequence goes on from CM044441.1 coordinate 24,313,217, forward strand.
ACTTGGGAAACTGACAATACGCCTAGCCCCATGTCAAATTTCAAATGTAAATACAGAAAATCTTTTGAAAAACAGACTTCAGTGCAGAATTTTGCTGGAACAGCAATATTAACTGATGCCAGTCCCCCTATAACAGCACTGTTTTGTATCACCCATGTTTGTTAAGGCATAATAAAGTGCTTTAAAGGCTTTAATAAAACTTAAAAAAAACTTTTTATAATGGGGGTTTGAAGCAAATTTCTTCTGCATCCCACACATTGATAAATATTTAAGAAAAAGTCTAAAAAGAGAAACAGGGCATACCAATATCATACATTTATGGTTCAAATGGGATAATGATGCACATTGAATTTATTATAACTAGTGATGGGCGAATCTCACCCGTTTCGCTTCGCCGGAAAAATGTGCGAATTTCCAGCGAAATTCGCGAATTGGTGAAAAGATTCACGAAACGAGTCGCGCAATTCGTTTTTTTTGCCGAATTTTCGCTGCCGAAATTTTGCTGGCGTTTCGCGAATTTATTCGCCAGCGGCGAATCGCGGGAATTTGCCGCGAATTCGCCCATCACTAATTATAACCCAAGATTTGTTAAGCATCCACACTCTACCTGTAATATATTACATGCATTCAGAACACTACTGGCTATGGGAAAAGACTAGTGTATTGTACTTTTATTTTGCACCCAGAAGATTAAAGAGGAATTGTTTTCCACAATGTTGACCTCAAGGTTAAATGAATAATATACAGGCTGAAAATGTTTTTGTTAGTAACAATACAACTTACTTGCCTTTATGCTCACTTCATAAAGTTTTGGTTGCATAAAAACTAGTATTACTAAATTACATTGGAATTCAAGGAGGGAAGCTGGACTGTGTGTGAAAAGCATGGCAGTTGGAGTCTGAAACTCCTGTTTTGCACATTGCATTAATAAGCCCCCTGCTATGTGGCTGTTCAACCCTGTGCTTTAGCTTCTACTATGGTATGTACTGTGTTATATACAGAAAAAAATGACATTTAATATAATAGATTTATATAAATTGTGACACACCTACAATAATATCATCACTAATTAAAGGAAATAAAACCATGATTAATGCTACTTTTTTATTTTTAAAATGAAATATTGCTGATTCAATCTGAATACTTACGAATTGAACAATTTCTAAATTCAATGTCATCAATTGCTGCTCCACCTCCAAAGTCTCTTGTGCGAATGCCTTCAAAAATCACTTCAAAGTTCCTCAGCTTTCCAAGGTATAACTCAACGTTATTCCATTTCACATCTTGCGTTTCAGACTCACTCCACAGTTTTGAAAGTCCATTTTCAGTCTTAAAAGAAAAGAAAATAAATTAATAAAAAATAAATTAGTCAGAGAGTAATAGACTATTTAATCTTATAATTATTATTACGTTTATTTCATCTTTTTCTGCAGAATGATTTATGACCCCTTTATCATTGTAAGAACATTTTGTGCTTAAAAGTTTGTGGTCTGTGAATATTCTAAATAATCATGTCAAGCTTTTCCTGACTCCACCTACTCTATTTATCACATTTCAAGTTTGCATGTTTTCTAAATTTGTGAAAGCTTATGTTCTTACTTATGCAGTTTTTCCATTTAGGTCTTTTTTTGGAAACAAGGACTTGAGACTCTAGGGTACTGACATCATAAGAAGAGACACTGCTAAGAGATCTATTGCTGACTTGTATTATCAGAATTTCTGCTGATTCTCTCCGGCTTTTTGTGTTCAATATTTTATCTTTTGGGGGTATAAGGAGTTTATATACTATGGTTAAATCAATCTCTATTTTACAATACATCTGTGATTGCTTTATAAGCTCCCATTTGGTGGCTGGAGGCTGTAGAGACACTTTGCCGTTAGGTGACATCAAATGCTTTGTTTTATCTTCCTTAAAACTGCCCTTCCCCGTCTCTCTACATTGCTTTATTTTCCTTAGCTGAACATAAAACATAATGTATTAGTAACACTACTTCTGTTACATTCCTAATCCTTAAAAGCAAAGGATTTAAGCAACATAAATTTGCCCTTCCTTGCAGAATAAAATAATGTTTTTTCTTCATGGATAATTTACCACACAGGTCAAAGGTCTGATGCTTTTAAAATGTGTTAAAAATATATATCAAGTTGTTAATACCCTCTTAGTTTAAAAAAAAACTAATTATTGATTTCCTTCAAAAAACATTAAATAATTAGTGTTCTGCACTGGTATTTGTACAAGAAAGTATAGGACCATATTCAATTGTTAGACATATGGATGATATATGAGGGTTTAAAGGGGAGTTTACATTAAATATAATTTTAAAAATATCATAGACAGTGGAAGTACAAGTATGGGACCTGTTATCCAGAATGCTTGGGACCTGGGGTTTTCTGGATAAGCTGGGCTTCCCTAATTTAGATCTCCATGCACTTAGGGGCTGATACTAACAACTGAATTTTTGATTTCTTCCACAAATCTCTAAAAATATGGAGTATTCCTATATAGCTCTAAAAATGTGAGATTTATCACATGAAAAAATCATGAAAACATTTGATACAAAACAACAATAGGTAAAAGGTGTAGTAGCCCTATAGAAATTAAAATAAATTGAATTTTTAGAGGGTTTAGAGGTATTCGTATTTTTTTGGAATTGTTCTCTCCCAATCTTACTTTTTTTTGGACCTTTTAATAAACATCATGGCATTTGTGGTTTTAGAGAAAGGGAGTTTAGTCGTGCTTTCAAAAACCTCTAAAACCACTGAAATCCAACCTTTAATCAATAGTCCTCCATGCCTTCTAAATGTCTTTTAAAAATTAAATAAACTCAATAGGCTGTTTTTCTCCCACCAATAATGACGCATTGTATCTTAGCTTGGATCAAGTACAAGGTCCAGTTTTATTATTACAGAGAAAAAAAGAAATATGTTTTAAAATTTTGATTTATTTGATTAAAATGGAGTCTAAGACCTTCCTGTAACTTGGAGCTTTCTGGATAACATATCCCATACCTGTAAACAATGTTTCCTATACTCAATTTTTATTTTTGCTTGGGAAAAAATGTAAGAAAAAAACTGAAGTGACTCCAATGCACTTGGCAAAAGAAAGAAATTACCGTTGACTGTAATGCATTTGGCATAAGAAAAAAATGGCCATTGACTCCAAGACATTTGGCAAAATTGTTTCACAATTATTTAGCCCTTTCACTAATTTTCCTGAGATTTTGAAAAATTTTCAGATGAGGTATTACTCATCACTAATGGACAACAATTCATCTTTATTTTTGCACTTATTCAATTATTTGGCCATGTATTCTGCAGCTGGTTGCACCAGCATTTGCTTGAAAAATGTGAAATTGGGCAAAATATTTATGACACCAGTGGTTTGAGCTATAGGGTTTGAAGCAGTGGTACAAGGGGCTCAGCCTGAAGTCCAGGTAGGATGAAAGTTGGGGTGAATGACTATATGCCCTCCTATATGTTATAATTTGTATATTTATATAGCCACGCACTGTGGCATTTACAGTATATACACATTTGTTAGTGTAAATAATTAAGATCTCAACATATTAAAACTATTCTCAGTCAACTAGAGCATGTATTTAAATTAGGAAGGAGGATCCTGAAACTTTTGGAATTAAAATATTAACATAAAATTTTAATTATTCTGTGTACCAAGGTGGCTTTGGATCTACATTAAATCAAGGCCTTTATTTCTTCAATGACAGATTCTCCCTTTATTGTATAGCAAGAGTCTGTAACAAGGTCTCTTATAATTCAAATTGTATTTTTCATTAACTTGTAATTCAGATGATGTATGATGTTACCAAGGAAGCTAATCTGTTTGTAAATGATGGCAAAGATTGCCTTTACTGCACAATCTTATAGTGGCAATTTGGAATTGATTAAAGAGTCTCTGGGTTTTGTTATTCAATTACACCATGTAGCTATACATGAAAATTGAAACATTGAAACATACCGTACATAAATGTGGTGAACCAAACCATTAAGCATGTTATTTATTTACACATGGAGAGAAGTTTGCTTGTGGTCTAAGCCAAAAGCATTACGTCTGGTGTTTGATTACACTTGGAGACTGGTTGGTTATCTTGGGACACATTTTCACACAATTGTTATTGCAGGACTGCAAACATAGTAACTCAGTCCTCTATGGTATACAACTATTCTCCCCCCATTTTTGAAAGTATTAACTTCTAGTTGGAAAGACTGATCTGATTGCATTTAATTTAAATGTCCAGCAACTTTTTTGAAGCCCCAGATCTTTTAACATGATCTATTCAAAGTCGTGATTCTTTTCTTCTTGTGTCCTTCAGCAGTTGCTGGGTTTACTATCCTTATTATTTCACTCTTGCATAGTGATCATAGTTAAACCTACTGCCTACTGGAAGCGCTCATTTACTTGAAGGGGAATCATTGCTGGTTGGGCACCACCTCAGTGGTCAGAATTGCCATAGTACCACAGGCCTTAGCCTATGCAGTCAAAGACACAACAGTCAATGGTTTAAGTTGCAATGACTCTGAAAGGGCAAAAATCCATACACTCCATTTTAAATTTTTAAGTATTTCCTTTTTCTCTGTAATGATAAAAGAGTACCTTGTATTTGATCCCAACTAAGATATAACAGATCTTTATTGTTGGAAAAACAATACTAGATGGTCATCTACTAAATTATATTTTAGTAGACTTAGGGGAAGATTTTTGAAGTGAAAAAACTTTGAAATTCGACCCTCGAAGTATTATTAAAGGGCTTTTTATTTACTTTTTTATTTTTATTTACATGTTTGATTGAATAGGTCCATTTTCAATCGAATAAAAAATCTTTCAAATCGTTAGATTCGATTGAACGATTTGAACGATTCTCTGCAAAATCCTTTGAATTCTTGGAACATTTTTCAGGACAGGTTCTGTGAGGTCCCCCATAGGCTAAAATGGCAATTCGGCAGCTTTAAGCTTGCAAATAGTCGAAGTAGAAGGATTCAATCCGAATCAAATTTTTGGCTATTCGAAGTAGCCCAAAATTATGTTCAAATCTGAATTTCCCCTAAACACCCATTCACTTCAATGCATTTGGAGTGAAAAACCGCCCCTTCGACAATGAATTTGGAGTGAGAAAAAAATTGAGAAAATAACACCCACTGACTTTCATACATCTGAAGTAGTGAGAGAAAAAGAAACATATAGCCTCTAATATATGTTATTACAATAATTTTGCAGAGACAAGTCGCCCGTAGAGTGCTTTTTGCAAATTTTTTTGCTGTTTTACCAATTCATTCATCAACTTGAAGCATAATAGAGCAGATTGGGTCATAGCTATTAGTGGACTTTTTGTGCAAAATTTCCTTGGATCTTTGAATTATTGGCATTAAATCTGAAGTCTTCAAATACTGACAGAATCCATTAGAAACCTGGGAGCACAATCATAATTTGCGCTGCAGCCTGCAAGTGACTTCCTTATCGAGAGGTGACACAGACAGTGGTCAGCAAGTGATAGAAACAATTTCTAGCTGTAGAAAAGATAATTGGCAAGTCTATAAGGATAACAAAGAAAAAGCCTTATCCCAAACTCTGGAGAAAAAGGACATTTGCTTTCAATAAATTGCTCTCTTTAGCCTTCATTTCCTTTTATGTGTTTCTCTATTGTTCTCAGGGCTATCTTATTTGCTGTCCATTTACGTAATGTATTTCTTTTTTTTTTTTTTTTGAAAGATTTTTTATTAACATTTCCATTTTAATAGTTTAGCGATAGTGAGGAAGAAGGAGGAAAGAGGTTAGAGGTTATGTAGCTTTGGCCACATGTACATTTAGTATTTCACCAGCAAATTTCATTGGGCTTATGAAATATTCTTATGGAGTTGATGTTATACTATATTGTATTTAAATATATATGCAGTGGCTATGTACAATATTCAATGTAATGCAATACAATATGTCCTATAAAACAGTTTTCTTCATGAAAAATTCAAGCATTATTTATTACACTTTGTGACATAATTAACTGCCCATTAAAAATAATGGACTGTGAATCCTCATATTAAACATTTATAGAACCTTAATGACATAAGAGGAGTTCTACCTGCAGCAATTGTGGCAGTTAGTCCATGCAAACTATCTGTGATGTGGCCATACCTAAGCTAACCTTAGAATAGATGACAAATTGGCCCCTGGACAGTTAGATATTAGAGTAGTTCTATTTGTTAAGGCCATTGACTCAAACAAGATGATCTTAACCTGCAAAATGTTGCCATTGTAGGACCCACACCCAACCCATACCCACGTCTTCTCGCTTGTATGCTGCATCTGTGTGCACCTCTGGTGAAAAGGCAAGGAATCTTCAGGAGCAATGGAGGAGCCAGTCTGACCCGCACCCAACCCTAACCCACACTGGTTGGCCAAAATTCAACCTGAACCTGCCAGCTGGCGGTCAACCCTCAGGTAATTGTGGGTTTCAAGTCAACCTGCACATCACTACTTGCTATGCTATACATACACAGATAGTTCGACAACATGGTCAGAACTCCTCAAAGTATATCTTTGACATTATTTTAGTATATTACTGAATGTAAAGCCTTTTTTAACTTTGGCACCCTCCATAATACCTTTTTTGACTGCAACAGGTGTAGGTGTGTGTGCCGCATGCCTGCTTACTATAATATTTGAATAAAGAACTACTATATAATAAAAAACAAATCATCTGTTTTACTTTGGACTTGGCTACCGTTGACATTATAATCACTTTTTAAGCCAATCAAAGCCACACATTTCTGTTCTTCTCCTTGAGGGGAGTGTATGGTTCATATGATAGGAACTTTTCCTGCTATATTAATGTTATTATGTAAATTTCCTTTCATTGAGGAACAGAAGGTCCTGGAACTTTTATATAAATATGGAGTAGCTATAAATATATCAGAAGAATATATACAGTAGCAGAATGTTAGCACACAAAAAATGGAGAGATACTGAATGTTGCTGAAAGAGGGTTACTGAAGGATAACTTGAGTATGTCAGAAATATTATTGTAATGGAAATCAGGCCAGTATGTTAGAAGGGTGGTTGAGATTTTAAGTATACAGAAAGCATAATAAAATGAAGGAAATGATGTTGATTTGGACAATTTTATCCATTTTATCCATTCATTACGACACTTTAATTAGTAGGTCAATGGTGTGCTGGTTTCGTGTGTGAAGTACTTTTCCATCATTAAGGTTTGCTCTGCTGGATCAAGCAACACATTATGATTAGTTATTCAAAGCTGATATCAAGTTTTCTGATTCTGTTGATGTGTGATGCTCTCCTGTCTGACAATGTTTCAATAAATTTTATTTTCTCAACTTTTAAAAATTTCTTGGTGCCTTACTGTCTTACTGAAATAGCGCACTAGTGTTTCCTCCCTTCTTCTGATCTATAAAAGGTTTTGCCACTGATGAAAGAGTCAGATACTATTAGGCTTTACTTTACTGACATATGGTATTAACACACTATGGTGTAAGGTATTTTGCCAGAAGCTTAATTCTTACTTTGATAAGAACTTGTATTACTCCTGTTGCTTTGGGTGACATGAAATACCAAAAAACCAGTGTACAATCAGCACCAGACTCTCTCCATTTTGAACTTTTCAGATGGGCTTTTTCTCCTCGTAAACCAACTGGGGATGCTTCGAGGAACAAGAAGTGACCTGTACAATGAAAAATTACAACTTGAGCTTAAAAAAATGACATGTGATGATCAAGTTAAAACTTCTTAAGTGAATCCCACCTTACTTCTAGTTGATCTAAAGAAAGGAGGAAAACCATGTGAAGCGGCCTCCAATTTGACCCAGTTTGACCTACAACTTCATAAAAACCAAGTACATATGTTAGACACAATCTATCCTTCATTAAATCCAAGTTGTCATAAATATAAACAAATACAAGAGAACCTCTGCACTCAACCCATTATCAATATATTTAAGACATTGAGACATTTTGTGCATACAGCTACTAAAAAATACCTTACCCTTTAAACAACAGGGATTGTTTGTCCATATATTGCAATATATTTAAGCTGGCCAACTACGTCAAAGTCATCCCATATCTGGCCAGTCCTACTCTCAAATTGCATCAGATTCATTAAGAATTCTATTACCTCATTATACATTTTACAAAGGGACTAAGTTTTACCTGCAACTTACTTGCTGCTTTCAAAGTAAATCTCCCACATTTGGTTGCCCTTTTTATTAGACACCAGTGGGATCACCTGACTATAGTTGGGAGGGGTAAGAGCTACAACAAGGAGCTGGTCACTACTAGAATAATAGAATTCTTAATGAATCTGATGCAATTTGATAATGGAAGTGCAGAGGACCTTTTGCATTTGTCTATATGTATTTTGTGGTCACAGCCTCATTGCACCCCCACCTAATGGTTTTAAAAATTAGTGGTGAGCTCAACTTTCTCTTGTTTGCCATAAATAAAAAGCCATTATTCAGTGCTGTAGTTTTCAATTTTTGGCTACACCAAAAGTTCTTGATATAGTGCAATGTGAATTTAAAATACAGAAGGAACCATATTTACTTTGTTTGGCTGTAAATAGATTTAGAAATACTTATAAATGGATCTGACCTTTTTAATGTTTGTAGAAATAGGTCAGATCAACTGGACTTGCTGCATTTTTCTTGAAGACTTTTCACCAGTCATTCAACTGCCTTTCTCAATTAAAAATTCCAAATTTTGAATAAAATTCTGAATTAAACTCTGAATTGAAAAGGCCATTTATTTCTACAGATATACCAACATTTTCTAGGATGCACCATTGCTTATTATTAAATTATCATCCTTTATTATATAACACATTCTGCACAGCATTAACACAGATTGGTTAAATCAACAAATTCTCCAATATACAAACACAACTCTGCACTTAACATAAGGGCTTCTTTACAAAGTGGGAGGCAGGGTGCCAAATGCCAAAAAACTGGTGTAAGCTGCCACTCTAATTGACACATACAAGTTAGGGACACATACAAGTTAGGTGGCAGATGCAGGTCACATCAGGACCCCAGACATAAGTGCTTTCTGCACCCCTTTTTGAAGAGTTATTGAAAATGACCCCTATGAAGTGCCTACACGTTATACTTCCCTTGGTTATGACTATGGTCATGGTATATCTAACACAAGTAACTCAAAACAACTAGACTTGCTGAGAAATATTAATGAAGGCCTTTCACTGCTCATCCGAGCAGCTTCTTCAGCTTCCTTTGGTGATATGCTCCCATTTTCAGGCAGACATTTCTTTCTTGGAATTTTCCAGCTGTTGTTGTTGTTAAATAATTAGCCTCCCATAACAGTCATTATCAATTAGAACAGGTTTTGAGCTGTAGTATATCAATAGATTTAGTGCAGCAAACACCCCTACTTATGAATAATGAATAAACAATTCTAAACGACCTACGTATAGCTTGAAGACGTGTTACACTAAAATTATATAGGGTGAACATACCATCTTCATTTCCAATTGTATGGTCCCTGGGGGGCCGTAATGCCTGAATAGAATGTTTCCCTAAAACCCAGTCATAGCTGTCAGCTACTGAATTTTTCCAGCCACATATTCCTTCTTCAAATGTACAAGAGGTACCACAGTCCTTTTCATCTGTATTATCACCACAGTCATCAATAAAGTTGCAGCTTTGTTCTGGTCTGAAACACTTTCCATTGTTACAACTTAAAAAATTTGGGGGACACAGTTCTGTAAAGCAAAAATATTCAGAATTAATAAATCTTGATGTTCAGTCAAGTTTTGCAGGTGTAAAAACTTATGATTAAGGGATCTTTTCCCAAAACGCATTAGGCATTTTTGCAGCCTGCTACAATAAATTGTTTCCAGAAGTGCTGTCCATTTGCGGAGTCTTCTGTGTAAAAACTTCAAGCTTGTTTAATCCAATGGTATTAAACAAGGTATTCTGTCTTGGAGCACATTCACAATCTCACCCCCAATAGGAAAGTAGCTAAAAAGGAAAATATGGGTTATAGCCTTAAAGGGATTCTATCGTGGGAAACTTTTTTTTTTATAAATGCATTAGTCAATAGTGCTGCTGCAGGCAAATTCTGCACTGAAAGTTGTTTTCAAAAGAGTAAACCGATTTTTTAAAATTTCATTTTGAAATCTGACATGGGGCTAGACATGTTTCTCAGGTGCCCTCAGTCACGTGACTTTGTACTATGCTAAACTTCAGTCACTCTTTACTGCTACTGTTGGAGCAATAGCACTGTCCTTCCCTTTTCCCTTAGCAGCCTATCAATAGAACAGTAAGGCGAAAGGAAAACAAGCTTCCTAGCACCAGCATTGTGTATAGTGTATATAAAAGAATAAAACTAAATAGTAATATTCCAAGTCCCACAGTGACTTCTCCAGTTACATTGATTTGGAGAAACAATAGTTTATCTGAAAGCAGTTTCATCATAAAGTGCAGGCTCTTTTTGAAAGCACAGGATCAGGCAAAATGGCCTGGGATGGCTGCCTTCACACCAATAATACAACTAAAAAATATATACATGTTGTTTTAAGTGGTAGAGTAAATTATTTGTAATGTTAACAGTATAATTTAGAAACGGCACCATAAAAATCAAGGCAGAATCCCTTTAAATAAAAAGTCCTCTATTAACATCATAACTGCAGTGTTGGCAATCACATTTCTGTTAAAGGTCCCCACATTATTTGTTTGCTAAAACAATGTGGGCTGAGGTATGGATAATGATGGCAAGGGGAATCCTTAAACATAAAAACAATCGATACAAATTTTAGTTCCACGCTTCCTCCTGTGTCTAGTGCTCACTCTCCATATAGGCCACACCAGCAGACCTTCATGTATAATTCCAATTTGTAGTGGGATGGAGCACACAATTCGCAGAGTTGTACTGCAACAAACTTTTATTGTTTCACAACATGTTTCGGACCAGCATGGATCCTTTTTCAAAAAAAAGGATCCATGCTGGTCCGAAACATGTTGTGAAACAATAAAAGTTTGTTGCAGTACAACTCTGCGAATTGTGTGCTCCATCCCACTACAAATTGGAATTAAACATAAAAACAACCTGTCTCATCATGCAAGATTAGTGATGGGTGAATTTATTCGCCAGGGTCGAATTCGCGGCGAATTCCCGCGATTCGCAGCTGGCGAATAAATTCGCGAATCACCAGCGAAATTTCGGCGAAAAAACGAGTCGCGCTGCGTTTATTGACGCGACGCACCGAAAACGACGCGACGCGTCGAAAATTACGCGACGCGCCGAAAATTACGCGACGCGTCATAAACGACGCAACGCGCGTCAAAAGCGTCCCGCGACTCGTTTCGCGAATTTCTCTACAAATTCGCGAATTTTTCGTCGAAGCGAATCGCGGGAGATTCGCCCATCACTATGCAAGATGCATTAAAGTATTTGGCGTGCATCAGATATCAATTTGATTTGATTGGAATGTAGCTACTGTTGGAATTGGTTGGGTTACCACTTCCAGATTGTACTAATACAACTGCCATCTCACTTGTGTGTAATATTATACAAAAATAAAGAATACTTAATGCTGTGTCCAATAAACAAGTTACAGCATAGATGGTACAGTAAAGACATATTTAAGATTGATAAAATGCAAATACAGGGAGACAGCATAAGATGTTAAACACTACCCTAAAGCCTACTGACTAGTTATTAAAAGTAAAATCCTTTTTATCTACAGTTTCATGGGAACCAGTCCTTATCAGAAGATATTTTATAGCCTCAACTATATGTTCTATATCCCTGTTGTTTACCAATAAACAAATAGCATGCAACCCCCTGATGATGGAAGTTAGATATTTACAATACAATGGGACTGAGCACTCTTTAGAACTAGGGCAGATTAGCTGTTGACAATGTTTTGGTAGCTTTGTTGGGTCCAACCAAGTGTTGGATTTAAAAAGGGAAGTTTGAACACCAAGAAAAAACATAAGCTATTGTCAGAATTCCTTGGCCCCTTGCAAAACATATATTATAATATTGACACTGAAATAATGATTAAGGCCTCTACAGAACTACTACTGCATGTGTTATGAAAAGCATCTACATTTCTCCCTCTGCATGTATAATAAAAATACACGAATTGCAACAATAATTAAGTCTTCAGTAGGTATATTTACATTTACAAAAAAAATAAAATTCCAAATTACCTGTTAGAGGGATATTGTTGTGTGATTCTGCAATTAGAGCAGATGGTTTAAAACACTCATTGGTGAACAATATATCATCCAGAGCAATATCTCCTCTTTGATTTATTCCAATTTTTCCATGAAATTGAACATAGTAGTCTTCTTCTATGCTGTGAAGTGTAAGTTCTCTTTTCTGCCAGAAGTTGCCCTGGTCTCCTGTAAGGTTCAGCAGCAATATTTCCTTGTTGGATACAGTTATTTGATAAACAGAAAGTGTTCCAATGCCACTTCCAAACATGTGAAAGTAGAACACGAGCTGAAAGAGAATACACTAATATGATTATTTAATGCCTATTGGAGCCTAATGTTTAATACCTACTGGGTCAGTTCAAGCAGATTAGCCTCCACTCAACTCATTATAAATTTAACAGGTTATCAGTACCAAAGGAACTTGTGCTATTGTTTTTTTATCTATTGACACAAGCACAATATTATTGCAACTAGGAATGTGAGATGTGTGTAAGCAAATGTACTGTATATTTTGGAGATACTTTAATTCATTTGAAGTCATTATTCTGGTGATCAGAAAATGCTCATATACATTGGTTTAGAATACATCAGGTGGGTATTTGGAAAACTATAGCAAAAAAAAATAGTTTTGACTCAGCCATAAGGGCATAAGTGAGGTTGAGCACTGAGTATAGATGATCATGTTTGGCATTTCAGTTAATTCCAGAGAGATTTAACTATCAGTAGGTAAGGGTCCAGTAAGCTAGGTTCTTCACTCTAGTCACTCTAGTCTTAACATACAGGTTTTGTGTGGGCCTCACTTACTGTATTAAAGTAGGCAGCACTGATTTTTTTTGCCTCAAGATTAATTATTCCATAACTGGAACTAGGGGCCCAAACCTACACCTTGAAACACAGCACCAGGCCAGTATTCCTCCTCCACTGAACAAGACATTCAAGCAGATATCATTCTCCTGGAATCTGGAAAACCCAGGCTGCGCATAGTCAAGTAAGCAAAAGTGTTCCCAGTGCTCTAAAGCCTCCATTACAGTACATTGAAATAGCTTTCAGAGATCATTTGGAATGGAACAATAAGGGGCAGATTTACTAAATTCACATATATTCACATGAGGGATTCGAACATTCGATCACATTTTCAAAAAGATTCAAATTCGAATTTCGAATAAGCAAATTAGGCAAATTCGACCATTGAATATTCTAATTCGAATGATTCGAATATTCTAATTTAATTTTATTCGAATATTCGAAAATTCGATGGTCGAATACTTCCCCTTTTAATTTAAATTTGATATTCGAGACCCTTAGAGAACCCAACTTAGAACATGGAATTTGAATGTTATATTTCCTTTTTAACCACTAAATATCCCACTGTTTAATATTTATAATAATAATCCATAATAGAAAATATGTAGATCATATAATACTCATTAGCATGAGTATTATTGGGTTCATCTGATGTGTATAAAAGGAAATTACACTGGAAGTAGCCACAACAGTTTTAAGCATTCCCCTTTCTTTCCTTTAGCCTTCTGAAAGTAACTTCCATCCTACAATCCAATTATTAAAGGCAATGTAGAGAAAGGTTTATTTAAATATAGTAGCAACATTTTCACATCATTTATAAGGGCAAACACTGCTTTACTCTGCACAAGAATATTCAACCCTCATCCTTTTTTGGAGTAAATGAAGCAGTTTCAAATACTGTATCTTTGCAATTGTTCGTGGAATAATAACAAAATGTGCTAAAAAAAAAAAAAAGAAAGCCAATCACAAATGTAATAATTACTATATTCTGTATTATAACACTGTTTTAGAAATGTGGTTAAAGGTGGTCCCAAAATAAGACTTAGAAACACTGTACACAAACTAAAAAATATCGTTTTCCTGATGCAGATTTTTCCATTTCTAACTATAAATTTACTTTCACCTCTCTCTCTAATCCTAAAACATTCTGTGTCTTTTGAAAAACCATCTATATACCATTGCAGATTTAATGCAATACTAAATATTTTTCCCCAGAAGCAATGTACAGTATTTAGAAAATTTGCAAACTGCAAAAAAAAACCAGCGTATTGATATCAATTTTTTACAAGGGCGACAATTTTCCTCTCTCCAAATGCAATCAATGGAGCTTTTTTCTAGTGGCAACTTTTTTTTTGTCTCTGCGACTTTTTTTTCCAAATGCTTTAATGTCAATGGACTTTTTTTCTTATGGTGACATTTTGTCTTCATGACTTTTTGATGAGGCAAATTTTTCTGCAGTGAATTTCTGCTACAGTTTCACTCATCACTACTTATTATGGTTATATACTTAGGAAAGTTTCTTCTTTAAGAAGAGAATGTCTCTCTGGTACTGTATATTTGAGATGCGGCCCAGCGCCCTCTACATTATGCTTGAGTTTTCACATGGCACTATGAAAGCCTCATTCTGTCAGTATTTAGTCTCATTAGACTTGTAAGAGAAGCCAGGATATTGTATAACAACAGCAGCTTTCACTCCAGGCAACAGCCTGTGCTTACACTTTCTGAGGATTTGGATTACACTGCAACTTGCTTGCCAACACAACCCGCTCCGAACAAATCAATGTTAAATCTGTGTCAATGAGTTCCAGGTGCAGGAATAACACCTTAGTTGATGCCATGTTTTTAGACTCCTTCCCTAGTGCCCTAGAAATTGTTTGGTCTATGGCCAAAGTGTTTCTGTTACTGATATACCTGCAACATTTGTTGTCTGTAGATGGTTTGTACCTAATCCTTGCCATGCCAACAATCCTCATGGTCATGTCTTTGACATTATGTGTCTGCTGACACTTTTGCTTTATTCATCCTTCATAGATTAATGAACATGGTTTACTGCACTGTACATCATATGGAGTTCTACATGTACTTCATGGCTTAAAGCAGAACAAAAGCTTAACAAAAGAGTAGGGAATAGATGCTGTTCATTATTGTTTGCAATTCTGTACCAGTCTAAAGCAACTACAGCCCTTTAGCAGTGCACCTCTGAAGATGCCCCTTGAGCTCCCCATCTTCTTTTCTGTTTATATATTATTATATATAATATAGATTATATAGGAATGTCACTGTGGCAACAATGATACAATTATTCCCCCTACAAAGATTATCAATTTGCTGCTCCCACAATTTGCCTCTCAGATTCAGTTAGCACATTTCTCTTCATCATCTGACAATGGTATGGCATATATTCCTCCTGAACTCCATAAATTTGTTCTTCAGCAGACTCACTGTTCCACACAAGCCAGACATCCAGGTATTAGGAAAACCATGAAGTTGCTAAGTCTTCTTGCATGGTGGCCATCTATGCAGAAAGATGTAAGAGATGTGTAGCAGCTTGCTCTATCTGTGCATTCTCCAAGCCAAGCTACTTTCTCCCATGTGGGTTATTGCAGCCTCTTTCTGTCACCTCTTGGCTGTGGACTCACTTAGCCATGGATTTTATTGTTGAGTTACCATCTTCCAAAGGCAGCACAGTTAAATAGGTGGGAATTGACTGCTTCAGGAAGATGGCACATTTCTCTAGGTAAGCTCCCATCTGCTTTCTGTACGTTTTATTTGCCACATTTTTCGACTCCATGGAGTCTGAAAGAGGCTTCCAATTAATTTCCAAATTTTGGCACTCCTTATGCAAGTCCCTCAGCATTTCTCTTCAGTTCTCTTTGGCTTCACATCTTCAGTTGAATGGAACTGCTAAACATGTAAACCAAGCCCTTGAGCAGTTCCTAAGATGCCATGTGTCCTTGTGTCAAGATGATTGGTTCAATCTTCTCCCATGGGCAGAGCTCGTTTATTACAATGTTTCACATGCTTCAACCAGGAAATCACCCTTTCTCTGTGTTTATGGTCAGGATCCTCCAGTATTTCCTCCGGACTTCTTTCTGACGTTCCAACAGCCAACGACCAAATGGTCCATATGTCTGCAATTTGGGAGTGCCACTAAAGCAAGTTTTGTCACAGAAGACCCTTGCTGACAGAAAATGCCAATCCTCTCCTAAATATGCAATTGGGAACAAAGTCTGGCTCTCGTCTAAGAATTCATTTAAAAATTCCTCCCAAATTGGGCCACAAACAAATTGGTCCTTTCCTTATTTTTGAAATTGTCAACCCTGTGACTGTCAGAATTCGGCTTCCACCAGAGATCCCCAATGTCTTTCATTGTGTCTCTGGTTAAACCAGCAGTCTCTAGCCATTTCTCATCCAGACAGTCTCCATCTAGATGGCCAGCAAGAGTATGAAGTTGAAAAAATTCTTGATTCCAGATTCTCCAAGGGCTCATTACAGTACCTCATACAGTGAAAAGGCTTTGGTTCTGAGGAGTGTTCTTGGGTGAAGGACTCCAGTGTGCGTGCTCCTCCTTTGGTGAATTAATTCTTCAGGAAATTTCCACAGAAAGTGGTCCAGTGGCTGTGGGAGTGGGTACTGTCAGGAGCACGGGACAGTGCATCAAAAATGAAGAAGCACATGTGGGTCGTGGTGCTAACACTGTGACATCAACTCGCTGGCGCATGTTGTCATCATGTTGAATTTGGCGTGACTGATCTAAATAAATAGACAGCGAAGACCAGGTTCAATGCACAAGTATAGGTCTTTCTTCACTTCCTGGGTGCTCTTAAATAATTTCTTCTGTTTGCTGGGATGTCTTGAGAAATGTCCTCTTGCAGGGACTGAAATTCCCAGGCTCCTGACTGTGGTTTATTTTTCCATGCTTAAGGAGTAAACAATAACACAAGTCTCACCAGATTGTAGTTTTCAAAGCACACAAAATTAAAGTCCACTCTGCTGTCACAAGGTAATCTTTCTCTGGAGTCCCAGTGACATAGGGAGTCACAATACAAGGCTGATTAGAGTTACTAAAATTTAAAAAAACTAATGTTTAGAATATAAAAATAGAAATTTGAGTAGTAAATCAGCTCCTTAGTGTCTGTATAGTCATTTAAATTATTGTATCATAGGCTTTTAGCCTGTCCTTCCTCAATCCCATGTGGTATTTATAACAAGCCTTTAGTGATATGTAAAAATGTGGCATTTATTAGATGGATACACATAATCCCTAAAGCTCCAAAATCCAGGAATGCCAGAGTCCTGTTTCAGTAAACCTTTCTTATTTTATTGCTTTGTTATAATATATGTATAAATTAATAGCTAGCATATATCCATGTTGGTGCCAAAATCATCTATTTGTTTTTTATGTTTTTTTTTGTAGTTTTATTGAATGGGGAGAGGCTCCTTTTTTTGAAAGCAACATGCCTCAATCATTCCACATGCCATAACTGTATTTATATTCTGCTCATAAGCACCAACCAAACACTCCATGCATGTCCCACACCTCTTTCCTTTTGTCTCTTGCACATAGCAATAGATCTTGTAAATGCATTTGTGTATATTCTATTATTGTATTGATCCCTGACTGTTCTGTTTTAACGTACATATCTATAAATTGACATACACACATACATACTACATTTGTCACCCTGTCCTGTACCATCACTGAAAGAACCAATAGCTGAACAGTTACTATGATGGATGAGAGCTGGGGGTGTATGCAGAAGCAGAGCTAATTAAAGACAATCAATGAGTGAACTGGCATGGTACACAAATGAACAGACAGATATTGATAGGCGGATGATAGCTAACTCTCTAGGTAAGACTAGATCTCTAGGTCCTAGACAGCTCCATTTACCTTTTTTTGAATTATTGGATTATTGAGTCAACTGAGTTGACTATGACATGTAAGTATAATAATGAATGCCATCAGTACTATAAGATTTACAAATAGGTGGTTATGGCTTTAAACTAAACCTGTAATAAGGGATGGGCCTTAATCACACTCATCCAAACATGCTCCTGCACTTCCACATATTTGCCAACATGTCCCTCTTGCCTTTTCTGATGAATAATGTCTGTGCCTACTTACACTGGTCTGGTATGTTTATTGATGCAACCTGCTGTGGGAACCCCAGGTAACCCAGACTAGTGCCAGTGAATCAGATGCAAACACTGTTTTCGAAGGAGTCAGTCAGAAGTGATGCAATCCCCCCTCTGAAAGAAGTTAGCAGATATTTGCAAAATATAAACATCACTTGCAATTGGAGTGTTGCAGATCAGTAGATGGCCACAATACTGATACTTTGTTGCCAAAATTCTTATTCACTCTCTCGTCATATCATGTATAGAGTGCTGTAACTCTCTTTTAATTGGCCTTCCCCACCAGAGACTGTCACCTCTCCAGTCCATAATGAACACTGTTGTGACCCTGACATTCAAAGCACCCAACCGCTTACTACACTCCTCTATTGACTTTGCAAAGGCTGTTCCCCTTTGGAATTCTCTCCAAAGGTATGTCTGACTTTCTCCCAACCTTTCTGCTTTCAAAAGATCTCTTAAATAGTGATGGGCGAATCTCCCGCGATTCGCTTCGCCGAAAAATTGGCGAAACGAGTCGAGGGACGCTTTTGACGCGCGTCGTGTTGTTTTCGGCGCGCCGCGTCAAAAACGACGCGCGACTCGTTTTTTCGGTGAAATTTCGCTCGGCGAAATTTCACTGGTGATTCGCGAATTTATTCGCCAGCGGCGAATCGCGGGAATTCGCCGCGAATTCGACCCTGGCGAATAAATTCGCCCATCACTACTCTTAAAATGTACTACCCTCACTCTGCTTGGTTACCAAATGCAATACCACATACAGTAATACATCTCTCACCCACTTAATTCTGAACTTGCCCACTCCCACAGCTTTGAGGGAATGTAATAAAAGTCGGTAACGGAAAGACTATTCACAATGCGAAAAGTTAAGCCTCTGTGTGAACAATTTTTGCTTTGTGGAAATTTAATACAGCTTTTGCGAACCTGGAAACTGTTTAGCGACCACTTCTTGCAGTGGAAGAGAGTTTGTGAATTTTACAGGTTGCGCCAATGCGCAGTCAATGTAATAAAACGTCTTACTGAAAAAGTCGTTATGTTTGCTCTAAAAGATTACAACACCTTCAAGCAATTCGCAATGCACAATTAAAGTTTGCAATGTGCAATAAAATTTGCAATGCAATAACAGGAACACTATTACATTGCGAGATGTGGATTTTTAATCTTATTGATGTGTATTCTTTTGCTCTTTGCGAATTTAATTACATTCCCCTTGTGTCTTATTTCCTTCCCTTTAGATTGTAAGCTCTTTCTTTTTGCACTGGGCCTTCCTCACCTTTTGTACTGGTATTGGTTGTGACGTATGTAACTCCATGTGTTCTATGTATGTAATTCATGTGACTTATAAACACATTTACTTTACAGTGCTGTGAAATATGTTGGTGCTACAAAAATATGTGTATAATAATAATAATTATTATTATTATAGGGGCAAGATAAACATATTTGCAATGACGTGGAAGTGCAGGGTCGTGTTTGGCCTCATGTACTTTATAGGAATACTGTCATGGGAAAACATGTTTTTTTCCAAACGCATCAGTTAATAGTGCTGCTCCAGTAGACTTCTGCATTGAAATCCATTTCTCAAAAGAGCAAACAGATTTTTTTATATTCAGACATTTTGTCAATTTCTCAGCTGCCCCTGGTCATGTGACTTGTACCAGCACTTTAGGAGGGAACTGCTTTCTGGCAGGTTGTTGTTTTTCCTTCTCAATGTAACTGAATGGAACGCAGTGAGACATGGGTTTTTACTATTGAGTGTTATTAGATCTACCAGGCAGATGTTATCTTGTGTTAGGGAATTGTTATCTGGTTACCTTCCCATTGTTCTGTTGTTAGGTTGCTGGGGGGAAAAGGGAGGGGGTGATATCACTCCAACTTGCAGTACAGCAGTAAAGAGTGATTGAAGTATATCAGAGCACAAGTCACTTGACTTGGGGCAGCTGGGAAATTGACAATATGTCTAGCCCCATGTCAGATTTCAAAATGAAATACAACAAAATCTGTTTGTGCTTTTTAGAAATGGATTTCAATGCAGAATTCTGCTGGAGCAACACTATTAACTGATGCATTTTGAAAAAACACATTTTTATCGCATGACCGTATCCCTTTAATAAACTAAATCAACATAGACATTACAAATGCATCCACATGTACTCACTTAGATAAGAGCACTCCAATTTTCTGCAAAACTCAGCTGTGCTCTAGCCTTGTACAGGTATGGGACCTGTTATTCAGAATGCTCTGGACCTGGGGTTAGCAGATCTTTGGCTATATACCTAAAGTCTACTAAAAAAATCATTTAAACATTAAATAAACCCATTAGGATTGTTTTTCCTCCAATAAGGATTAATTATATCTTCGTTTGGATCAAGTACAAGGTACATTTTTATTATTAAAGAAAAAGGAAATAACTTTTAAAATTTTAAATTATTTGGATAAAAGGGAGTCTATGGGAGACATCCCTTAATTCGTATTTCTCTGAATAACAGGTTTCTGGATAACGGATTCCCTACCTGTACACTTGTGTGCTTAGCTACATGCAGCCATTACTGTCCCAACATGCCATTGTCTATTGAATTCTTATGTAGTCTTGTGTGTAGAGGTAAAGAGGTATAACAACATTGGCCAAGGAGATTAAGATTTTCTTATAATATCTAAAATTCAAGTGTGTCTTTGTAGGAGAGAAGCTGACCTGCTTTCTTTAACCTCAATATCACATCCAGTCATTTCATTTTTTAACAGCGCTTTCCACAAAATGTTTTCAGTATTATGTTGAATTGAAATGCTATGTTTCCAACTCCTTTCATACATTCCTGAACAAAGCAATAACATTCTTCAATACACATATTCTCTCTAAAGCTCATGATGCCGGGGCATTTGGAAAGAATCACGAATATGCCATAAAAACCGTAGCCGTGCTGTGTATGCTATTCCATCCCTGATACAGTTCAGCAGAGCAGTTTTCTGGCACGCTTACCTTGCAGTTTTTGCTCCATCTGCTTATCATTGGGCCAGAAATCTTTGCTCCTTGTGCTGGTAGGTGTGGGAATGAGCTCTCTATAAAGATATAATATCCAGATGGATTTTTTAAGGTATGATCAGTAACTGGTCCAGTGCCAACAGTTGGCGTGCTTCCGGCTCTAAGATTCCAGTCAAAGTCGTCGTTTTGGTTTTGTCTCCAGTTGCAGAAATCAAATTCAAAGTCACAGCGACCAAGAAAGGCATCTAAAAAGTAAAAGTATTGTCAGTTGCATTTTTAATGCAAATATTCTTTTGGAGGCCCAAAAAAAATGCTTTAAAATGTGAATTTGTAACCAAATCACATGTAGGACACATGGGTTAAAGGACTAGGGCATACCAGTAAGCAGGAGACCAGGAACCCAGTAGAATGTATAGCATTAAGTCAGACATAAAGCAGTAATGTAAATAGGTGGGAGCGGCCTCGTGTGTGGGCCGTGCAGCCGGCTGGGATCCACCCCCGTCCGTGCCGGATACAACTGACTGCAGCCGTATACAGTTGGGCACGATATGCTGGGGTGCCCTGCTGGGGTGTGAGCCCTGGTCTACTCTGACCCCCTGCTCCCCCAGTAGTTACACCACTGACATAAAACTTTCAGAATACTAGAAAGCTTTTCACCATGTGCTAGGGTCTATTTGGAAACAATGTTTGACTTGATTGTTCTTTTGGACTTTTGGATTTGGTGTTTGTAAGCTCTATATTTAATTCTTAACATGCTGCAGTACTTACTGTGGGTTTTTATATAAATGTCTACAAAAAATCATAATATAACTGCATATCGTTCAATGGGGAATATTTACTAAAGCCAGCAATTGAACATTTGAAGTAATTTGACCAAAAATGATAGATTCTCCTCAACATTGTCAATTTGCTAACAGGAGAATAAAACAAGCTTTGGAGAATTAACTTTGCAGTAGTGAAAATTGGCATTGGTGTAATTTCACATTTCTTCTCCAAGTGAAATCTCTCCAGTGAATATTCTCCACACTACAAGGAACACAAGAACAATTTTTCCAGAATCTCCAGGTTCAGACTAGTGAACTACCATCTTGAAGATAGAACAGCCACTTAATCTCTTTATCTACATCACCCCTCCAAGCATGTTCTCCATAATTCATTTTACTACGGGGAGAATTTTTTTCTAGAAAATTATCCCCACTACAATTGCACTACAATTTGTTGACCCAGCTACAATTCTTCCATTCTATGCTTGTTGGGACAGGGACCTCTTTTCTCCTGAAACTCTTCACTTATGGCGTATAGGGGATGATTTTTCAAATATCAAAGTGGGGGATCATGAAGGATTGGCAGGTGATCAATATCTTCCAATTTATCATTTAAAGTAAAAATATTCCCCCAAAATGAATACTTGAGCAACAGGTAGTGTATATCATATTAAGTGGCATATTAATGAATCTTACCAAACTGGAATATATATTTAATAAATATTGTCCTTTTACATCTCTTGCCTTGAACCCCCATTCTGTGATGGTCTGTGTGCTGCCTCAGAGATCACTTGACCAGAAATACTACAACTCTAACTGTAACAGGAAGAAGTGTGGAAGCAAAAGACACAACTCTATCTGTTAATTGGCTCGTGTGACTTTATAGTTTGTTTTGTATGTTTGTGTGCACCGTGAATCATACGATTCCAGGAGGCTGTCCTAATTTTTTAAAATGGCTATTTTCTATTTATGATTACCCAATGGCACATGCTACTAAAAAAGTATATTATTGTGAAAATGGTTTATTTACATGAAGCAGGATTTTACATGTTTTATGCAATATCTTTTTATGGAGACCTACATTGTCTGGGGGGTATAGTTTTCCTTTAAACATATTCCTTACAGTAGAAAAGTTGTCAACCACAATAACTGACAGTAACATCATCAAAAACATTTCTTTAGAGAGACTCACTACATGGATAATGAGGCTCAGGTGATCTGCACCAAACCTTCAGCATAAGGGAGAGGACATCACAGTATTGTATACTTTGTAGCCTATGATTAAGTGTTGTGAGAACACGAAATGCGTAAGGCTGTATTCCACACATGTACTTCAGTAAAGACCTATTTTTTACTACTACTGCCTAGTGGACTGCTCATTAAAGGGCAAGGAAAGTCTAAAATAGAATAAGGCTAGAAATGCTGTATTTTGTAAACATAAACATGAATTTACTGCACAAATGATTTATGCTTTCAATGTTGGCCACAGGGGGCTGTCATCTTGTAACTTTGTTATACATCTTTGCAAGACTAGACTACATACACATGCTCAGTGTGGTCTGGGCTGCTTAGGGATCGTCATAAATGATCAAAAAACAAAGCTGCTTGAGTTCTGCATGGCTGGTAAGTAAGGCAGAGGCTCCCCCTGCTGTTCATAAGTAAGATTGTTTCCCTGCCAGAAGTTAGGGACCGTCTGACAATTCCTAACCACAGCACTAAATGAAGGGAGAATGTCACTGCATACAGTCAGGTTTCTTATACAAACAGTACACATTTTTTACTTAAAGTATATTGGAGATAGATTTGTTTTTGATTAATAGTGGGAGATGGGCGAATCTCACCTGTTTCGCTTCGCCGAAAAATTAGTGAATTTCCAGCGAAATTCGCGAATTGGCAAAAAAATTTGCGAAACGAGTCGCGCGTTGTTTCTGACGCGCGTCGCATCGCATCATTTTTTGGGCGAATTTTCGCTGGCTAATAAATTCGCCCATCACTATTGATTAAAGAAATTAAAAATGAGATTTTATTTCTTTGCCTTTCCTTGCCCTTTAAGTGCCTGCTCTACAAACAATACGGTGATGTCCACAATAATTGACAGTCAAAAAGGTTATCACAACAAGAACTAATCATAGGGAGCTTGTCAAAGGCAAACATACTGATGTGCAATGGAATGATATAAAGGTCTCCATCAATGGACTCGGAAGCAGTGGAAAATCATACTATGTATAAAGTAATTATACCATGTGGCAGAAATAAACACTACCTGAATAAATACATAATGCCAACTGTAAGGTTTAGTGGAGGACAAAATAATTTCATGGAGTTATTTTCCATGGGTTGTGCTAGGGCCCCCATTTGAAATCAATCCATAAGACAATAACCTTGACAGTATTGGGCTTCCTACTTTGTGGCAACCATTTAGGTAAGGCCCAGATGGCTGAGATGGGAGTTTAAGAATGTTACTGACCTTAACCTACTGAAAACATATGGGATGAACTAAAACACTGGCTGACAGTGAAGCCTCATCTTTAACATCAGTGTCCAACTTCACTTATGCTTTTGTTGCTGGATGGAGACAAATCCCTTTAGCAATATTCCAAAATCTAATGGGCTTTTTAGAACATTGGAAGTTGTTATAGCAGTAACGGGTTAATAATATAATATGAATATGCTTGGCTTAGGAATGAGCTGTTAGGTAGGTATGCGGATACTTTTGTGCATGTAATGTATTTCTCTTCCATTTGGATTGTGCAGTGACTATCTTTCTCTCTAATTACAACAATAATTCTTAAGTCAATATAGTCCAAATTGTGTCCTACCTTATAACTTAAATAACCATGTTATTTTATTTGCCATAATGTTCAGTTGTTGGTTTTCATTACTATAAATGATTTACTATAAAAGCAGACACTTACTGCAGAGGAAAGGGTGTTCATCAGAATTGTCGGCACAGTCATTAACATAATCACATAGGCTGTCCTTTGGAATACAGTATTTGTTGGAACACCTAAATTCATCCGCTGAACAAGCCTTACTAGGAGTTGGCATTGGTGCACAATCTTCAAATGATATATCATCCACAGTCACATCTCCAATATAACTCACACCACGTTTTGCACGAAGGACAATCTACAATTAAAAAGAAAAACAAAGTAAAGCAGTTTTAGTGACATTTCCCAATGCATTTCAGTTTCAGTTCTCATGATGTATGGTTTCCATAAGGCTGATAGATGCAATTTCAGGTCTAGTAAATCGGCAGCCATATTGAAAATGCACTTAAAGAAAACCAAATCAGAAATGAGAGACAATTATTCTTAATGTGTTGTAGGAAACTACCAGTATGGGGCAATTTATCCAGAACCTGTGACCTGGGTTTAAAAAAAAGAAAAAGTTCATCAAGTTCAACCCCTCCAAAATAAAACCCAGCATACACACACTCATCCCCCCTCCACTCTTTCACACAAACCATATATGCCCATAGCTATGCTAAATGTAGAGTTTAGTATCAAAAAAGCCTTTGATATTATGCATGTTCAAAAAATCATCCAAGCCCCTCTTAAAAGCATCAACAGAATCAGCCATCACAACATATGTCTACAGAAAATCTACAGAAACTACTGTAAGCATTAAATTAGACCAATGGGATTGTTTTGCCTCCAATAAGGATTAATTATATCTTAGTTGGGATCAAGTACAAGGCACTGTTTAATTATTATAGAGAAAAAGGAAATTGTTTTTAAAATTTTGAACTATTTTAATAAAATGGAGTCTAAAGGAGATGACCTTCCTGAAATTTGGAACGGGTTTCCAGATAATGCATCCCATACCTGCACAACGTTCATCATTCATTTGCAAAGATCTGCTAGTGTATGCTCATGGACAAAAAAAAAATATACAGCTCATCCCAAAACCAGTTGGGTGTATGTACAGTAGGTGTGGCTTGTATCACATATTAAACATATTACCCTAGCACTCCATTATATAGTCTTAAGAGAAAACCAGAAAACCAGAACCTAATGTATACAAATGTGTTCAAAATTAGGTTCTGGTTTTCTATATATTTATATATTTCTAAGACTATATAATGGAGTGCTGGGTAGTGATGGGCGAATCTACCCGACGCGTGACTCGTTTTTTTTTCAGCTAATTTTTGCTGGCGTTTCGCGAATTTATTGGCTGCCACTAGTGCTAGGGTAATTTTAGTATGCGATACAAACCACCCAACTGGTTTTAAATGAAATTTTGGGATGAGCTGCCTTTTTTTGTTTTTATATGTTATATATGGGGAGGTAGCGCTCTCCTGAATTCTTGCTCTCCCAGCCCCCGCTCCTTTAAGGATAATCCAGCAGTTAAAAGCTGAATGGTTTCTTTGGGAGAGATCATGCCAAATAAAGAGACTGATGCATGACCTTGACGGGGCACATCAGCTTACGCATACTTTGTATAAATCATACAAGATTGCTTCATTTATCAATACAGACCATATACAGTTATACAGACTCAAAATCAAGTTTCACTCAGTCCCCTCCACCTGGTGCATTGACATAAAGAAAGAGCATTTAAGGATATATATATAAGGTGACAGGTGCAGGAAACAGTTCGTTTTTCAATGTTATCGTGTTAAGGGCTCTGATCGCTTTTGGGAAGAAGCTTTTGCAGTGTCTAGTAGTTTTAGTTTGAATGTTGTGGAACTTTCTTCCAGATGGTAAGAGAGAGAACAGAGAATGAGATGGATGGGAGGTATTTGCACGCCTTATAATGTGTGTCTGGTAGAGAAGATGGGTGGGAGAGGCTCTCCTATGATCTTTTCTGCAGTTTTCACAATTCAATGCTGATATTTTTGTTCTGTTTCCAAACTATAGCATGAAAACACTGCAGAGAGCACTCTCGATGGTGCCTCGATCGAATGTTGTGAAAATCAATGGGGGGAGACTGGCTTACTTTAGCTTCCATAGAAAGTGGAGGTGTGAT
The DNA here is from genome assembly GCA_024363595.1 of Xenopus borealis. Taxonomy (NCBI): domain Eukaryota; kingdom Metazoa; phylum Chordata; class Amphibia; order Anura; family Pipidae; genus Xenopus; species Xenopus borealis. Next base: position 24,340,075 of record CM044441.1, read on the forward strand.
CCCCTATTGAGACATATTGGTGTATCAGCCAGAAAGTCTAGGATCCAGCTACAGAGAGGAGTGTTTATGCCTAGCTGTTCCAACTTCTTTATCAGTTGCTGAGGTATAACTCTGATAATTCTGGTAGAATTCTGAGCTGAAATTGATAAATAGCATTCTGACATACGTGTCCTTTTCATCAAGATAAGAGAGGGTGAGATGAAAGGCAGCTGAAATTGCATCATCTGAAGTGGGTCTAGGTTCTTTGGGATTTTTGTTTTTCTAAAGGTGTTTCTTTTTACTGAATGTTTTCTCATAAGTTCATGGTACACAAAATGTCCCTCTGTACTCAGCCTGCTTTCATGTCTTGTGAATGCCAGAACTTTTGCATTGCACAAGAACCCCATATAAATACAGTGCAAACTTGGTAAAGCATGGCCTCTACAGTTCTCCTGTAGATAACCACTTTGATGCATGTCTCAGAATCCAGTAGATAAACAAGACCTTGGAGGGCTTCATTCAGCATAATGGTTTGGATTTATCTTCTCATTCCATCACAAAAAATGCCTGCCTTCAGCCTTAATGTGCCCGTCAAATAATAGTGGCCTCTTCTATAAAGAACATCACAATCACATTTCTACACTTGACTTAATGCTTCTTGGTTGCTTTCAGCTCAAGACAGTCCACTGAAAAGGTTACATGATATTTTCTGTGACATATTGCCCTACATCATTTATTGTGATGGCATCTTCTACTCATTATTTCATGGATCTTCCAGAGAAGACATTTTGTTACATTTTGTGCAGCACTATAAAGGTGATAAAACATGTAACATATAGCAATGTTTTTTGTGACGTGGTTATGTTTGTATAAAGACTGCTGAGAAAGTAAGCTAACGTGACCTTAAGGTTTATTTCATTAAATAATTTGTATATGAGTTATGGCAAGGGTTATTTATATAATCCAGTGGAGTGTGCTAGCTTCTGAACGGCAAGGCTATAAAACTTTACTAAAGTATAAATAAAGAGTGTAATTTTGCTACTAAGCAAAGATAAATGGCCCAGAAAAATCATATATACAAGGGATGAAAAGCAAGCACAAAGCACAAACATTCTCTCATTTCACTAATTGGAAAAATCAACCAACAGAATTTCTTCATTTATATGGACTGTTGAGATAAAGCAAAAGAAAAAAATAATGCAGACTAGGCATTTCTGCCTGGGTTATGTTCTTCTTCGTTATAATTCCATGTTGTTTCATAGTTTCTTATGTAAGTTCTAGGTGAAAAATGTATGTGTCAACATTTTTTTCATTGTGTTGGTTATAGGACAATGTTGGCTCATAATTTTTATGTTTCTGTGTTAAAATGTTTCATGGTTTTGCCAGCACAAGATTTTGCCATTCACCCATATGTTGGCTTCGTTACCACTATTGGAGCAGTTCTAGCAGCAGTTTCATTTAAACCTATGATCAACATATATTTTACAACACTAGTTTCTCCCCATGGTCTGTATGTCAATGTTGGTAGTTTGTCCATTAGTTTAGTATATTGAAACAGCGATGCACAATTGTTGAATTTGTTACATGAATCAGCTTTAGTCCCTGAACAACTATACACTACTATATCCTGTATAATAAATACAATTTTCACAAGTGGAAAGTTCGGAGCCAAAATGAGCACTGGGCGCAATAAAAAAAAAAAATACTTGACTTTCACTTTCTTAGTTGCCATTTGAGGCCAGCACCATGTTATTATATCCACAATGGAGTATTTAGACTGCCTCTATCTACAGCGAGGATGGCTCCAATGGGAACTGCATCTCCCACCATGAGAAAAGTTCAGCAGCCCTGCTGTCAGTCCAGAATCTGCAGTGTGTCGATGATAGAAAATCCAAGTAGGCTGTAGCCTAGCACAAGTAGTAGTGTCTGCATCATTCAACCCACAGTGCAGTCACAGGAGGGAACCTTCTTTTTTCCACTAAAACATTTCCAGTGCAGTTCTCTGGCAAGCTCCTACATTATTATATACCCCATACCTCCCAACTGTCCCATTTTTCATGGAACAGTCCTGATTTTGACAGCGCAGCCTGTGCACAGTCCAGGATTGTTACTGAAATGTCCCTTCAGGGATCTCCTGCACTGAACAGACATAAAAAGATACAACATTTCTAAAACTGAATTGGTCTTTGGCAGAGAGCCCAAAATACATGGCAGGAAAAATATTGTAACAATGTAAGATAAGAAGTTCTTGCAGAACTGAGACTTGCAGCTTAACAAAATGCACCTTCATTATCAAAACTGTAATAACACATAAAAACCACTGAACAGAAAAAAGTGTTTGGAAGGTGGACAACCCCTTTAAGTATTAGGTTGGGAGGGGAGCTCTAACACCGTATAAAACAAAGCAGTAACATACAAATTCATCTGCTTTGATAAAGGTATTAGTTCTTTAAACATTTCCTGACAGTCAGGAAAGTTTTAATAAATGTGATAAAATCAAACATTCCAGGAGTTTTTCTGGATTTCCCTGTTCTTACTTTGTTAAATCTGCCCATTGTGGTTAATGGAACCTCTCAAGTGTCAAACCTTGGAGCACATTATTGGAATAATAAATATTTCTAATGTTTATGATAGGAAATGAAAGTAGTTTCTGGAAATCTACTTACATGTTCCAGTAAGTCTACCCTTTAAAGGTATTGTTTTATTTGTAAACAGCTAAGTCCAAAACAAAAAATTAAATACGTGTAATAGCAAAGGTCTCTTTAAAAGTGTTTAAAACAAGTTAGTGTGCCCCATATATTTGTTGTTCTTAGGCATTTATGCTGCTTGAATATGCAGTCCTAGGTGACACCACCCCAGACCGACCCCCCTCTTATGACATATTCACCACTCTCTCTTCAGTTGTACAGGATTTTTATTTATCAAAAGATACATTTAGAATTTAATCTTTGATAAATATTCTCCTACAATTTCATACAAATGAACAGATGTTTAATTCTGGTAGACTGTGGTGAATTCTAGTTCACCAAAGCAGTACATGGCACCACTGCGCCTGCATGTATTTCTCATTGCCGCTTACTTATGCCCTTCTGGTCCCCTACCCCCTGCAGAGGTTGAAAATGCCACCATTTTGCCCTTTACAAACACTGAACGCTGCAGTATTAATAGATTAGTACTAATTTGTGCTTATGGGAGCCTGAAAAAAGTTAGTTGTGAAAGATTATTTTTAGAAAATGCCATATGAATGTCTGTACATTTGCACTGTATATGTTTTATTTTATTGACTTTAATTTTGTGTTTGCACTTGGATCGCTTCCCCTGTGTGTTTGATTGTATTATGAAAATGACAGCCATGCTGACCCCAGAGTTAAACTTTTGCATTAGGTTGGGCTAATTATGTGAAAAAATAGAGTTCCTCCATGTAGCAGGAACATGTGAATGACAAAGGTTAATTCTGAGTCAGGGCAATGAAGTTAAAATATAAAAACATGAACCAAATGAAGCTCAAGATAATAAGTGGATGTTCCCTGAGACCAGATTTTCTACAAAACATATGAAATATCAAAAAGTATGGTTTTCAACAAAGAGAATGTATTAATTTGAGCAGAGGGTAGTGAACAGTAGGTTAATTGCAAGAGGTCAGTGCAATTCAAAGGAGAACTAGAGCTACACCACTGCACTGAAACAATTAGAAATGATGGTTCTGAAAGGGGCAAGAGGTAGTGGTAATGATTTACATGTACACTGGGTAATGAGGCTTAGGTGAGTAAGTAGGAAAAGGATGATTTCTTTTTCTTTCATGGTCACATTTTAGGAAGATCGGGTGGAACAAAGGTGGTAAAAAAAAAATCTTTATCTGTTAACCCAATTTCTTCAGGTCTCTCCCTACATCATCATAACGAACCCTATAGGTATAGACAAATTACAATTAAGGCTACAAGTGACATGAGAAGGGCAGTAGAGGTCATTCCCACTATAGTTAATAAAATATACCTGTATCTGCACCAACTACCTCTGTATACTACTGTGTAAAGAGATGGAACTATTAAACTCCACACTCTCTCTTCATGGAAAGGAGGAAGTTCTTGGACTTGGCTTTACTCAGGCGATAATAAATATTGCTGAAATTAACCAGTTGCACTAACTAGGAGGACACTCTCAATAATTTGCTCTTATGTCCCAGTGGTGCAGAAGAGTCACAGTATAGGAAGTCAGTGCCAAAAAAGCCCATTATTTAATAAAATAGTTATAAACTAGATACAGGATGCTTTGTCTGGAAACCCATTATTCAGAAAGCTCAGAATTGTGGAAAGGCCGTCTCCCATAGACTCCATGTTATCCAAATTCTCCAAATTTTTAAAAATAATTTCCTATTTCTCTGTACAGTACATTGTTCTTGATCCTAACTAAGATACTATCTTTATTAGAAGCAAAACCAGCCTATTGGGTTTATTTACAGCTTAGATGATTTCTACAGTTGTGTAAAGAGAGCTAACAACGGTTCTCCCACCAACAAAATCTTCAGAGGGGCCTTTGCTTGCAGGGGATTTCAATGCATGGTACAGAGGAAGTGACCCCACAGTCCATGGTCTGCTTCCTCTAGAGCAGAGGTCCCCAACCTTTTTTACCCGTGAGCCACATTAAAATGTAAAAAGAGTTGGGGAGCAACACAAGCATAAAAAGTCCCTTGAGGAGCCAAAAAAAGTCTGTGATTGAATATTTGGTAGCCCCTAGTGGACTGGCAGCCTACAGGAGGCTCTACTTGGCACTATACTTAGTTTTTATGCAATCAAAACTTTCTTCCAAGTCTGGAATTCAAAAATAAGCACCTTCTTTGAGGACACTGGGAGCAACATCCAAGGGGTTGGAGAGCAACATGTTGCTCACGAGCTACTGGTTGGGGATCACTGCTCTAGAGTCACCCCACTGATTTTCTAGTAGACTTAAAATATGAGGATGCATAATACTTTTTGTAGAGTTTTACTTACAATCTGTAGCAGAGACTCAAAATAGAAAACAACCACCAATCAGAAACTTACACCTATAATAAGCATATATTTTATAATAAGCAACATAAAATACCTATAATTAAGCATTTGGAATAATAAAACTCTTGTCAGCAAGAAGTACCATAGTACAAATGAAACAGATTAAAGTATCATTATTTCTATTAAAAAGGGAATAACGTACAAACCTGGAAATAAGACAATGTTCCTAAAAATACTTCTGCTCGATTCCATTGTGGGCCTTGTTTACCACTCTGAGACCAAACTTCATATGTTACATTACCAAATTTGATAAGAACCTTTTAATAGACAAAAAAAAAACAGTTGTTAGAAAAAGTAACTAAGAAACATCTGAAAGTTGCCTAAAGTTTAAAACTATTGGATCCCCACAATTCACTTTTGGCAAAAGCTTGGTTAACCAATGAAGGAATCATGCTAAATATGAAAGAGGACTCTGGGTCAAAATTTCTAATGTACCCTTTATGTTCACCTATGTGTAGCCGGACTGGTCTAATCGTCTGGCCCACGTAGATGGAGAGTGTTGGATAAGGTGGAGCCTCTCTCAAGGGGAGGTGATAGAGTTAAAATGTTGCTACAGAAAGAGAATAAGTGGATTAGGTTGCTAGACACAATGCAACCAAAAGGATTCAATGATAAACTTAGTTTTAAATGTTTTTGTAACATATTTAAATGTATCCTCATGCTATGCAGGTTTCAGCAATAGAAAATTAAACTTCAAAAGTAAGTGTAAGTGTAGTAAACTTCTTGATATATATTAGTAAACCACATGTTTGCTCTCTGTATCTCTTAGACAGGCGTAATTGCAGTGTCTTTGTATATTTGTTGGATAGGCTATGTGCAATGTCTAACGCGTGTAATTTGATTTTAATATTTACAGGTATTTCAATGGACTGTAATGGAATAGACACTATTTGCTATGAGGTGGATGTTTTCTAGACCACTATGGTCAAAAAGGACATTTTTCTCAAATATTACAAATTTTGGAGGGTAAATTGACAATATGTGCTTGAGCTGTCAATCAAATGCCATCACATGGTAATTGGAGGGGGTGTGTTTTAGAGTGTATCTTTGTGCTTTGTATGGTAAAAGGTTCACTTGAGAAAGGGACTGGTTCCCGAAACATGTTGTGATACTACACCGAATAAAGGTGATTGCAGACTTAAGTACTGCATGATGCCCGTCTGTTTCTGATGTATATTGGATAAATAACACCCCTAAAAGTTACACTTGATCACTTTTTGGTCAGCTTTTGTAATTCTTACCTGAAGTTTCTAAACCTCACTGTTTTGCCAACCCAATCGTCCCTTCTCTACCTAATGATTACTGCTGCACAAAAAAAAACTTTGGGAAAATAATTTTATGGCAAAATGACAAATAACATGCAAAGACAATTATATGAAAGATTGAACATTTTTTAATTTCAGGTGTCAATATCTATTTAACCTACTGCCTAGGGAGGAACATTACTGGCAATCATATTTCTGTTACACCTCAGGTAGTGAACTCTTTTCTTTAGAGCCAGCATACTTTATTTATTTGTGATACTTGGAAAGACAGGAACCAGATTAGTATTCACTCCTCCTGAGATGTTTGTCTTGGCCCACTGAACCTCTCTCTCCCAACAGTTCACAGATTTACTTGGTGCATAATTATTGAAGCTTTGTCTTGGTCCTGTGATACGCCCATAACAAGCTGAAAATTAATTGTATTTCACTTTCCATATTTTTTTTGAAATGCATCTTGCATATATTATACAAGAAGAGACAGAAAGCTAAACATTATTGCTTCTACTTTATAGAGTGTGTTTGCATTCCATAAGGGTTGCTGGGACTGAGCCAAGAATGGCACCTTGTTAAAGTCTCGCCTTCTGTAAAGCACCCAATAAGCTTCATATAAAGCTCCAAGGGAAGCAGACAGTGCACTTTTATTACACTGTAATGGACACATAATAAGAATTTCAGACTTAAAGTAACAGTTGATCTGGCATTGCATTATTTATTATTATTCTGCATTGTTATCCTATAGAATAAGTAGTTTTATGATTTTGTTTGCTAGAATGTTATTGTTTATTTTGTGAATCTTTTGAAATGGGACTTTCATATAATAATATATATGTATATAGATAGAGAAAGGCCTCGGAGGAGGCCGAAACGTCAGTCGCTCGTTTAAAATAAAATACATGTTTTACCTACATTTAAGTCCTGAGAGTGCGGATCCTTCTCTGTTGACTATATAGATAGATAGATAGATAGATAGATAGATAGATATGTTTGTAGTGTCTACTGTACTTCAACAAAACAAAGGACTACTAGGCCATGGATAATGAATATAAGTATTTAAAAAGGAAATAGACATTTTTTGCAGCACTTATATGGTCTGTCTAATTATTCTCAGGTCAAGAAAGCAGTTAAAATCATCAGCCTAACCCTTTGCTCAAACTTCGTATTAATCGTATGTTTAGACACGACTAATTAAACACAGGAAATGATATATCTACTTGGTTCATTTGCAAAATATTGTGTGTTGTCAGATACTGTAAATTCTTTATAATGATTCACTGGTAGGTATAGCATTATCTTTTCACCAAAGTGAGACAAATCCTCAATAATAAAATACTTATATAGACCTTGATTTTTCACTTAGCCTAATAAGATTAATTTGCATGTTTAAAAGGAAGTTTGTGAAGTTTTTATCATACTTTTTGGATTCAGACATTTCCAGAACCTCCCCTTTCTTTCACTTCCTCTTTTTTGAATGTCTGGCAGAGTCAGGAGAGCCAGTGACACTTCCTCATTAACATAACTATTGGTGCTAGTGAGTGACAACTCAGCAACAACCTACAGTAAGTCCTTCTCCCATTTCTCCTTGCTACCAGCCTATTGGTGACCATACACGGAGAGATCTGCTCATTTGGCAATGTTGCCAAACGAGTGAATCTCTCCCTGATGTGCCAACCTTAAGGTGGGCAATATCAGGCTGATCCGATCGTGGGCCCTAGGGCCTAATGATCGGATCACAATGGAGTAGATATGGACGGTCGGATCGTGGGACTGCATCAACGAATAGATGCGGCCGTGATCCGACGGGATTTCTAGTCCAGCCAGATATCGATCAGGAAAGCCCGTTGGAGGGCCTCATACATGGGCCAATAAGCTGCTGACTCAGTCTGTTGGCACTTTTTATCGGCCCCTGTATGGCCACCTTAAGTCCAGAGATAACAAATAACAGCTGATGTTGGGAGGCAGTAAAACCTTGCTGCTTTGAAGGAAGCTTGTTTCATAGGGACAGAAACTGAGAGAAAAGAGGTGGGACCTGGTGAATGAAAGGCCACTCCCATCCTTCATTTTGGCCTCGACAAAGAGCAGAAAGGTTTTCTCTGCAGCGCTAATATAATGACATATTTAAGAGGAAAAACAACCACTTTTTTCATTGACATTATACATGAGAGGTAGGAATATATCAGTAGAAGATGAGGCTGACACTATCAAGTGTCTCCTTTAAAGAGATGCTGGCACCAGAAATTAAATGTTACATCTATTATAACATTGTCTTTGCATGCTATTTACAATTTTGCTTTAAAAGTATTTTTCTGGTGATTTTAAATTATCTGATTGATCCCCATGTTCCTCTATGAGTTTTTTAAAGGGCTTTTTCAATCATATTTCGATCGAATAGGTCCATTTTCAATCTTATAAAAAATAGTTCGATTGCATCATTCGAATCGAATGATTCAAAGGCTTTTGCGCAAAATCCTTCAAATTCTTAGGCTAAAATGGCAATTCAGCAGCTTTAGGGTGGCGAAGTGTCAAAGTCAAAGGATTTTAAAGGACCAGTACTTCGAAAATTCGACTTGTCCAGTATTCAAATTATTTCAGTTCAAATCGAATTTGGACTATTCGATAGTTGAAGTAGCCCAAATTACTTCGAAATTAGATTTTTTTTAATTCAAATTTTATTTAAATATTCACTTTGACCCTTAGTAAATGTGCCCCATAGTGTTAGAAACTATAAGGGGCAAATTTACAAAAATTCACCAAAAATCCCTCGAATTCCCTCGATATAGTTTTAGGCTATAATTTTGGTCGATATTCGATTTCTTGATGAATTCGTATAATTGGATACCGATCGTTCTATTTCACGAAAAAATCTTACTTTTTTCTTCGAGCCTCCGAAAAATTTGTACGATTCAAATGATCAAGGCGTTCGATCGTATGAATGGTATTCGAGCAGGACCTAGCCAAAGAAGCCTATGGGGTGAGGGGAAGGTTCCCATAGGCTTCTATTGGTATTTGGTAGGTTCAATCTGGCGAAGTAGGCATTCGAAGGATTTTAAAATTTTAAATCCTTCAATCATCGAATTATCGAATATCCGATCATTCGATCTATTCGATAATTCAATAATTCGGTATTCGATCATCGAAGAGGCCAAATTTGAATATTCGAATATACGAAAAAAAATTGTTTGATCGAACGTCGATCTCTTCACGTGAATTTTGTAAATTTGTCCCTAACTGTCAGGTTAAGAAGGGACAGTCATGTTGGCAACACAGTCAGGTTTAGGAATTTCAAGTAACACTTACAAAAGACCTATCATTGAAAAGTTATCAATATACTGTAAACTATAGGCAACTTTTAGGGTGCTATTTATCAAAGGTCAAATTTTAGCGTTTTATATATCTCAGCTCACTGCTCGAATGGTTTTCGGGCAAAATCCTTCAAAACTTCTTCAGACGGTTCAAGGGACCTCTGCCATTGACTCCTATATGACCTCAACAGGTTTTAGATTGTGTACTTTCGGATTCAATCTATTTTCAGGGTTATTTGTGAATTTTGACCAAAAAAATCAACTTGAAAACTTTTTGTGGAAAACACAACTGCCCCTTAACGTACTTTAACATTTTGATGATTAGTTTTTTTAAGTGTCAGTATCACTTTAAGGGGATTATTGATCAAGCTCCAAATTTATCTCAGTATTTCTAAGATACAACTCAGAGCAACTTGGAATTTACGAACATTTATCATTTGAAGAAATAAGTTTGGGCAAAAAAACAATCCAAATCCCCAAAATCATCAGATATTGGTATGGACAGCAGAGCAGACACTGCAACCTTCCCCATTGACTTATACTGGACCCCGAGAGCTTTCAGAGCTTTTTTATTCAGGTTTTAAAGACCAACGGACTTTAATAAATTCTGAAAAATGTAAAAAAAAATTTGTCCAGAAACTATGAATTATTAGAATTTTGAATATTCGGAGCTTGATAAATAACCCCCGAAGGGTTGATTTACTAACTACTGAAGAGGGGAATTTAGAGGTATATTTTTCCAAGTTATTAATAGTTTGCTTTTATTCAACATCATTGTTGTGATCATGTTTAACTGGCACATTTATCAGAGAATTTACAGCTTTAACTAATTGGTCAATTCTACAGGATGACCTCCATTCTGGGCTGTGAAGTCTTAGAGCTCTGCAAAAGAATAAACCCTAATGACCTTCAGAATTGTTAACCCCAAAAATGAAAAAAAATTCATTAAAATTAATGGAATGGAAGTAAATGAGATGCTTAAAGGAAAACGATACCCCCCCGAACAATTTAGGTCTCTATAAAAAGATACTGCATAAAACAGCTCATATGTAAAACCCTGCTTCATGTAAATAAATCATTTTCACAATAATATACTTTTTTAGTAGCATGTGCCATTGGGTAATCATAAATAGAAAATAGCCATTTAAAAAAATAAGGACAGCCTCCTGGGATCGTATGATTCAACAGGCATACCAAACATACCTAATAAACTATACTTGTTAGGTCACATGAGCCAATTAACAGACAGAGTTCTGTGTTTTGCTTCCACACTTCTTCCTGTTACAGTTAGAGTTGTATTATTTCTGGTCAGGTGATCTCTGAGGCAGTACACAGACCATCACCAAATGGTGGTTCAAGGTAGGAGATATAAAAGGGCAATATTTACTTAAATATAAATACCAGTTTGGTAAGATTCTTTAATTTGATAATTTGTTGCTCAAGTATTCATTTTGGGAGTATAGGTTTTAAAGACCATCGGACTTTAATAAATTCTGAAAAATTATAAAAAAAATTTGTCCAGAAACTATGAATTATTAGAATTTTGAATATTCGGAGCTTGATAAATAACCCCCGAAGGGTTGATTTACTAACTACTGAAGAGGGGAATTTAGAGGTATATTTTTCCAAGTTATTAATAGTTTGCTTTTATTCAACATCATTGTTGTGATCATGTTTAACTGGCACATTTATCAGAGAATTTACAGCTTTAACTAATTGGTCAATTCTACAGGATGACCTCCATTCTGGGCTGTGAAGTCTTAGAGCTCTGCAAAAGAATAAACCCTAATGACCCTCAGAATTGTTAACCCCAAAAATGAAAAAAATTTCATTAAAATTAATGGAATGCAAATAAATGAGATGCTTAAAGGAAAACGATACCCCCCCGAACAATTTAGGTCTCTATAAAAAGATACTGCATAAAACAGCTCATATGTAAAACCCTGCTTCATGTAAATAAATCATTTTCACAATAATATACTTTTTTAGTAGCATGTGCCATTGGGTAATCATAAATAGAAAATAGCCAATAAGGACAGCCTCCTGGGATCGTATGATTCAACAGGCATACCAAACATACCTAACAAACTATACTTGTTAGGTCACACGAGCCAATTAACAGACAGAGTTCTGTGTTTTGCTTCCACACTTCTTCCTGTTACAGTTAGAGTTGTATTATTTCTGGTCAGGTGATCTCTGAGGCAGTACACAGACCATCACCAAATGGTGGTTCAAGGTAGGAGATATAAAAGGGCAGTATTTACTTAAATATAAATACCAGTTTGGTAAGATTCTTTAATTTGATAGTTTGTTGCTCAAGTATTCATTTTGGGAGTATAGCGTTTAATGAGTGTGTATAAGAGTTTGTACTTTTACCCCCATTTTGAAACTTGTCACATAGTTAAATTGGGTTGAAAAAAGACAAGTTCAACCCCTCCAAATGAAAAGCCAGCATCTATACACACACCCCACCATACTTTCCCATAAATTATATATGCCCGTATCTATACTAACTGTAGAGTTTAGAATCACAATAGTCTTTATGTCTGTCCAAGAAATCACACAAGCCCCTCAGAATTAGACAACTTGTTATAAAAAAAACAAGATCCTTCCCATTTAAGGAAACTCCCAACACACTGCTATTTAGTGTATAACTTGCATTTATATTATTTTTGCCAAAGTGCATAACCTTCCATTTATCAATATTGAACCTCATTTTCCAGTTTGCTGCCCAGTTTCCCAACTTAGACAAATCACTCTGCAGAGTGGCAGCATCCTGCATGGAACATATAGTTCTGCACAATTTAGAATCATCTGCAAAAATAAAAACAGTACTTTCAATGCCCACATCCAGGTCATTAATAAACAAGTTGAAAAGCAAGGGACCCAGTACAGAGCCCTGTGGTACCCCACTAACAACGCTGGTCCATTTAGAAAATGTTCCATTTACCACCATCTTTTAGCCAGTTCTCTATCCAGGTACAAATACTATGTTCCAGGCCAACATTCCTTAATTTAACCAGTAACCTTCTGTGTGGCACTGTATCAAATGCTTTAGCAAAGTCTAAGTAAATTATATCCACTGCCATTCCAGAATCGAGGTCCCAGCTTACCTTCTAATAAAAAGAAATTATATTAGTCTGGCAAGATCTATTTTGCATAAAACCATGCTGGCACAAACTCATAGTATTTATATATGCTATGAAGTCCAGTCTCTTATATTTTATTAACCCTTCGAAAAGCTTTCCTACCACCGACTTCGGACTAACTGACCTATAGTTTTGAAGCTGAGAACAGGATCCCTTTTTGAGCAGCGACACCACATTAGCAATTCGGCACTCTCTCTGCATCATGCCAGACCTCAATGAATCCTGAAAAATGAAGTAAAGAGGTTTGACAATCACAGAGCTAAGCTCGCTAAGTACCCTGGGATGAAAACCATCTGGCACCATGTATCATTAGACGTATTACTAGAATTGGGACTATTAATAAGGAAACCTTCATTAGCTGGTCTGTGTAGACAGACAAAAAAAATGTGTTCAGAATCTGAACTTTTGGCTTGTTCTCATCAACCAGCTGATATTAACGATCCCACCCCTTCCTGCTTCATTTTTTCACTATAAACATATTTAAAAAATAATTTTGGATTTTTTTTACTGCTCACTGCAATATCCTTTTCCATATCAATTTTAACTTGCCGAATAGCTATATTTTGCATGATTTACTGGTCTTCTTGTACCTTATAAATGATTTGACTGTCCCAGCTACAGTAAATTGAAATCCTTAAAAGCACATCTTTTCTCACCCACCTCAGTACCAACGCTTCTACTGACCCAAAAAGGTTTTTCTTTGCACCGACTTTCCTTGATTACAAATGGAATATACTGATGTATAATTATTAAGCAGCATTTTAAAGACTTCGCATTTTTATTCTGTGTTTAAACCGGTGAAAAGCATTTCCCACTTAATATGTTGCAGAGATGCCCTTATATTGTCAAAGTTTGCACGCCTGAAAATTAGTCTTTTAGTTACTCCCTTGCCTCTGCAACAGAATTTCAAAGGAGACCATGTTACTATCACTATTCCCTAAATGCTCACCCACACAAATGCTAGAGATGAGTTCAGTATTATTACTTATTACAAGATCCAAAAGAGAGTTATTCCTAGTAGGTTGTTGAACGAGTTGAAATAAAAAGTTGTCATTTAGCATATTTATAAACCTACTAGCTTTTTCTGTCTTAGCAACCCCATTACCCCAGTCAGTGTCTTGGTAATTGAAGTCACCCATAGTAATAACCTGACCTAGTTGTGAAGCTGCTTTTATTTGTAAGAGTATCTGGGCTTCATACTCGTCACTTATACAAGGTGGTTTGTAGCATACACCAATGATAATTTTCTTTGTATACATGCTAATGTGCAATGGCAAAAGGAACACAGTGGAATAAATATTTATTGAAATCCAAGGTCAAATTTGCAGTTTAAATTGCAATTTTGAAAGCTAATTGCTGATTGGATGCTGTGTAGGTTATTGCTCTGGGGAGCATGCATCATTTTATTAAATATGTTGAAGAAGCCCTATTCAGCTGAAATTTCTCTTTTTTATGTGGCCTCCTTCTAAGCAGTAAGTAAGCCCTACAAATTATATAGCACGTCACTCAGATTACTCTTCAAACAAGAATGTGTTTCTACATACAGTACTCTACCTGCAAAGATCCAATTGTAGCTCCATTCATATAAGTCCAAAATGCAAGTTTACATTTGGGTCCAGTGAGGGAAATCAGAGGTGTCATGATGTAGGCTGTATGACCAAACTCACCATTGGAACTATCTGCATACAAATATGATCCTTCTTCAGTAGACCTATACATTAAAATGGGACAGTGTCATGAATTCAGTCTATATGTATTGTCATCCACAGTTTCTCCCAGACTGCATGTTTGGAGCTTTAAATTTAGATCATTATAAACATATGTTGTGCTCATGGTCTAAGCATATATTTTAAAAGGCAAGTGAGACAAAATAATGGAAATTTCCTGCATAAACTGACACCAATGAAGAAATCAGGATTTATAAACGAGAAAATACAATTGTATATAATAAATACAATATATTTGTATAATCATTTCATAATTTTCAGTTATCTTAAACTTATTTGTAAATATAGTTCCAATTGACAGTTGTATGTGTCTCTGCTATTGCATGCACTGCAAGTTCTGATTATATGAACTTTTAAAACAATATTGGAGTAGTCAGCTCTCCTTCCAGTCAAGACCCCATTCCCTGCAGTGCCTTGCACATTCTCCTTCTTTATATAACATTAAATGCATTGATGGGCAAGTTGTTTACAGCTAAAAAATGCCCCTTGCCACCAATTTTTCCAGTTTACCAAAACAGGGCAGGTTAGCCCATCAGTAATGGTTGTAATTGGAGATCCTAATAAAGACCAACGAAACTATGGATCAATTTGTTCTGTACATCACATTTTAAATTAGGTTTAAAGAATTCTGTTACGGTAAAGGCATAGGTTAATATCATTGCTCCATCAGAAGTCTGCACTGAAATCCATTTTTCAAAAGATGCAAATAAGTACAACTGGGGAGCCTTTTCATATATTTAATGTAGTTTGAAGAGCACTACATGTTTCGGACTGCAGGGGGTCCTTCCTCAGGTGCAATGAATAGGTTGAAGAAGGAAGGGCCCCCTGTGGTCCTAAACACGTAGTGCTCTTCAAACTACAAATATATGAAAAGGCTCTCCAGTTGTACTTATTTGCATATGTTACAGAATTAGAAGTGGCGACTCTAACAACCGTTGCAGAGCCGAACTACTGTAAATATTTTGACTGGCTGTGGATCAACAGGAATACAATTGGACATTTTTCAAAAGATCATATTTTTTTATATTTACAGTAAATTTGAAATCTTGCATGGGCCCAGACATGTTGTTGGTTTCACAGGTGTCACCAGTCATGTTGGTGTGATATCACCCCTTCCTTCCACCACCCCTGAAGCCCATCATTACAACAATGGGAAAGTAACCAGATGACTGCTCCCTGGTAGAAATGAGAATAGCACTCAATAGTTAAAATCCAAGTCCCACTGCAACTCCTTCAGTTGCTTTTAGTTGCAGTAACTATAACTTATCTGAAAGTAGTTCCATCACAAAGAGCTGGCTCTTTCGGAGAGGACATGACCAGGCAAAATTACCTGAGATGGCTGTTTACACACCGGTATTACAACTTAAAAAATACATTTGTTGGTTGAGGAATTCAATTAGGAATCAAATAGAGTTAATTATTTGCAGTGTAATTTAGTAATTAAAAATAAACCATACAAATCATGATGAATCCCTTTAATAATGTGGGAATACAAGGGAATAGTCACGTTGAAGTCATCATGACCATAATGGCCAAAAAGTAGTAATATTAATAATAGAAAACAATAAAAAAAAACAAATCAAAGTAATCAAAGTAGTGAAAGAGGATCAGACACATCAAAGTAGTGAAAAAGAGGATCAGACACATGAAGGACACATCCATAACAATAAAAATTGAGCAAAGATACCTTTACAATGGAAGTAACAAGTGTTTCATTGACAAGGTTTAACTCCTTAAAGAAGACCAGTGATGAAGATAAAAAATTGTGAGTAGAGTTTGTACAGTACAATATTTGTCGTTGTTGGTTTATTTATGAATTGTGATCAGTGTGTATGAAAAAAGAACCTAATTTGAATTTAACATTTGGCAGGTTACATAACAGAATGGGGATTTGGGGTTGGAGATGTTAATAGGCTTTTTAATCCATTGACTTTTAATCATGTACTGAACAGTTGGTCTATGTTTAGGTAGGCTAAGCCCTTGTCAAGTCCTCATTATTATCTTCCCATGGCAGGTCTATAAGTACACTTGATAAACCAGAATTATTGAAACAATGAGATAGGTAATAAAAGGTTAGATGTGAGTGCTGGGGGGAAAATATGCAGCGACAAATGAATATTTCACATCCCACAGAATTAAAAAGTGGATATTAAATATATAATAAGTAACTCTTTGTTAGGGAGGCAGCAGAACCTCTGGATATGTTTGTTTTTTCCCCTTAAAGCTGATATTGCTGTATTTGTTTGTGTGTGTTCTATCTGTTTTAATTTGTTTGGGTCAAGGATTTTAATTGTGCCAATGAATAGGAAAACAACACAACTGAGGTTACTGCCAATTTATGTAAATTGTAGGTTTTCAATCAAGTGACACAATTAATTGATGTCTGAAAGTCTCCAACTATAAATAAAAATAAAAACTATGCTCTCTACTTAGTACTTACACATTAATATATGCATTATATTAGTATATAGTATTAGTATTATATTAGTGTTATAATATATTTATGTATTTATAATATAAATGCATTGAATCCTGAATTTGGTTCAGGATTCAACCAAAGTAGTAGGAGAGCACATAGATATTGCTCCACATCACAGAAAAAAAAAGAACTGCTCTTACAGCCAAGCAGGTGGCTCTGCTCTCTAGGCCAGAGTACTTCTGACCAAGGCTAACTTGATAGCAAAATTCAGGGGGCTCCCAGGGAATCTGCATACACAGAATTTTATTCTCTCTCATGGTCAGATTCATACACTGGACTGGCCATATTACATTAATGCAAGGTCTTGGCTGGGGACTGAATGCGAGGATTAACAAGGAAGCCAGAAGTAGGTGCAATGCCACTACAGCTGGCAAGATTTCCTGTTCTAATAAACTGATGTTGCTCAGTGCACCATGCATATTTAAATGATTTGGCAACTCAGTTAAAGACCGCCACACTAGCCAAAGTAAAAATGTATTTTGTAACAACATTCTCTTATCAGTTTAACATACTGCATTTCATACACAACAACAAAGAGGTAATCAGCTTAGTTTGAAGGTCAGTGGTGAGAGAAATTTGTTCATCAGGTGCTGATTCGTGGCTACATTCTGCTCATTGCCATCTGCAATTTCTTTCCACAAAACAAGAGCAAAAATTTGCAACAGAAAAACCACAGAAATAAATGCAGCTCAAAAAAATGACTGCAGTGAAAAAACATCAATTGACCAATACATTTTGTGGGTAAACACACAGTGAAAACTGCCCATTGACTTTATTGCATTTTACATTTATTGACCAATGCATTTTGTGCATAAAAGAAACATCGAAAAACTACCCATTGACATTTCCCTTTGAAATTTTGCAGATTTGTCATCACTTAGGCTATTGCAATAGAGATGCTTTATTACGATATATTTTGTGTTTTTTTGGAACTAATTTGCACAGACCTTTAAATGGGAATTGATATTTACAAGCTACAAATGATTTACAGAAGTTTCTTCATTAAGGAAGTTGCTTTAAATTAATGAAGTGATGTTTATATTGACAGTTTTGTTCCTATTGGCTGAATTCATTATAGACATGTCAACAACTAAATACATGACAATGCAGACATATTGCTTGTTCATTAGGCAATTTCTATAGTCATTAATCCCTTGAATGTAAAATATATTTAATGATCAAACCCTGAGTCTTTTGAAATCATTAGCTGTTCCCATTTTAGCACATTTTAGCCTTTTGCTAAAATCTCTTATAGCACAGTAAGCTACTCATAAAACAGAAAAATCATATTCTATTATTTTAGACAATGTACTTTGAGATTCTGTGCTTACTGCTTGTTGGCAATGCAATGTTTATCCAGTATAATATAACAGCAACACAGTGCTTTGCTTTTACCCATGTAAACTGCTAATTTATATTATGCATAATTAAGTTGTGAGCAATTATACTCAACAATCAGATGTTAGCTTTGACTGGTCAACAGGGGTAATACAAATAAAGGTAAAAAAAATTTGAATAGCTGCAATACTGTACATTAGTAGTGCAACCAACCCTGTCTGTAACCACCCTCTTCCTATTTTGTTTTCCATTCTGGGTTGTGTGCACTGATACTTTAATTGGGGATAATTTAAACAATCTGCACCATTGAGAAAATTTTTGCTTGTTCTATATCTTTTATCAGTTTAGTTGCCTGTGTACAAAGGGGGCTTATTTATTATAAATTAGTATTTAGTATATATATATAGTATACTACCTGATCCTCCAAAACATTGATTGGACACTAGTGATTATAATATATAAACTCCACTTTGCCAATAGGAATCATTGGGCAATGCTACATAAAGACTTATTTCAAGTCAGACTTTTTTTTGTCAGTTGCCTGGTGCCAGGCTCTACTGGGGTTTGATTCTGGGACATCCTAGTTGCTGGCAGCTTGCCCTATCCATTGGGCCAGGAAAGCAGCCAGCAAGCTCGCATTCATGCCTCTGCTGGGTCTCAGGATTAGTTGTCTTTCCCCAGCATCCTGATTGGTGGATTAGGGTCAGCCAATCAGGACTGACCCTGTTCTATATAAGGCCAGTCTTCCTCAAAATCAATGCTTAAGCACTGACCTTCCAAAGCACTGTGTCATTGCCGCTAGTTTTGGTTGAAGCCCTCACAAGACTGCATGTCTGGCAAAAATAATTAGTTGAAAGGGTTGACATAGAACTAAAGGTGATATAAAGATAATAGTGTGAGGAAAAGAAATTTATGTGAGCAATGTTGCAAGAGCAATGGACAGAATGTGGGCTTTCTTTTGCTTTCCATAATGGACAGCACCAGTCACAACGGAATCTTCTTAAAATGCCTTTATTAAGACATGGGTGCCCATGTCTAAATAAAGGCATTTTAAGAAGCTTCTGTTGTGACTGGTGCTGTCCATTATGGAAAACAAAGATTAAGGTGGAAATTCTGGGACGTGCACCGAATCCACTTGATTAGAATGTACGAATGCTGACTTAAAACGCTTGCTGCCAAAAGAAGAACCAGAGACAAGAAACTTTGCTGTGGGGTACAAGCAGAACTATAAGAGCACTAATGGAAGAAAAGATGGTGGAATAATATGGGCAGGCTAGAAAATGGAACAAAGTGCAGAAAAATATGCGTAAGAAATTAGAGAATGTGGTATGAGTGGAGAATAGGCGTGGAGAATAACAGAAAAAAGAAATAGAAGGGAGAGGGGAGCAGACGGCAGTTTGGGCCAATAAAATGGTAAACTTGTTTTTGGACAAGGAAAAGTGTAAAGCTTTGTTTGGAAAAACAATATTTATACACCCACACCTTACAGTTTATGTGTGGTGTCTGGTGTGACAGTATCCACTGCTTTTCACAGTATATACAGTTCTTATTTTGCTAATTTGCACTGCATGCCATTGCTTATAATATGCCTGGGGCATCAGTGTCCTCTTTATCCATTATATAAAAGTAACTAAAACTCATGTAATCTAACCTACCTAAGACACCATACATCAATGTTCCATCAGAATTTATGCAAATAAACAAACCAACTTTCAGCCTATGACTCATTTAGAAACTGTAATGAAAAAGCTCTCCCTAAAGTATGACACCCCACAAAAATGTCACCCCTTCATTATAGGTGAGGACTGTATACACAAAAAGAAAACACTAATGGATGGAGAACCACACTATAGTGACCTCAGATGAAATCACAGGGAAATGCAGCTGTGATTTCACTTTTGCATCATTATGGGAGGTCTGGGAGGTAGTTGAGGGGTATTTTTTACACCAGTGTCAGATCCTATACATTTGGCATAAGGTGTATGGTCAACTTTCACCTTAATTAAAGGGGATGTAAAGGAAAAAAAATAAAATCCCATTTTTACTTTCTTTAATGAAAAAGAAACCTATCTCCAGTATACTTTAGATGATTTTATAAGAAACCTGACTGTATGCAGTGAAATTCTCCCATTCATTTACTTGCTCTGACTGCTGTGCACAGGAATTGTCAGATGGTCCCTAACTGATCTGCAGGGAAACAATCATACTTATGAACAGCAGGGGGAGCCCCCACCTTATTTCCCAGCAATGCAGAACTCAAGCAGCTTTGTTTGTTTCCCTGTAGAGCAGTTGGTGACTGTGTAGAGATTCTTATTGGATTTTATTTTTGCCTTTACATCCCATTTAATGTTTCCAACTCCAGTGACAAAGATCATGGAGCCAGATTTAAACAGATAAACTGGGATTCTCATTGAAGGATTATTTTGCTGCAGCCACTGGTTCTGCAGAGTTGGAGAATGTATGTATGTATGTATTAAACAATAAAAAAACTATACAATGCACATTAGATTACAGGACAACACAGGACCCAGTAAAAAGTAAAAATTGGATTTTATTTCTTTGCCTTTCCTTGCCCTTTAAAGGAGAAACCCTGTTGGCCCCAAATGCCTCCCCCCCCATAGGAACCCCCTCCCTCCTCCCCCCGGGGCAAACTTACCCCTCCTTCTAGGTTCTCTCCAGCGGAGTTCACGACTGCCATCTTCTCACGAGTGGTCTTCTTCCTGCATCCATCTGTGTCTTCTGGCATTTGCCGGTTCCTGATCTACTTTGCATTCCCCCAAAGGTCGTGAACTCTTGTGACCTTCGGGGGTATGTGCAGCAGATCAGGAACCGGCAAATGCCTCCTACTGTGCTTGCGCTCACTGTAGGAAGAAGACCGCTCGTGAGAAGGTGGCAGCTGTGAACTCCGCTGGAGAACACCTAGAAGGAGGGGTAAGTAACAAGTTAGGGGCATTTGCCCCGGGGGAGCGGGTAGGCCAGGCCGAGGAGGGAGGGGTCTATGGGGGAGGAATTTGGGGGCCGACAGGGTGTACTTCTCCTTTAAGATCTATCTAGTTAACACTAGAGATGAACTGAATTCAGGATTCGGTTCGGGATTCGGCCAGGATTCAGAGTTTTTCAGCATGATTCAGATTCAACCAAATCCTTGAGCATATGCAAATTAGGATTTGGATTTGGTATTTGGCAGAATCTTTCACAAAATATTCAGGAAATCGGCCGAATCATATATAGTGGATTTGGTGCACCCCTAGTTAATACAGTATAGGTATATAACATTTATATAGTGGATCATAATTAACTAAGCAGTAGTGATGGGCGAATCTCCCGAGATTCGCTTCGCCGAAAAATTAGCGAATTTCCAGAGAAATTTGGGAATTGGCGAAAAATTCACGAAACGAGTCGCGGCACGCTTTTGACGCTCGTCACGTCAACTTTGGAGCGTCGCGTCGTTATAGGCTGGGATAAAAATATTTTGCTTTGAAACCAGTGAAGAGGGAGCTAAATTAAAGGTTACACTCATACTTGAGTAGGGAGCTGCTCCCAATCAAAATTATATGGCAGGTATTAATTTTAAGTATTTATATAATAAGTATTTATACTTTTCAAAGACTGGAAATGTCAGAGAAGCTTAGGCTTGGGTGTGATACAGTATTGCTATAATATAAATCAGTTTACTCAATTTGCAAATCAACTCATGTTTAGATTGTGACTCCTATTCATGCCAAGCCAACATCTGTGTGCAATAGAGTGGTGTAACTAGAAGTTACTGACTCTTTTAGGGTCCCCGTACCTGTACCCAGGGTACCTTCTGGGGGAGGGGGGGGCTGTTGTCCTGGAGACAGCTAAGGGGGCCTGGGCACATGGAAAAAGTTATATAATTTACGTAAATTATGCAAAACATACACAATTTACGGAACTTCCGCAAATTACCTGACTTTCCTAGAAAATTAGGTATAAGCTCTTAGAGTTTAATGTTAGGGTGAATTCTTCCGAACTTACTGACATTAATTGTTTTATAAACTAATTATATGAACTTCTTATGATACAGTTTATATCATAAGAAGTTCATATACTGTACCTATGTTTAAATTGGGGTCCATTTACTGAATTATATGAGTATTTCCAAACGTTTAGCAGGGGGATGACTGGTTAGGTCCCACAGCAACATCATTGCACCCCTAAACTTTGGGAACAACACATTTTCTATGAACATATATTGCAGCTTTTATCAGTCCAACGCCCCCCCTATAGTTTCTGGGCCCCCAGCAGTTGAAGGGTATGTTTCCTCTATAGCTGCACCCCAGCCTTTCAGTAAAATGATTGGTGAGTTTGTATCATAGTAGCTGTGGTTGAAAAAATACATCCAACAATAATATGCCAAGTAGGCTGATTTGCAATGAAGAGCATGGGCAGTTGTGTTGAATTTGTCACATGGGCCACAATTGCTGTTGGCACAGCTCAATTGCATCAAGAGCTTTGCCCTCTTGTGATTGCAATGATACCTACATTCTGTGGGGAAAAAACACTGCATTGTGGGGAAAAAAACATGGCTGTTTGAAATTATACTTTGTTCGCTGAACTTGTGGACATACATGTGCCCTTTCCAGCTGTAGTCAGGTGATCCCAGTGGTGGTCAATAAAAGGGCAACAATGCTTTGGGGAGTTTTAACCTTGAAAGCAGCAAGTTGAAGAAACATTCTTACTTAATCAGATGCAAGTTGAATGTAGGACAGGCCATGCCAGGGATGACTTTGATGTAGTTGGCCAGCTTAAATCTAATGCAATATATAGACAAACAATCTCTGTTTTGGGCATTTTTCAGTAGCTTAAGGCACAAAATATCTCAGTGTCCTAAATATATTGAAAATGGGTTAAGTACAGAGGACATCTTGTATTTTACATATATGTACCATATTGTGTCATATAGCTGTTTACTACTATAAGGTATGGGCTGGACTATATTTCTGTCATGGAACTGTAGGGGGTCAGACAGGTTCTCCCTCTGTTTTGCTGTCTGTGACATGATCATCCAGCCAAGTTACAGGCTGGAGAACCATCTGATTGGCTGAATACCACAGTGGATCCCTGGGAGAGCAGGAGGACCCAGAGGAGTGACTTTCTTTGGAGCCAAATGCATGTGGTTACAGACAGAGCTTTCAAAGGAGCCCCTGCTGCAACAGCCAACCAGAGCCAGATCTGTGGAGTGTGAGTAGGGTTGCCACCTTTTCTTGAAAAAACATACAGGCCTTCTTATGTATTTGTCTTTTTTTCCTATTAATAACATTGGGATCAAAAATACCGACCAGGTCGGTAAAATACCGCCAGGTGGTAGCCCTACTTGTGAGTAAAGGAGCTGCAATAACAAAGAGAGAATGTATGTGGTACTCGGCTGGGCAGCTTAGCGTTTCCAGTCTATATGTAGTTACCCTGCATTCAGTTTAGTTCAGCTGTTGGATTCCTGTTGAAACCCAAATGTGTCTCAGGTGCAAGCACAGGTCTTTATCATGCACCTGCCATGTGGAAGCAGCTACTAAGATAAAGGTACTGTGGGGCAGGTAGCACTACCAGGGAAATAGAGCTCTTGGGGAAAGGACATTTCACTTAAACTGAACTGCTTCTTGTTTGATCCCATCCAGCATTGACTGGGACAGTGTTATAAAAGGACTGTGTTAGTAAGCCAGTCGGTGGGATATCAACTAGTGAACTTCCCAGTTTATTTTGTTTACCTTTTTCTATATAAAGTTACAGTACATTGTTACTGCAAACTGTGTGATTTATTTTCCTGGTGGAATTCCCCTGAGGTGCTATTCCTCAGTACCCACCAGGTGGAGGCACTGCATTGTAAATCCCAGTATAGAGTGCTGCAGCGGGTGGGGTACCTGGTGGTACCTGCAGGTTGCGGGTAGAAGTTCCGGGTGTGGGTATAGATGTGGGTCAGTAAAAAAATGGACCCACACAGGACTCTATCCCAGTATCTTTCATATCTTTAATACACAAAGGGAATTCAGGGCCCTGGATTGCAAAGGGTTAATGGATATTAACCAAAATAGGGTTATAGCACTTTACTTGGAGAAGGACAGCCAATAATAATAAAGCAAGTTCCTGTTATGAGAAATGCAGAATATCATCAAATTAAAATTTAAAAACCTCACACTGCAGGACCAAGACGAAAGTTTATGTAAAATTTATCCTCTACAGTCACGTTCTGGAAACACTGCCAAGATTATAGAGAATTGCTTGCCTACAGTGAATTAGGCAGCCTCCAGGTAAATTCAAATTCGGGTTGGCTAATTTCAAGGGATTTAAAATCTTGCTGTTTTCCTTTCTCTCTTCTTTTTTTTGTATACTGAACAAGCAGAACTGGATTTTGTAGCTCTAGGAATCTTAACCAGATGGAAAATGTTTCCGTTAGATTTGCTTTTTCTTTCTTATTAGCACAATGCTGTGGGTGGTGCCCAATACCAGGCAATGTTCGGCTACCTCCCTCCTTCTCTTCTTTACTGCTGCAATTAACTTTAGAAATCGTCACCCAATTTTCAGGAAGAATTACATTAAGACTGCAGATTATAAATCAGATTGATAAAATCTGAGCCTGCACTTTATTTGCATATTCAACAGACAAGCCAAGAACAGGAAGCGATACCTTTATAAAACTAAAGGAAAATACAAGGTAAACATCTTTCTGAACATCACTTGCTGACGGACAAAAAAGTAATTAAAATTTAAGTGGTATTAATTCAGCTGTCATAATAAGATGAACAGTGTCTTAATATCTGCAATACAATTTAGATTTTTCATGTATATACTGTATATATATATATATATATATATATCTATATATATATACATAAATTACATATATAAATAAATAAATATATATATAATACACAAGAACCATTAATATCCTGTAAATTATAGTATATATTATATAAAAGGTGCTTAGTGTTGTTATTGGTTATAATCAAAGCTTAGTGATGTAATTTCTGTCGCATGACTCAAACTTGGATATTATAATAAAGTGCCCCCTGTTGCAAAATATCAGGATATTAGTCACCTCGGTGTTCCCTAACCTGTAGAAAAACTCAGTCTTCGGCCTCATTCTTTTATATGGTCATGGAACTCCTTATCCTTATATTTTACAAGTTGGGGAACTTTATTCACTATAGAATATCTTGTACAAATTGGTACTACACAGTAGTGATGGGCGAATCTGTGGCGTTTTGCCGAAAAATTTGCGAATTTTCAGCGAAATTCGCGAAACGGCGAAAAAACTTTCGAAACGAGTCGCGCTGATATTTTGTTGCGTGCCCAAGTTGGCGTGCGCTTATTTTGACGCGCGTCAGTATAGTTTTGATGCACAGTGCAATGTGATAAAACTGCCATGTGAAATGCATACCCCCAACGGTACCTTTTTTTGGAGGGACATTCCCTCTCTTGACAGCGCAACCTGCAAAGTCCCTCTTTTTTCTGCACAGAATAGCCAGAAAAAGAAACAAAGTTTCTAACTTAATTGGCTTTTGGCAGAGAGCCTAGAAGAACTGCTAACAGGTGCAAAAAAGATGCTTTTTAACAATTTTGATATAATAAAATAAGTAATTGATCGTATTTGTAACAGTTTAGATAAGGAGAAATATTTTCAAACTTTCATAACCTGCCAAATTTGGTAAAACGAACATGTTAATTAGTGGGTGTGACCACAAAAATGGGTGTGGTCAAAATGTTGCAGCGCTACGTATGTAAAAAAAAAGCATCTTTTGCTTTGTGTCTGGATGTGCTGAATAGCATTGGAGTCAATGAGAAGAGCAATTTACACGCGTGTTTCACTTAGTTACACACATGCCCTGCATTGTTAGTGGATTATCTTTTAAAAAGAAAAAAAGGCCTCCCATTTTGCCAGCTTCATAAAAACATCTGTGATTATTATTTAAAATAGTGAAAAAAAGGCATATATTAATATATATTCATTTATTTTTAAAAATATTTTTCACAGCACAGATTGTGCTGTTTTTAAGTGAAGCAGCGAACTCGACGTGCGACGAACTCGCCGTGTGTTTCGTTTCGCGCGAATTCGCCTAAGGTGAATTTATTCACCCATCACTACTACACAGTAC
Organism: Xenopus borealis; assembly: GCA_024363595.1. Lineage (NCBI taxonomy): Eukaryota > Metazoa > Chordata > Amphibia > Anura > Pipidae > Xenopus > Xenopus borealis. The sequence goes on from CM044441.1 coordinate 24,366,470, forward strand.
TGTACTGCTGTATTTGGGTTGGTTAGTTGTGCTAAATTTTTCCCATGTTGACTCCATCAGAGAAAGTTATCAACAGTATTAAAAGTGAAAGGAGCTACACTTTTCACTGGTCTTCATGTGATCTGATTTGCCCCAACAATGACTAGATAAACAAACAAAACATGCCTTTTCAGCAGTAAAAAGTATGGGTAGTTATATTGATCATTTGTTATTTTGATACTGCCTCTTACTACAAACACAATTTATTGTTATTTTGTATTTGGAGGCCAATTTATCAAAATTCAGATTTGTATAATTGTAATGTTTTTTTCTACTTCAAATAAACCTATAATTAAAAAAAGGAATGTTGCCCAATTTATTAAAAATCAGAATATGAAAAGCTTGAATGAATAAAATCGAGAAAAAAACTTAAATACCTCGAATTCATGAGTAGTTTGAATTATGATTAGGACAGCTCCCATTGACTACTACATGAACTCACAAGCTTTTAGATGCAGAATTTTTACACTCAAGTGTAAATACGTGTTTTTTTAAACCATTATTCACATTAATGATTTTAGCACAAACATTTGAATCGTGGAAAAAAACTAAAAATCAATAACCCTGGTAGAAGCTTTGGGGATAATGGCCATTTGCATGCCTAAATACACCTTAAACCCCAGGCTAAAGGTCAATAATGGTGATATCTGAACTGATTATGTATTTACTTTCCTAGATATTAAGTTTGCCCTAAGCTCAGTAAAAACTCTCTCTTTGAGATTTTACCTTAAAAGTATTGTTTTAAGGACTCGTAACATAAAAAATGTAAAAAGAAATTGTTAGTATACTACAAAAAAACCCACCAACACATATTAAACTTTAAAATTGCAAAGTCTTTATTAAGAAATAACTTACCGAAGCTCAGCTTGTGCTCTTCTACAGAAAAGGCGATAGACCTATCTCATATAAGGAAGGCAGGGAGGATAAATTGAGCACCGCACAATGGATTGCCTGATCACCTTTTCTGAAGAGGAGCACAAAGTCTTTGCGATTTTAAAGTTTAACATGTGTTGGTGGGTTTTTTATACGTAGTATACTAATATTTTTTTTTCCAAAAAATGTTGATAATACTGGTCCTTTAACTTATTTCACTCAGAATTCTCCTTATGTCCTTTTAAATACTAGACATCACTGAGAGTGAAAACGTTGTAAGTGGTCAAGAAATACAGCAGTTAGAGGCTTCATAGGCTGAACCCTTACATTTTCCATAAGCCCTTACAGAAAACTGTCTGGTATAATATTTTCCCCAAGCTATGTAAAATTTGGAAAGAAATGTGTTTTTGTTTCTTTCAGCAGTGTTCTCAGAGATACTACCTTTCTCTGGCTCTGTGTTCCTTTCTTTTGTTCTGCTGGAGTTTATTCTGCTTCCGCCTCTAAAGGTCGCTATTTTGGAACTGTCTTATGGTATGTTTCTTTGACATTTTCTGGAGAGTACCTTTCAATACATGCCAACTAAGTGAGGTTGTCAGAACCTCCTTGATTCCTTATTACAGACCCAGCTTGCCTTTGGCTGAAGCTTACTAGATCATACATGCATTTATTCCAAATATGCATGTTTTTATGTTTTTTCAAGAATCAAAATTTTCTCTGATTGTATTAGCTCCGCAACAGTAGTTATGGGCCCAAAATGATATAATAGTAATTGGTCCGAAGGATGATGTGCTGCACATTCCATTACTGTTAAGTATTATGCAAACTAAGACAATAAAATCACGTGTGACACAGCCTTAACCTGAGGCTGTGAAGTGTTATACGCAGCAAGACTCTAGTGTTAAAGTGAAGAGAAATTAGCTGAAATTCAAGAAAGTTTAGGAAATTATAACAATATCTCAAAACACACTCAAAACAAAACCTTTACCAGAATAAATAAAACTAAAGGAATATTAAGATTTTAGGAGGGAAACAACTTACAAGGTATGGTCATTTAAAGGCCTGTGATTCTCTTCTCCAGGGTGGATGGTGCTTCCTTTGCTGATCTCCCATTGAAATATAGTCTCTCTGCGCAAAGATGAATTTGGCTGAAACCACTGGCATGTACTTCCATTTTCAAAACTGCAATATTCTGAAGCTGAATGATACAAAATTACATCTATAAACCACATTTCACATTCTTCAAACTATTAATAACAGGGTAACAGATACCACTTATAAAGACATACTTGGTGTAGTCCAGGCCAGCTTTGTACCGTTACCACTTAGCGTGCTTTGGTCTATAGAGTTGATGGAGCAATTTGGGTTGGGAGCGTGCCGGCGTGGGCGCTGGTTGAGTTTTGTAATCATAAAGAAAATTTCCAAAAATTGGTAAAATAAAAATTGTAAAAAAAAAATGTTGCAAAAAAGATATTTTGGGGACAGTCTTTTCTAGGAATGCACTAAATCCTTACATTTTTAAAAACAAATTCTTCATGAAAATTCTGTTGGGTGCATAATAAGTTATACATAGAAATATGAGACTATGAGCAAAATCGACAAGATTATGGTACTTTTTGACAAAAATGTATGTCTTCAACTGTCTAGCATTTAGGGGCAGATTTATTAAGGGTCAAGTTGTGTTTTCCACAAAAAAATTCAAGTTTTCAAGGTTATTTTTGAGTCAAAAATCTATTTTTCAGGTTAAAAAAAACTATAGTTTTCAAGATGTATTATTCCCCATCCCGTGAAATAGCTAGAATCCAAAAACACACCTACTCTAAAACCTAACAAGGTCATATAGAAGTCAGTGGCAGCGATTCCCTGAACCATTTGACGATGTTAATAGCCTTCATGATAGCCTTCAGAGGGTTTTGCTCAAAAACTCGAGTTAACCCCAAACTGGCTGATTCGAGATTTTTCAATGAGTTTTTTCTTAAATTAGAAAACATTAGAGTTGTGAGTTCATTCAATGTTTAAAAAAGCTGACATAGCTCTAAGATTAGACCTTTGATAACCTCCTAAAAGTCTGGAAACATTTCAGGCTAAAATACCAAGGGGAAGATAACATACCGTCCTGCCTTACAGACTCATCTACACTGAAATGAAGCATTAGAAATCAAAGAATTTGTTGAATCGAAAAAGTACTGTATATACTTTTTTTTTACAAATCAGCAGTAAGTACTGGAATTAGGCTTATACTAGAGCTGACACAACCCTACTCTGTTCAGAGTAGGATTTCTATATTGTGAAGGACCATTTTGTACTTTATGGGGCGGATTGACTAAGGGCCACATTTACTCAGGGTTGAAGTGAATTTTCTAATAAAATTTGAATTTTTAAGTAATTTTGGGCTACTTTGACTATCGAATAGCCCAAAATTCGATTTGAATTGAAATTGAAAAAATTAGAAAATTCGAATTTCAAAGTACAGTTCCTTTAAAAAAATACAACCATTGGCCACCTTAAACCTGCTGAATTGCCATTATGGCCTATGGGGACTGATGATAGCCTTTATATGTAAATTTTTAAAGAGGAATCATTCTAATTGTTCGATTCGCATAATGCGATTGTTCGATTTGAAATGCCCGTTTTCAATCGAAAATGACCCCCCCAATAAATTTGATGGTCGAATTTCAAATTTTTTTTATCTTCGAAATTCGACCCTTAGTTAATCTGCCCCTAAGGGTCAATTTCGAATTAAAAAGATTTCAAAATTCGACCATCAATCGAATGGTCGCATCATTCAAATTGGACGATCGCATTGTTTAAATCAAACATTTCGAACGATTTTTAAAAAAATCTTCGAATTCTCAGCACAGGTTCTATGTGGTCCCTCATATGCTAAAATGGCAATTTGATGTGGGGAAGTGGCAAATTCGAAGGATTTTAAAGAGACATTACTTCAAAATTGGAATTTTCTAATTTTTTCAATTAAAATCAAATTTTGGGCTATTCGATGGTCGAAGTATCCCAAAATTATGTCGAATTTCGATTTTTTTTTAAATTCTTTAAAAAATTGTAAAAAAAATATATAGTTTAAAAAAACTCTATTTAATTAAAAAAAACTCTATTATTCTACCTCTCCTCACACATCCTCTATTCTCCTAGTCTCTTTTCTTTACATACTAATCTATTATGCCATCTATTTGGCCTCTTTGTTCTCATAGAAGTACAGGGAGGTAATGACCATGAAATAGGCCAAATGTTTAGCTGCATGAGGGCCCACTGACACCTCAGCCCACCAGGAGTTTTCCTGGTATCCTGGTGGACCAGTCCGACACTGGCTGTAACCATTAACTATCTTGTTCCCCAGCAGAACTTTTTTAGAGAGAGATCCTATTCTTGTTATGTAATGCATAAAGTCACTTGCAAGTTCTCCCTTCATAATAACTTACCACATTTGGCTTCATCTGAATTATCTGAACAGTCTGCCTTAAAATCGCATATCTTTATTATTGGGATACATTGTCCTGTTGACCTACAAACAAATTCGTTTGCAGTACAATTATGGCAAGGAAGTGTTGCCACGGTTGAAGTTTCTACTGGAGCAGGAGACCATGTGGGCAAAGTACCTAAACACAAATAACACAGTTGTATATTCTGCCAGCACTGACACTTAATTTATGTGAAACAAGAGAAGGGAAAAAAACAATTACTTTGTACTTCTTGAATATAAGGAATATCAGTTTAACATGCAGCTGTACATTCAATAGAAATCAATTTCTTTTCTTGAAGTTAAAATAGTTTTACTTTCATGGAATCCAAATACATAGCAAAACATTCTTGAAGATTAAATACTTTAAAGGCCATTAGTTACTCATCATCTAGGTTACATACCAAACACATCAGTTAATAGTGCTGCTCCAGTAGACTTCTGCACTGAAATCCATTTCTCAAAAGAGCAAACAGATTTTTTTATATTCAGTTTTGAAATCTGACATGGGGCTAGCTATTTCCCAGCTGCCCCTGGTCATGTGACTTGTGCAAGCACTTTAGGAGGGAACTGCTTTCTGGCAGGCTGTTGTTTTTCCTTCTCAATGTAACTGAATAGTATGCAGTGGGACATGGATTTTACTATTGAGTACTGTTCTTTGATCTACCAGGCAGCTGTTATCTTGTGTTAGGGAGCTGTTATCTGGTTACCTTCCCATTGTTCTTTTGTTAGGCTGCTGGGTGGGGTAAAGGGAGGGGGTGATCTCACTCCAACTTGTAGTACAGCAGTAAAGAGTGATTGAAGTTTATCAGAGCACAAGTCATATGACCAGGGGCAGCTGGGAAATTGACAAAATGTCTAGCCCCATGTCAGATTTAAAAAGGAAACATAAAAAAATCTGTTTGCTCTTTTGAGAAATGGATTTCAGTGCAGAATTCTTCTGGAACAGCACTATTAACTGATGCATTTTGAAAAAAAAATGTTTTCCCATGACAGGATCCCTTTAAATAAAGGTGATGAATAGACATAAGAAATAAAAAGACAAAACCTAAATATGTCATGTGACTTGTCTTGTTCAAAGGGTTTCACCAGATGTCAGAGTCCAGATGGTTATTTTGAAGATCACTTTACAGTTAACTTGACCTAGACAATGATATTCTAAGACATTTGTTCATTTTTAAGTTCTGGGGTTCTCCATTTGCAATGCAGATTGCTAAGTTGCTAGACTTTGCTATAGGTTTCAGGCATTTCTTTTTTAAACAGAATGATCAATAAATAGGAAAAGACCTTTAGAGTTAAAAAATAAAGTATACAATAAAAAGCAAGCATCAGATAACTTTCTAGACAATCATTCCATGGGCAGAAATATCATTCCTTTAATATAATCATTATAGAGTGTAGAGAGTGTCCATTAATGGCCCCGTGCATAAGGGGGTTACTTATCAACATTATTTTTTTTTTCATGATTCAAATTTTTTGAGATTAAAATCCTTAATTTTAATGATGGTTCAAAAACACACATTTTTAATATTTATTAAAAGGTGAAAAAACATAGAGGCACATTTACTAAGGCTCGAAGTGAATTTTCTAATAAAATTTAAATTTCTAAAATTCGAATTTCAAATAGCCCTAAATTTGATTTTAAAAAATTCAAAAATTTGAATTTAGAAGTAGGATCTCTTTTAAAAAATTATGGGACCTCCTATAGCCTTAACAGAGATTTTTTCTAGGTGTAAATTTTTTTCTGAAAATCGTTTGATTCGAACAATGCCATCAACTGATTCGAATTCGATAGAAAACAGACCTATTCAATAGAAAATGGTCTGATTTTGATTGTAAACCACCAAAAAAAAATAAGATTGGTCGATTTTCAAATTTATTTCTATTCGAAACTCGACCAATATTAAATGTGCCCTATAATATCTGAAAAATGAGGCCTCTTTGAATCAGAATTTGAAATTACTTTAAAAAACTACATATAAAAAACTCAAATTGCATAAAATCATGGGGAAAAAAACATGAATACTTAAATTTTCTGAGTTTACATACTCAGAAAACATTCAAAAAACTTGAAATAAAAAAATTACTTATAGTTTGCGTAGTGCAATCCCATAGGCTTCTACATGAACTTGGCAGCCTTTAGATGATTAATTCTTATATCCAAATATTTTTTTACTTTTTTTGTGCTTAATAAACCTCTAAATTTCGAGTTTTTTAATCAAATTTGAATTTGTGAGATTTAGCTCCAAAAACATTGAAACGTGGAATGTTGATAAATAACCGCTAAGTGTTATAGTTGTATAGGCAAATTCCATTTGTATTGGGATGCAGAAAAGGAGCCAATAATTACAACAGAACAGGGATTAAAAATAAAATTCCAATGTGCTTAAATGAGTTGTACAGAACACAAGAATTTCCCTCTGCTCTAACAGAATGGATCAGCTGGACTTTAAGAATAAAATGTTCTGTGCCTAGCTCCTGTGATAAAATCTGTTTTACTGCACCATGGTACATTTGTTTGAATGAGTCACGTTTGCTGTTTTCCCAAAGTGAATATCTGGCCCTGGATATTCTCATCAATAACAGTTGTTCTTTCCCAAAATATGCATTTTACAGTTTCGAGTTAAATGCTGAAGTTACTTTTGGAGATTTAGTACTAAGAAATTTGCCAAGCACCGGTTTGCCTCTTCGTTTACAGAGTAACAAGTAGACATGACAAATCATTGCAGATACAATCAGCATGTCGCTCCATGTAAATGACACTGCTACCTTTGCGCATAACCCCCCATGAGATCTGTTTTTTTCTATAGGTTACATTTATCTTATCTGAAATTTTCAGACCTCTCCTTTGTCCTGAAATAACCCAATACTAAAAATCCTGTTATTTATTATAGTATGTCAATTCTTTCTGACTTTGGCCACGTCCCTTTATTATATTTTTCTTTTGTGTGTCAAAAACAGGTTTGTAAGCTCTGTAGAGCACTGGGCCATAAAATGCTTGTGCATGGTACTCAATAAAACTAATAGTCGTATATAAGAGTAATATACTTCTTTCCACTTTTTTAATAAAAAATTCTGAACTGACAGCTACAAATGATCTCTCTCCCTGTTCCCATGTTAATGATAGATTAAAAATCTGGCACCCTGTAAAGGGCGTAGCACCAGGATGCACAGCTCAGCTGTTTCCTTACTGCCTGCCTTAGGGAAAGTTGTTAAATTATTGATTTTGTCCACATAATAAAACAATACCTTGACTTAATTTTCAATAGGCTAGCATTAAACCAAACAATGAACTGTTTAAATATGGTGATCCTGTTCCTTCAGAATCTAGATGTAATAAAAGTTTTATACTTATTTGATGCCAAGGTAGACAATCACTACAGAATCCATAACTTAATTTTTATACTCATTTAAATTGCTTTAATTTCTTTAATTTTCCTTTCGTGTTTGTTCAATGGAAGAAGTAAGTAGTGAATATATAACGATTTTGCATTTCCCCAATTGTCTATGAAGGCCTTACTGACCCAGTTTGCAATTTTAATGCCCTCTCAAGCTCTTTGCCTTCCTTGTCACCCCCATAATCCTCCTGTTTGACTACAGTCATGGCTACATGCAAGGCCCATTTAGTTTTATGTATGTATTAATTAATTCAAATACAAATGGATAACTACATCAAAAAACAGTATTTTGGTTAAATGTTCTTATTGAAATGTTTTTATCATTTAGAATCTAAATGATTAAAACATTTCAATAAGAACATTTAACCAGTGATCCTCAACCAGTAGCTCGCGAGCAACATGTTGCTCTCCAACCCCTTAGATGTTGCTCCCAGTGGCCTCAAAGCAGGTGCTTATTTTTGAATTAATGGCTTAGAGGCAAGTTTTGGTTGCATAAAAAACAGATGTCCTGCCAAACATTCTCTCCTGTAGGCTGCCAGTCCATATAGGGGTTACCAAAAAGCCAATCTGAGCTCTTATTTCACATCCACATGGACTTTTTCATGCTTGTGTTGCTCTCCAACTCTTTTTTAAATTTAAATGTGGCTCACGAGCAAAAAAGATTGGGGACCCCTGATTTAGATGTATAAATATTTATTTTAAGAAATGTTCCGGGAGATACCGATCACACATATCTTGAAAAAATATTTGAAATACTTCCTCCATCTGTAATTAAACTAAAAAAAACTTCTCTATTATTTAATTACAAAGATAGTCATCCTCATGTGAGTCTAAACCATGAAAGACCAACTCCTCCAGGATCCGTTTTTTCAGGTTGTAATGAAATTTTCTCAAGCCAACTAGTCATATCACAGTACACCTACCTCTGTATAGAGTGCATCCTAAAAATGAAAGATCATCGACCCCAATGTCTCCAGTAAATCCATCACCAACAGTACCAACAAGCATTAACTGGGTAGAAGAAAAAAACAATGATGACTATTGAATTCGTATTACAGTTACCATCCAATAAAAGAAAAATCTGTTTTTTGTTTTGCACTGCTATTTGTTATTTCCTTAAAGGAAAACTGTACCCCCCCCCCAGTAGGTCTCTATAAAAAGATATTGCATAAAACAACTTATATGTAAAACCCTGCTTCATGTAAATAAACCATTTTCATAATGATATACATTTTTAGTAGCATGTGCCATAAATAGAAAATTGCCATTTTAAAAAATAAGGACAGCCTCCTGGGAGTTGTGACTTTTGCTTCCACACTTCCTTCTGTTACAATTAGGGGCAGATTTACTATTGGTCCAATTTCGAATAAAAAAAAAATTTGAAATTGGACCAGGGAATAGTGGGGAATTAAAAAAAATGTAAATTTTTTTTTAGTGTAATTCGATCGATCGAACGATCGAATAGGGAAAATTCAATCTAATTCGAATGAATTCGAATCGAATATTCGAACGATTTTCAAGCAATCGATCAAATTTTTCTTATTCGATCTTAGGTAATGATCCCCATTTCAGTAGGTTTGATCTGGCGAAGTAGGTGATCGAATTTAAATGGGAAGTATTCGACCATCGAATTTTCTAATATTCGAATAAAATTAAATTTGAATTTTCGAAACATTCGAATTCGTATATTCGATGGTCGAATATGGTCTAATTTGACCAATTTGCATATTCGAAATTCGAATGTTTTTGAATATTCGATCGAATATTCGAATCCCTCATGTGAATTTAGTAAATCTGCCCCTTAGAGTTTAAATATTTCTAGTCAGGTTATCTCTGAGGCAGCACACAGACCATTAAGAAATGGTGGTTCAATGCAAGAGATGTAAAAGGGCAACTTTTACTTAAATATACACCGGCTTGGCAAGATTCTTTAATATGCCACTTAATATGATATAAACTACCTGTTGCTCAAGTATTAATTTTGGGGTATAGTTTTCCTTTAACAGTGCTAAATGATCAAATGACTCAATTAATCACTGACAACAGTGAAACAATGCTTTGTTAAAAACATATATAGAATATATATATATATATTTACAGTAGAGATTGGAAGGAGACATTACCATGTGACCACACGTCTATGAAAGTATAAAGCAAATGTAACACTAAGCAGATTTTATTGTGCTTATCCCAATGCTGCTGTGATTTCCCATGCCTTCATGTGTTCATCAGTCAAGTCAAGAAAGAACATTTGCACTGTTACATCTTGAAATTTGTTTCCAAATAACCCCTTATTGACAACCTGCACAACAGTGGCTTTTTGTCTGTTTCAAATAACATGTTTTGCTTTTAAAGCCTTAAAGTTTCATTGCAGAGTCCAACAACTACATTTTACATAGGATAGTGCACATGTCTAACAATTTCCCTTTTTGTACAATTACATGTCCTCAATTTGAGTTCTCACTGTTAAAGAAAAATTATAATCACAAAATGCATACTTGAGCAACAGAGAGTTTATATCATATAAGTGACATATTAACCAAACTGGTATATAGACAGATGCAGCCACTTGGATGCGTCATGACTCAGGCTTAATTGAAGAAACTGTGTTATCAAAAGTTATCTTAACTCATTTAACCTTTTCATTAGCATACCAAAGCACCATTGTTCACAATGATGACCGCTTTAATGAGATGGATGCTGTGACACAATTTTCTGTGTTAAGTGGGACAAGTGGGAAATCTGTGTTTAGTTATTCTGTGTCAAACACACAATCCAAAGTGGCTTCATCTGTATTTAAAGGGCACCTATGGGCAGAAAAAAAATCCCCAAACCGAGGGTGCGGGCTGATAGAGCCCGCATTCCGGTTTGGGGTTGTAGTAGTTTAAAAAAAATTGCCCCCTGCATGTGCTGGCTTACTCGCACAGGGAGGGAGCTCCCGGTGCAAGCCGCCATGACAGTCCATGCACATGTGCAGAATGAAAAGCTGCCTGAAATTGTGGCAGCTTTTCATTCATCTTATGCGCATGATGTCACATGCGCATACTGCGCATGCGCATGGACTGTCCTGGCGGCTCGCACCGGGAGCTCCCTCCCTGTGCAAGTAAGCCAGCACATGCAGGGGGCAATTTTTTTTTAAACTACTACAACCCCAAACCGGAATGCTCACCTTCGGTTTGGGGAAATTTTTTCTGCCCATAGGTGCCCTTTAAATAAATCTTGCCCTTTTACATCTCTTGCCTTGAACCACCATTTTGTAATGGTCTGTGTTCTGCTTCAGAGATCATCTGACCAGAAATACTGCAGCTCTAACTGTAAAGCTGGCCATAGATGCAAAGATGTCGCCAAACAAGTGGATCTTTCCCCGATATGCCACTAACTGGCAGGGCTATATTGGAGTAATACGAACGTTATCAGATTACAAGAAGTGCAATGGACTTCCGATGGGTTGGTCGGAAGAAAATCCAACCTTCCAGATCGATATGGTGTCCAGATATTGGTCGGGAAGACCCGTCGGAAGCCCCCCATACATGGGCAGATAAGCTGTCAAATCCGTCTTTACGACCGGTATAGGCAGCTTTGTCTGCCCATGTATGGCCAGTTTACAGGAAGAAGTGTGGAAGCAAAAGACAGAACTCTGTCTGTCTGTTAATTAGTATAGCTTGTTTGCGTGCACTGTAATCATACAATCCTAGGGGGCTGCCCTTATTTTTTAAAATGGCAGTTTTCTATTTATGATTACCCAATGGCACATAATGCTAAAAAAGTACATTTTATTTTCAACATTTTGAAAAAGGTTTATTTAAATGAAGCAGGGGTTTACTTGAGCTGTTTTATGCAATATCTTTTTATAGAGACGTACATTGCTTGAGCCGTATAGTTTTCCTTTATTATCAAAGTGGCTCTACAAGCAACTTTATAGAAAACCATGACCAATAAATATATAATCATCTCTCTCCCATGTTCCTGTAAGGAAATATGGTGATTATACTGTATTCTCGGTTCAGTCCATACTCATAGGAGGTTATAAAAAACGCAGGCTGTGTCCAGGAGTCACTATCTTCTAGCTAAGAATGTGGGTTTACTTTGGAGGACCAATATTGTTGGCACGAAATTATCTCTCTTTGGGGCGAGAGTATAGGTTTTTTATATTATCACTGTTATTTTAAATACTGTTTGTTTAATTGCACAGTATATCCTTCCTCAATTAGTGCACTGCTATACCTATAATAATAATAATAACTTTTAATTGTGTTTTTTTCTTGATGCTCTAAAAGAACCCTAGCCACAGATTGTGTAACCGTGGGCCTTAGCCCTCTGCATTCTGTATGCCAATTATGTGCAAAATGAGAAAGAGACTGTGAGTGAATGGGCCTTTATAGCCACACTTAGGGGCAGATTAATCAAGGGTCAAATTTCGAAGTGAAAATACTTAAAAATTCGACCATCGAATTTTATTCAAAGTGTTTTTTTCTATTGAAAACGGACCGTTTTCGATCAATTTAAAATCGTTTGAATCATTCGACTGAATCATTCGATTCAAATGATTTCCTTTAAAAAATTTTGATTTCTCAAAATGTGCTAAAAGCCTCCATAAAGGTTATAGGAGGTCCCTCATAGGCTAAAACAGCAATTCGACAATACTTTTTGAATGGTAGAATTTTTCAATTTGAAAGAAATTTTTTCAATTCTAATCGAATTTTGGCCTATTCGATAAAATTACAAAACAATTTTTAATTCGAATTTTAACTTCGACCCTTGATTAATCTGCCCCTTAAAGGGATACTGTCATGGGAAAAATGTTTTTTTTTCAAAATGCATCAGTTAATAGTGCTGCTCCAGCAGAATTCTGCATTGAAACAGATTTTTTAATATTTCATTTTGAAATCTGACATGGGGCTAGACATATTGTCAATGTCCCAGCTGCCCCAATTGATGTGACTTGTGCTCTGATAAACTTCAATCACTCTTTACTGCTATACTGCAAGTTGGAGTGATATCACCCCCTCCCTTTTTTCCCCCAGCAGCCTAACAATAGAACAATGGGAAGGTAACCAGATAACAGCTCCCTAACACAAGATAACAGCTGCCTGGTAGATCTAAGAACAGCACTTAATAGTAAAAACCCATGTCCCACTGCGTTCTATTCAGTTACATTGAGAAGGAAAAACAATAGCCTGCCAGAAAGCAGTTCCCTCCTAAAGTGCTGACACAAGTCACATGACCAGGGGCAGCTGGGAAATTGACAAAATGTCTAGCCTCATGTCAGGTTTCAAAACTGAATCTGGTTGCTCTTTTGAGAAATGGATTTCAGTGCAGAAATCTACTGGAGCAGCACTATTAACAGATGTTTTGAAAAACATGTTTTCCCATGACAGAATCCCTTTAAAATCACTTGCATCTGAGGTGGTGTAAACGCAACAGTTCACCTTAAATTAATAAGATATAATGACATTCTATATAAGGCTGTGCTTCTTTTTTGTGGCAAAAGTAACAGGGCTGTTCCTATTTCAGAATGATAATCATCACTGGTGGGAAAAATCAGAACACTGACTGTGCAACCAACATCACTACCCAACTATTACTAATGCTTTTGTGGCTTAATGGAAGCAAATTCCCCCAACCATGTTTCAACGTCTAATGAAAAAGAGCAGACACTTTTTTAAAATAATCTGGTAATTCCCTTGATTTCAGAATGAGATGTTGGAGATATAACAATACTCTTGATTTCATAATGAGATAAACAGGTGTCCGAATACTTTTGGAAATATTCCTTTATATACTAAAGATTATTGTTATCAACTACTTCACATGCTTTTTTATTTTAAGATCATCCAAAATGTTCATTTACCCACAGATTTTTTTCTGCTAAATTCAGACAGATGCCTGGAAGCCAGAATGAAGAATAATTGTACGTATCAAAAATGTCTGATTCAGTAACGATAGTAAACATCAGGAGCAGAAAGGATACTAAAAACACTGCTTCACTGCAGAGAAGACTCTTTTACAAAAGAGCTCTTTCCACAGTTCTGCGACATTTAACTCGTCTTCAAGTTTAGCAGATGGGTCAATTTCTCATCTACTCTTTGCGATATGTTTTAGCCATTTGGTAAATCTTTGTAATTGGATTTCCAAGGTAGAACTGTATTGACCATCATTGAATGGATTGCCATTTCAAACAAATGTATGTTAATCTAAAATGTCCTCTAGGGGTTGCTGATACCATGAAGCTCATTTTACATCTCATTTATAATTTGAATTAGGACAAATGGAGCTTTCGAAGAAATGTGCATTGTCCAACCGACATCGGTTTGAGTCTCCATTTTCAGTAATCATAGCTATAAGGAAATCATTCAGAGTGGCATGAAATCATCAAAGGTTTAATGATCATCTTTCTGTACATTCCATTCTGAAGTGCCATTACCTCTTCTCTGATCAAACAGCTTTGAATATGAATGTGCCACAATAATATTAAATTGCAGTTTAACAGAATTTCCATATTCTCTGTACATTACTATTACCTACATTTATCTTCTAGACCTCCTCTCCTACCCTAAAGCAATGTTTACACCATGTTGTTAATTTATTTGTAGATTTTAAATAGCCCATGTCTAATTTCAAATATATTGAATGTTTGTACTCTCACCACTTATCCATGGCTGATGTTCCTTTTATATATATATATATATATATATATATATATATATATATATATATAGGAGATTCCCTTTCCCAGCCAACTTCAGAGGGCAAGCATTGGGTTGCATAATGTGGTGCAAACGAATTATTATATTTCAAATGACATGGTCACTTACAGGAGAACATGACTGATAATTTTATGGTAGAAATCAAAGGTCAGACTTGGCCGGCAGGACACCAGGAAAAAATGCTATGGGCCCCAGTCGTTGTGGGCCTCGCTGACCCAGGCCCACTTCCTGGTCCCTGCTCAGAATTTAGGGTGTTCCACCTCACCCCCTCGCAGCCACCATAGGAAGTATGGAAGTAAAAGGCAAGGAGCCATTGCATTGCGGGCACCAGATTTGATAAGTGTAGGCGTTAGCAAATGGGTTTGAGGCCCCCTAAGATGACACAATGGGCCCTGGACAGCCTGGTTCAACACTGCAGAAAGCTGTAATCATAATTCACGGGGAAGCTGCAAATTGCAACAGTTTAGGAAATCTTCCAATCACTCTTCTTTAAGTACATATAAATTACCTTTAACAGTTTCATTGAAAGGCCCTTTAAATCTGCATCATCATAGTAAAGTCAGAAACATAAAATCAGCATATGTAAAATGTGATTCATGTCTGTATACACAAAAGATAAGCTATTTTCATTTTCTTTTATAACTTCCACAAGTTCCATGTAAATTAATGAATTGCAACCTCTAAGCCTGCAAACATGGTCATCATTATATATATTCAGATATGTATCTATACCTGAAATGGTTGGTTACTTTCAATGTAGAGAGTCTTTTTCAGCCATCGGTTACCCTTATTCCCAAAGGCTTGCCACAATAGTATTCCCCTAGTATTCTTCATAATTCTTTTGTAAACTGCCACTGAATAAATCTGCTTTCCAAACATGTGGTAATGGAAGCGGAAAATACAGGTTTTGTTTCCATTAGTAACAGTGGCATCTATTTCTGGGCTCAGCAAAGCAGCTTTATTCTGATAGACTTGAGGTTCTGAAGTTTCAATATAGAGGTAATATCCCTTTGCAGTTCCAAAGGTGTGATCTTTCATTGGTCCAGTATCAAGTGTCGGAGTTGGGCCTTGATTTCTTGTCCAGTCAAAATCATCATCAGAATCTTGTGCCCAATTGCACAGGTCAGTTTCAAAGCTACATTGTAATTCAGAATCTGATATAAATAAACATTATTATTAGGTTCTTTACATTTATCAGGAATCTCTATTTACAAAAAGGCAAATGGTACGTATAAAGCATGCAAATACCCCATCTAGTGGTGCTGGTCTGTATAGGTCCTCACAGTGAGTCAAAAAAGGTCCTCACAGTGAGTCAAGAAGAACAGAGCCAAACACACAAATTTATCCGCAGTTGGAGAGCTTACCCCGTTTATTGTGACCACTTGTGCATCACACTTGTGCACAGGTGGTCACAATAAATGGAGTAAGCTCCTCAACTGCGAAAAAATATGTGTATGTGGTTCTTTTCTCCTTCTTGACTCACTAAAAAGAATTCACGCCTTTATTTTTAACAGTGTGAAAAACTGGAAGAAAAACTGAGTAAATGTTTCTAATATAGTTAGTTAGCCAAAAATGTAATGTATAAAGACTGGAGTAACTGGATGTCTAACAGAACAGAACACAACTTCCTGCTTTTCAGGAACTCTGAGTTAGTCAGTGACTTTAAGGGAGGCCACATGGGACATAACTGTTCAGTGAGTTCACAATTGATCCTCAGCATTCAGCTCAGATTCAAAATCACCATTTATGACCCATGTAACCCCAGATTTATATGTTACATTTTTGTCTAACTAACTATATTAGAAACATTTTGCACAGCCTATCCATTTACCCAGTCTTTATTTTTATACTGAACAATTCCTTTAAAATAGGTGCATTGGCCTCAACTGCTTATGGCCTGGCCCAGTCTGCCAATTTGTTTTTTTCCTAAACAATGCACTGAAAAGGTTTCCTTCAGATTTTTATATTTTATCATGGTGGGCAAAGACAATTTTGTGTTATGTATTTGCTTATGACAAGGGTATCAGTCATATACCTTGCCTTGAAGTTGCTTTTGCATCCATGCCAACATTCTACTTACTGAATGGCTAATTAGCCAACATCTATAGCAAACCCCATTATGGCTTTGTAGGAACCCAAAGGATTAATTGACCCTTTGTATTTAAATCCCCTACATATTCTATTTAACTAATTACTAGGCAGAAGTCCACTTATCTAAGTTAATTAATTTACATACATTATCACATACTTGGAGGCCCATTTATCAACATTCTCACTTCAGTGGGTTTAGAGTTTTTTTTAAACTATGATTAAACGCTAGTTCTCTAAATTACAAATGACTTGTAATTTCGGAAAAGATTAGAATTTAAAAAGCACAAGCTAAAAAACAGAGCAAAACTATCCTAAATCAAAATGCAAAAAAAATGCAGAAAACCTCTTAAAGTCTTAATGGCTAAAAAAAAAGTCCAACAGGATCAGTGCAGCTCCCATTGACTTCTATAGGACCTTGACTTTACTTGTTGAAGTAGTGTATTTTTTGTGGTTTTTACAGTTTATAAATCTCAAATTTTTAGCATTTGTTTAGTCAACACACCTCTTATGTATATTAACTCCATGTATATTTTGAAAACAGTATAAATATTAAAAGAAAATGTTTGTAAAACTATAGCAACTTTTTACTTTATCATACTTACTACAGTTTTCTTCATCAGATCCATCTCCACAGTCATCAGTAAGATCACACACTAATAAACTACTGATGCAAGCTTTGGTTTGTTTACACCAGAAACGCTCTGGTCCAAAACACGCATCCACAGCAGGAGGAAGGGAGCAATCCTCGAACATTATGTCATCGATTGCCGATACTCCATCGTAAAATCCAAAGCTGATTTTATTAAATGATAACTGGAAAGGTTCCGACAGGCGATCAAGCTGAATGAAGGCTTTTAACCATTGATCTCCTTGGTTATAATATACTCTCCAAAGTACTGTAGGCTTTTTCTCACTGCTTGGAATTAAAAGCATCTCCGCTGCCCCAACTGACAAGCCGTAGTTATAATACCTAGAGTAATGAAGACAGGATGGTCTATGAATGTTTTTCTTTGGAAGATTCATATTCTATATGCCCTACTAGTTATGCATTATATACCAGCTACTGTTGACTATAGGGATTGATTTGAGAAACTCCTTGCCCTGTATTCAAATAAGAATGTATGTGGTAAATTAAATATAATTTAAAAAAAGTAAACAGTCATGAAAAATGCAAAGGTTTGTATTTATGCAATAAGCACATAGCAAATATATGACCAACAGTAGAGCAATCAAGGGCAGCAACAAGAGAAACTAGCAGCACAGAAGGAAAATGTGGGAAGTTAAATGCATGCTGAAACTGAATAAAATGAAATTCAAAAGCAGGATAGGAAATGTAGTGCTGTGCATGACATAGAAATAAATTTCAATTTTAATCAGTCATATTGGAGATATTTAAACATTTTGGAAAACATTAAACATTTAAAAAATAAGAAAAAAAGGAAAAAATAAGACGGTGTCATGATAGTATAAAAATAACCCCTACATGAATCGTTACAATGAGGCTAAATTCCATTTACACCAGGTTAGCTCCACAATTATGCCCCAGGTAAATGTCAGCTCTAACACAGCATCTTATTTTCCAAAGTCTAAATACAGTAGACAAGATGTTTTCTACCATGTTCAGTCGCATTGCAGTTATGTGCAGTACATACAAAACAGACATTTCCTAAATGTTCCATAACACAACAGATCATTACAATTCTTTGGCTATGGTTAATACTCATTGCCAAAGATTAATGAAGATTTAGGGCCACCCCAGTGACACACCCTTCTATTAGTAGCCTCCTCAAACTTCCTCTCATGTTCCATCTCTTGAAAAACAATGTTACAGAAGATGTTATGATTTTTATGATTGTTAAAATTTTTGTAGTTAGTATTCTTTGAAGTAGAAGTGCTCTACAGAAAAACAGCTAGTGATGAGCGACTTTGTCCTGTTTCATACCACAGGACAATTTGCAAAACATATTGAAATCCATAGGTGTTTTTTTTGTACAAAATACATTGGAGTATATGAGTGTTTTTTTTGCAGCAATTTTTTCCATGGTGACTTTTACTGTGCAGATTACATTGGGACTTTTTTGCACTAAATACTTTGGGGGTCTATAGGCATTTTACTCTTGCATTTATTTGCAGTGAACATTTTGCAAACAATATTTGCCAATTGTGGAAAGGCGAATTTCCATACCTGGCAAACAACTTCTCTCATTGCTGATTACAGTACAAGTAAGTAAGATAACCAGTAAGATAACTAGGCTCTATATGTTAGCAGTGGTGAATCATTTAATAATTCATATAATAATTTCATCTACAAGAAAGAGCAATATGTGCTGGCTAAACAATAACATTCATTTGGGATCCATAATTTTACAGAAATTTTTCCATGAACATTCATCCAAATGGGGGGATCCGGTACATGCCTACGCAGCAGTAATTCTGTCCCCACCCTTCTATTACTCACTTGCATAATGAGCTTTTGGCAAAGAAAAGAAATAAAACTGTGATATCACAGACAGAAGGGAAATGGTAAAAGAGATTGTTTTAGCATTGTAAAAGAAAACTCCAACCTCAAAAATGTATTGACATAAGCAAAAAAGGAAACAATTTCAACCACAAGGTTATAGGGCAAGAAGCCACAAAGTTTCTAGGGAGAACATATTTTAGAAAATGGTGCACTTGCCTGAACAATTGAACAATTATTTTCTCGACAGCTGTTATGATTACAAGTGACCTTTTGTTGGAACAGGGGTTAAACAAATATAATCTGGCTATGAACAGACTTCCATTGCTATATTTATGTAAAAAGAGTTCCTAACTTGGCACCCTTCAGAAAAGCAAATAGAATGTGAGTTACTGTATGATTTTGTTTTTACTTAGAAAACAGGAAAACTAGTTAGATTCAGGGTTGTTTTGTAACTCAAAGCCTAAAGCTTTTTTTTTTAAAAAAAAAAAACTACCTCATCAAATGTTAGGACAATTTGTGCAACATTGGTCAAACTATTAGAATGCTTAATTATACTGGATTACATTAGATTGTGATTAATCCACTGTCTGTATATTGTTACATTTAGTTACATAGTTACACAGTTAAATTTGGTTGAAAAAAGACAAAGTCCATCAAGTTCAACCCCTCCAAATTAAAACCCAGCATACACACACCCCTCTGCACTTTCACACAAAATCCTCCAAGCCCATCTTAAAAGCATCAACAGAATCAGCCAACCCGGCAGTGCATTTCAAAACCTCACTGTCCTCATTGTGAAGAACCACCTACGCTGCTTCAAATGAAAGTCCTTTTCTTCTAGTCTGAAGGGGGGGCCTCTGGTGCGGTGAACCTCTATATGAGTAAAAAGATCCCCTGATATTTGTCTATAATGTCCTCTAATGTACTTGTAAAGTTTAATCATGTCCACTCGCGAATGCCTTTTTTTCCAGAGAAAACAACCCCAACCTGGACAGTCTACCCTCATAATTTAAGTCTTCCATCCCTCTAACCAGTTTAGTTGCACCTCTCTGCACTCTCTCCAACTCATTATTTTCCTCTTAAGGACTGGAGTCCAAAACTGCACTGCATACTCCAGATGAGGCCTTACTAGGGATCTATAAAGAGGTATAATTATGTTTTCATCCCATGAGTTTATGCCCTTTTTATCCAAGACAGACCTTTCTTTGCTTTAGTAGCTACAGAATGACACTGCCCAGAATTCACCAACTTCAAGATCCAAGATCCTTTTCATTTAAGGAAACTCCCAACACACTTGCCATTTAGGGGCATATTTACTAAGGGTCGAAGTGAATTTTTGAATTCAATTTTAATTTTTAAAATTAGAATTTTGAAGCAATTTTGGGCTACTTCAACTATCCAGTACTGTCCCTTTAAAAAAATTCTAATTCGACCATTCCCCACCTTAAACCTGCCAAATTGCCATTATAGCTTATGGGGCTATGAAAATGACTCCCCCAAAAATTTTGATGGTTGAATTTCGAAGTTTTTTCACTTTGAAATTCAACTGCCCCTTAGTGTATAACTTGCATTAATGTTATTTTTGACAAAGTGCATAACCTTGCATTTATCAACATTGGACTTCATTTTCCAGTTTGCTGCCCAGTTTCCCAACTTAGACAAATCACTCTGCAGAGTGGCAGCATCCTGCCTGGAACCTATAGTTCTGCACAATTTAGTATCATCTGCAAAAATAGAAACCGTACTTTCAATACCCACCTCCATGTCATTAAAAAACAAGTTGAAAAGCAAGGGACCCAGTACAGAGCCCTGTGGTACCCTACTAACAACACTGGATTAGAAAATGTTCTTTTTAGCCAGTTCTCTATCCCAGTACAAATACTATGTTCCAGGCCAAAATTCCTTAATTTAACCAGTAACCTTCTGTGTGGCACTGTATCAAATGCTTTAGCAAAGTCTAAGTAAATCACATCCACTGCCATCCCAGAATTGAGATCCCTGCTTACCTTCTCATAAAAAAAAATTAAGTTAAGCTGGCAAGATCTATTACGCATAAAACCATGCTGGGACAAACTGATAGTATTGTTATTTGCTATGAAGTCCAGTATGCTATCCTTTATTAATCCTTTGAAAAGCTTTCCTACCACCGACATCAGACTAACTGGCCTATAGTTTTGAGGCTGAGAACAGGATCCCTTTTTGAATAGCGGCACCATATTAGCAATTTGGCAGTCTCTCGGCACCATGCCAGACCTCAATGAATCCTGAAAAATTAAGTAGAGAGGTTTGGCAATCACAGAGCTCAGCTCGCTAAGCACCCTGGGATGAAAACCACCTGGCCCTGAAGCTTTGCTTATCTTAACATGTTCTAGTTGTTTCTTTTGAATTTCTTCATGTATGAACCATGCATCATTAGATGTATTACTAGAATTGGGACTATTAATAAGGAAACCTTTATTAGCTGGTTCCTCATTTGTGTAGACAGACAAAAAGTAGGCATTCAGAATGTGAGCTTTTTGCTTGTTCTCATCAACAAGCTGACCCCCCTCTGATAATAAATGTCCCACCCCTTCCTGCTTAATTTTTTACTATTAACATATTTAAAAAATAATTTAGTATTCTTTTTACTGCTTACTGCAATATCCTTTTCCATATCGATTTTAACTTACCTGATAGCATTTGTGCATGATTTATTGGTCTCCTTGAACCTTATAAATGATTTGGCTGTCCCAGCTAACTTGAAAGCCTTAAAAGTAAGTATTTTCTTACTTAATGGTCGACATTAAGGGAGTTATTAAAATCAAACAAACTAGTTTTTTTCACATTTTTCGAGACTTATTACACCCTGATGCTGCAAAAAGCCCAAATCTGAAAATCCGC
The DNA here is from genome assembly GCA_024363595.1 of Xenopus borealis. Lineage (NCBI taxonomy): Eukaryota > Metazoa > Chordata > Amphibia > Anura > Pipidae > Xenopus > Xenopus borealis. Next base: position 24,388,391 of record CM044441.1, read on the forward strand.
CATCTCGGACCTGTCAAGGTCCTGTATAAGTCAGTGTCAGAGGCACCTATCTCAAGTTGACGTTTTTGTGGGCTGCACTGGATTTAGCCCAAAAAAATTTGAGTTTGAGGAAAAAAGTCTGTAATTCTAATGGATGCCTCTAAGCACCAGTAATTATCAAGAACAGTTTGCACTGCTGAGATGATGGAGACACATGGTACAACTAATATATGATAAAATAACTGGACTCTAATTTCGACATACTCTTCTGCATTATTTTCTATTGTGTTTAGTATCTTTTAAAAATCATCTGCTGTGTTAAATTGAGGTACAGGTATGGGATCCATTATCCAGAAAACCATTTTTCAGAAACCTCAGAATAACAGACTCCCTATTCTCCAAATAATCAAAATGTTAACAAATTATTTCCTTTTTCCCTGTCATAATAAAACAGTAACTTGATCCAAACTAAGCTATAATTAATCCTTGTTGTAAGCAAAACCAGCCTATTTGGTTCATTTAATGTTTAAATGATTTTCTAGTAGACTATGCAGATTTTCATTCATCCAGGTCATGGTATATCTGATATAAGTAATTCTAAAACAACTGGAAGATCCAAATTACAGCAAGATCTGTTATCCAGAAAACCCCAGGTCCTAAGCATTCTGGAGATCAGGTCCCATTCCTATTAGCTTCCAATAAATCTGAGTGCAAGGCTGTTCAGTTTATGGTTCCACAATCTGATTGTTGCATTAGCTATTCTACTTATGGTACCATAAATCTCTTCATTAAACAAAGATTAGCTAATAGAAAATTAGAATATGTGTAATTTTAGAGGGTTTTTTCCACTTTCTTAAATCACATATTAAAAAAGCGAATATCTGCTTATTAATTAAAAAGTCTAAATAAAAATCTATTTTGATTGAATAATAAATCTTGAATATCTTGAATTTGTGAGTTTACAAGCTCAAAAAAAATTAAAAACTTGAATTGAATAAATAGTTTAATTTTTACCCAGGACATCTCCCATTTTTTTTGCTTAACAAACACTTGAATTGAAGTTATATTCAAATTAGTGAGCTTAAGCCAGTCCCTAGAGGCTATTTATCAAAATTCAAATTCATGAATTTTCGAGTTTATTTTAATTATCAAAAACAACTTGAAAATGCAACAAAGATGAATGTGCACATATTTATTAATTAACTGAAATATTGAGAGCTCAAGCTTCAGTCAAGTGAAAAACAAAATGGAAGCAGTTCATTATACTCATCATTTTCAATTAGTGATGGGCGAATCTCCTGAGATTCGCTTCGCCGAAAAATTCTCGAATTTCCAGAGAAATTCGTGAATTGGCGAAAAATTCGCTAAACGAGTCGCAGGATGCTTTTGACGCGCGTCGCGTCGTCGTTTCCGGCGCGCGTCGCATCGTTTCCGGCGCGCGTCGCATCGTTTTCGTTGCACGTCGCATCGTTTTCGGTGCATCGCGTCGTTTTCGGTGCATCGCGTCGTTTTCGGTGCATCGCGTCGTTTTCGGTGCATCGCGTCGTTTTCGTTGCGCGTCGCGTCAAAAACGATGCGCGACTCGTTTTTGCAGCAAATTTTCGCTAAGCGGAATTTCACTGCCGATTCGCGAATCTATTCGCCAGCGGCGAATCGCGGGAATTCGCCGCGAATTCGCCCCTGGCGAATAAATTCGCCCATCACTATTTCCAATTAATTTGCTAGGACAACTACTTATGACTTGAACTCACCTGCATTTAGATGCTGGATGTTTACATTTGATTTCCTTTGATTATTTGGAGCTTAATAAACGTCAGACTTTCAATTTTCAAAAACCATAATTGGAATTTTTGAATTTTAGTGCAAAAAGCTTCAAACTGGAGACCTCAAATTTAATGTTAACACAATGTAAAATGTATAAATTTTAATTCTCATACTCATTTGAAATCATATTTATTTATTTTGGTTGTTCAGTTATTCATTTAGCCTCATATAAATTATGTAATATGTTATAGCTCATCTTAACACCACATGAGGACTATTATTGAATTGGATATTATTTGGAATAAAAACCCCAAAGAAGCACTAAACCTAGCCAATATCCAAGGAAAGTCTTTTAGCAAAATAAAGAAACATTACTATATTCCTCCACACACACTTTTTAAAGCCCATTTGGTATTATGTAATTAATGAATATAAGTAAGTATGGGAAACCATAATAAACCCCACCACAACTACCATTTCTGTTTCTTAACTAGGAGCCTGGAAAGTATAATGCCATTGGGAAGATAGTCAGGAAAAAAGAGTTGAATTTTTGCCAAGTTGTCTTATTTCCTAAGAGTATGAGTAGCAAAGAGAATAAGTGTAGCAGCTTTCTTCTGATGCAGCTCCTGTAGTAGGAATACCCAGGGTTACCTCACAATCAAGCAGCATTGGGTGACCAATAAGTAAGAAAATTATTATTTAATTTGGTCCACATGCAGACCTCAAAGACAGAGGATCAAATTAAATAAATCCAGGACTAGATAATACATGGACTAGTGCACTAGGATTACAAATGTATCCAATTTATCCAGTCAAACGGCAAAAGCTCTAGTAAGGATTGCCATCATCAAGTAAGCAACAAGGATTTGTAGACACTTCATAAAAAAACTCTATGATATAGATGAGTTCTAGCAACTTTTTAAGATTCACAAAATATCAAAATGCATAAAGAAAATATTGTTTATGTTGTATACATTTTTTATTAGCATCTTTCAAGTTATATGGGAAGGTCTTGGCATGTATATAGCAAGTGACCCTGTTTAGCATTCAGGAGTGGTTGCAGTGACCCCCCCCCCCCCCCCCCAGCAGACATGGAGAAATATTCTCCTTCACTATCCACAGTCTTTAGATATCCTGTACCAACAAAAAAGATCTGACATCCCATCTCCATTTCACACACTGACGCTACTTTATTCCTGCTGCCTGATTTATTGCATAATCCAACTTCTTAGCTACTCCTTTCTGTTAGAAAACTGAGCTAAAATGTAATGTATTCATAATATTCACTCTTCATTACTGTTACCACCTTGGAAAAGTCAATTCTCTCATCTGTCTGTCACCAGAACAATTAATCATGAAGGCTGTCATGCTCTTCTAAACTCTTTTACACACCCCTGTGCATCTAGTGCTCCACTTCATAAATCATATACGTGCCATATTCTAGGATTACATTTTAAATAGTTACTTTGTCCTTCAGAACCCTTTGGGATGATTTTCCTCTGTTCCTTTGCAACATATAGTGCCTTGTTGCCCTAGGAAGGACATTCTTTCTACTGCTACCCTCTCTCTTTCTGTAGAAATAACTGTTTCCCAAATTCCAAATGAAAATATGAATCATTATGTTCTTTGGTAGTGTGCAAAGTACAAATGCATGGATGGCAGTGCAGAAGCTGATCTAGACTCCCTCAATCTTGCCCCAACCTCAATGTTCAAATCTATACCCAGTCTGTTAACCTTAATGTCGTTAAAAAAATGTGTCTTTATAAATATTGAGTACACCCTACTATTATCAATAAAACAATATATTACACTGAAGAATGCAAGATAATAACAGTAGATAAACTTTGTGCTGGAAACACCCCAAAAAGATCTGTAGTTCATGGGTAGACATAAAAGAATATTTTTCATACATATTTGGATCTGAATAAATTGAATAGAGAGATTTCTTTTCTCCAGGTTAACATATTATTTGGCATATGTTTGATGAGGTCTTTGAACCAATGTAAAATGGCACCAACTTTCAAGATTGTTTTAAGCTTTGAGCCACAATCTTGTTGGCATTGCTGATATCCTCGTTTCTGACTTAAAGGAACCGTAACTCAAATGAATGTGTGATTCAAAATATAAAAATTAAAGCATCCTTAAAATATAATGTACCTTTGCCCTGCACAGGTCAGACGGATGTGTTTGCTGTTTGTATCACAGATTTATTAACATTTTTATTTGAGTTGATTGCTTACACAATAAAAATGTGTATTTAAAAATTGCAAATTAAAATACTTTCAACTATAAATCTTCTGAATTAATTTGAAAAAGATTTTGAAAATTAGAATTTTAAATTAGTCAATGGGATGTTTTTTAATTGTTTTTTGAAATTGTAAAAAATGATTGGAAAAATTTAATTTTAATTGTAATTTAATTGTTTAATTGTAAATGTGTTTGCTGCAATTTAAGATTATTTACATTTCTTTTTCAGAAATGAGTTTTATTTGAATTCAATTTCAAAAAGGAGTAAATCTGCCTCAAGGTCACAGAATGTACAGGTAGATCAAATTTCTACAGCCAATGTCTAGTCATTAAAGTAAGGTTTGCTGAGCTCTAATGATAGCTTTGTTAATACACTTAATGAACTAAAATATGTCCTTACCAGAAGGTCATTGTGCAGCCTGGTCCTGCCTGGCTAAATATTGGGCTTCTCAGCTCTGCAATCTGTGAAAATTTGCTTTTCTTTTTCAAAATGAACATAAAGTGACCTATTTAAGAAAAACATTGTTAACCACAAAATTTGTAACTATAGCAGAACCATGACAATGTCACATTAAAATTATATTGTAAATAGTGATGGGCGAATCTCCCAAGATTCGCTTCGCCGAACGGCGAAAAATTCGCGAAACGAGTCGCGGGACGATTTTGTCACGTTCGAAGTTGATGCGCGTCGCGTTATCTTGACTCGCGTCAAATACGTATCTGCTGGATTTGTCTATATTTTATGTGGCACATCCACTATAGGGTGAAAATTCGCCAAAAGTTTGGTGTAAAATAATGGTCGCATATGTTATAAAATGTATGGTGGAAAATTCGCCCGCGGCGAAACTCATAATTTCGCCGCGAATTTAACTATGGCGAATTTATTCGCCCATCCCTAATTGTAAATCATATTAATTGACATGAAGTTCTTTATCACCTGCCCCTGCCCTTTATCACCTGCCCTTACATTGATTTGTACCTGCTAAAGGGTTGTTCTGTTATGAATTTCTTGCACACCAACCCTATTCTAACTTATTTTTATAGGACGTGTTATCCAAAAATGGACCTGGTGTTCTCCGGATAACAGATTTAACTTAAACACTTAATAAACTCAAAAGGATTGTTTTGCCTTCAATAAAGATTAACTATATCTTATTCGGGATCAAGTAGAAGGTATGTTTTATTATTACAGAGAAAGAGGAAATTTCATTTTTAATTATTTGGATAAAATTGAGTCTATGGGAGATGGCCTTCTTGTAATTCAGAGCTTTCTAGATAACAGATTTCCAGATAATGGATCCCATACCTGCATAATGGACCAATTGGGCTACGTTGTGCATGATCAAATATGGAATAACCAAAATAGTGAACAACTATTGCTGTAAAATGTATAGGTGAACTCTGTTTTCTTAGTCATAAATGAACTTCAATTTAATTTTACATTTTAATTTAAATTACACAATATTCCTCACAATTTTTTTTTGATTAATGAAGCACAGAGGAGAGGCACTCCACACCCTCTTAATTAATAAGGTCCATTAAATAAATTCTAGAAATCAATAAGTATTTACGTAAGATCTACAATTATTACACACAATACATCACATTGTGCTTATTTTGCAGGATTCTCTATTTTAGCATTGAAAGCCATCATGAGAATAGTATGATGAGCATGAGCGGCCACTCATAAATATGAAATGCAGAATATTGGGTAGCAGTTACCTTCAGATTTATTAGTAGTATGGTCCCGAGGTGGGGCTTGGTGCTTGTATTGAGGTGGAACGCTACTTCTTGATTGTCGCATCCAGTCAAAGGAATCGCTATTTTGCTTCTCGTACCAGCCACAGTTATCAGTTTCAAAGTCACATTTGGCAGCTGGAAGTGGCACATATTTCCTTTTAATGAAGAATGTCAGTCTGGAATTGCTTTCACAGTGCATAGGCCAGATACATAACTGGTAATGAGTACAATTAATATTTGGCATTTGTGCATCAATGCTATTTGACAGACTAGAATGTCCACAGCAGTTTAACGGATGCTTCTCCTACATTCTGTTTTTTTTATGTTTATCAGCACCAAAAGGCATTACAAGTATGGGACATGTTATCCAGAATTCTCAGGACCTGGGCTTTTCCAGATAAGGTGTCTTTCCATTATTTGGAAATCCATACATTAAATTGTCTTATAAACATTTCAACATGAATTAAACCAAAATCTGGTGCTGTGTCCAATAAGGATTCATTATATCTTAGTTTGGATCAAGTGGATCAAAAATAGGCCTTGTTATTCCAAGTACGTAGAGCCCCCCCACCAGCCCACCAAAGAGTGACTTTCTATGGCATCATATAGCAGCCCCTCTGGCATTTATATATTTATACTTACAAACATCCTTAGCTCAATATACAAGTTAAAAAGACAATTACCTGGAAGAAAGTTACTTGCTGTAACACATTCTGGAGATAAACAGATGTCATCGATAGCGACAGTGGCATTTGGAGATAAAAGTGAGGCTTTCAGTATAATCTGCAGAGACAGTAAAATTTTCATGACAGTGACAATATTTTTTTGTTTTATATGACTCAGAACTATTGATGGGAACTAAATAAGATTAATACAGCATGAAATAAACTTTTAAATGTTTAAATGTGATTCATTCCAATGAATTAAAGGAGAATTCAACTTGTAAGTGAAAAAAACCCTTCCCGTGTAGGCCCCCTCCCTCCGCCCCCCGGCCTGCCTGCCCCCCCCAGGTGAATACCCCTAACTTGCTACTTACCCCTCCTTCCAGGTCCTGTCCAGAGGAGATCTCAGGAGCCATCTTATCTCGTCCCTACTTCATCCTGTACTGACTGGTGTTTTTTGCACCCGAAAACGCGGGTCAGTTAAGGATGAAGAGCGAACGAGACAAGATGGCACTGGCTGTGAACTAAGCTGAACAGGACCTGGAAGGAGGGGTAAGTAACAAGTTAATAATAAGGTAATTCGGATACCCATTTTCCAGAAAGCTCCAAATTACAAAAAGGCTGTCTCCCATAGATTCTCTGTAATAATAAAACAGTAGCGTGTACTTGATCCAAACTAAGATATAATTAATCCTTATTGGAAACAAAACTAGCCTGTTGGGCTTATTTAATATTTCCTGATTTTCTAGCAGACTTAAGATATGAGGAGCCAAATTACAGAAATAACCATTATCTGGAAAACCCCAGGTCCTGAGCATTCTGGACAACAGGTCCCATACCTGTACATTAGGAGACTATGGGGTAAATTTATCAAAGAGTGAAGTTCCACCACTAGAGGGAAAATCTGCCGCTCGCCATTCATTTCTATGGGATTTTGCAAGGCGTATTTATCAATGGGTGAAGTGAAAGTTCACCCTTTGATGAATACGCCTTTAAAAATCCCATAGAAATTAATGTAGAGTGGCGGAATTTCCCTCTAGTGGCGGAACTTCATTCTTAACTTCACTCTTTGATAAATATACCCCTATAGGAGATAAGGATGGCTGTGGGCAGCCCATATAAGACAATGGCAGCTTGAGAAAAAAAACCTGTAGCTTCACTACACATTAAAACACATTAAAACAGAATACGTATTCAGGTATGGGACCTATTATCCAAAATTAGTGACGGGCGAAACGGCCGCGTTTCGCTTCACCGAAAAATTAGCGAATTTCCAGAGAAATTCGCGAATTTTTCGCCGATTCGCGAAACGAGTCGCGCGTCGTTTTTGACGCGCGTCGTGTCGTTTTTGACGCGCGACTCGTTTTTGCGTGGCGAATTTTTGTTGGCGAATTTTTTTGCCCGTTTCGCTAATTTATTTGCCAGCGGCGAATCGCGGGAATTCGCCGCGAATTCGCCCCTGGCGAATAAATTCGCCCATCACTATCCAAAATGCTTGGGACCTGGGGTTTTACGTAATTTGCATCTTCATGTGCAATTTAAAAAAATGAATTATTTGTATAAAATGAATCTATGGGAGATGACCTTCCTGCAATTCAGAGCCTTCTGGATAACAGGCTTCCAGATAACGTATATGCATGTATAACGTAATATATCAGACAAACAGAGAATTAAGGTAAAGTCACTATTTATTTTTGTTACATAATCAATCATAAATCACATTGTTCTTTTTGAAAAGTTTGCCTTCAGTAGTTATTGCTGATATAAGCATTTGGCCAGTATATTTTGATTGCTAAGTAATGGCTTAATCTTTGGGATACAGAATTCAGAAGGAGTCAGGGCAGCTGGGTTTCAAGTGGTAATTAGTATCCTCATTCCTTTCCTTATACTTTGACATAGTACTAAGTACAAAATCCAATAAGCAGTTTGGTATAATGGAGACATTTATTGAGCCCCCATACATACCTTAAGGTCTTTACTTTGTATGTGGACTCAATAACTCCCTTCTTTACACAAAGTAAATTATTGAAGTGCTCTTGGATTTACTTGGTACAGAACTGACCCTTATTCTAGAAAGGCGTATTGCAGAGCAATTGACTACTTCACATGTGTATTATATACAGCTGGTTGTGCTCGCCAGCACTGTACAGGTAAGGGACCTGTTATCCAGAATTCTCTGGACCTGGGGGTTTCCAGTTAAGGGATTTGGATCTTCATTACTTAAGCCTTCTAAAAAAAACATTAAACCCAATGGAATTGTTTTGCTTCGAATAATTATTAGTTATATGTTACTTGGGATCAAGTACAAGGTACTGTTTTATTATTTTCCAACAAAAGTCCAAACTCACAGGGTCAGCGCTAATAAAAGCTCGGAAAAGATATGCAGCCAAAGGAAAAAATGGGAAAAAAAGGAGGGAAATATAGTGTAGTATTTTCGGTTAATTGTTGTAGTTTTTTCTCTTTTCCGAGCTTTTATTAGCGCTGACCCTGTGAGTTTGGACTTTTGTTGGAAAAAAATTTTCTCGAGGAGAAACGAGAAGTGCTGGGCCGGATCTTTAGAAGGAAAAGAAAAAGGGACTTAGGTCAAAAATTTATCTGTTTTCACTGTTTTATTATTACAGAGAAAAGGGAAATATTTTTAAATTTGGATTATTTAGATAAAATGGGAGATGGCCTTTATGTGAGGAGGAGATTTTTTGAGAACTGCCTGATACCCAGCTGCATTGACTCTTGACTTCCTGATAAAAAATCTTAAAAATTAAATATAAAGAAAAACATTTTTAAAATAATTTCTAAAAAGCACTAATGTTGAAGGTCATTCCAAAAGTCTGAACACTGATCATCCGCTAAGCCTTTATGATTAAGGTATTACTTCTATGCCTTTTGAGTAAGAATTGCGCCAGTTTATTTAATATTCCCAAGCACAGAACTTTCAGGGCACCAACTGTAGAACAATTAGATATCACTATTATTGTTTTATGGGAGATTCTTAGCCAAAATCTTTGAGTGACCTTTCATACCTGTATCTTATGAATTACAATATAAAAGCCATTTATAAATCTGAACAGAACAGTTATAATTAATTTATAATTTATTAATTTCAGTATTATTGGCACATATCATCAAAATCTCATTAAGACTAGTTTACTTGGGAAATACCCTTGACAAAAAATATGTTCTGTCTACTTTACAGGATGTTTTTCAGATATTTGTTTGGCACACAATCCAATTGGTATTAAAATGACTTGCTTAATATGCGCCGAAGAATCTGTTAAAACTCCACCGGCATCATCCATCAGCCTAAGCAGAATGAAATATCTGGCTTACAGAAAGAGTTGTGTCGGAGGAACGCTGTCTATAGTCCAGAATACTTAATTCATTACTGGTCTGAAAGATGGGCTATTAGAAATAAATAGCTAGAAAATGATACCTGGTAATGTTTCATTTACACATTAGCGAATGAAAAATCCTTACGCCTGTCTTGTGTTAAAGGAAAATGGTGGTTTAATGGGAGCGGCTTGGTCCAGTATCGAAGAGCGCATTTTATAATACTTAGAAAGATGTTTGTAAACATTTGCATGCCTTTCTGTGATTGCTAGATAATGATTATTCATTTTTTTTCCTCCCTGGTATACCTTGTACGGGGTCAGGCATGGGGCATTTCTGGTCCAAAACTTTTCAGGAAAGTTTGGGAATGTGCATTTAGAAAGTAAAATGGCCTTTATTGCAAAATTCTGGGCTTACACCCTGTGGCACAGCATGTAAGGTCCGTGGTATGTGGCCACAGGGCCCCCGGGCGAGACTTTCCTGAATATATGGAGGCAATGCTTAATTGTTAGGCTTACACCCTGTGGCACAGCATGTAAGGTGCGTGGTATGCGGCTGCAGGGTCCCGAGTTCAAATCCTGGGTGAGACTTTCCTGAATATATGGAGACAATGCTTAATTGTAAGCTGTGATGCCCAGAATTTTGCAATAAAGGCAATTTTACTTTTCTAAAGCCAAAGTGGTGCTGTTCAATTGTTACGATTACTGTTGCTGCCGGTGGAGAGTGGCCATTGGGGAATAAAAGAAGAAAGGAGTAAGAAGTAATGCTGACTATTTGACTTTTATGGGAATGTGCATTTGCCAAGCTTGTCTTTGAGGACATTACAGATTTATTGGTGCTAAAGTTATAATAAGAAATTGCCTGAATTAAAGAGGTTTCTCACCTTCCAGTTAACTTTTAGTATGATGTAGAATAAAAGAATATTTGAGACAATTTACAACTGGTTATCATTTTTTATTATTTGTGTTATTTCGTTTTTTATTCAGCAGCTGCCCAGCTTGCAATTTCAGCAATCAGGGTGCTAGCGTTCAAATTACTATACTATAGCAACCATGCATCCATTAGAATAAGAGACTGGATTTGTGAGGTTTATTTTCCAAATCAAATAAACCACAATTTAAACAAACCCGAAAGTTTGCTTATTTTTGAAAAAATCCAAACGTCAAAAACTTGATTGAATGCAATCAGGAAAATAATTCAGATACCTCAAATGTATCACATTTATAGGCTTAAAAACCTCAACTACCTCTAATTTATAGTGTTTTCATGAAAAAACTAACATCAATCTCCCCAAAACACCTGAATATCATGAAGGCATGAAGGATTTTCAAATGGTTAAATGGACCTCATTGGCTTTTACATGAATTTTTTTATGTTTTAGCTGGAGTTTTTTCTGATTCAGAATTTTTGCAGTTTCAGGGGGTAATAAATCTCAAAAAATTCTCAACTCGAAAAACGATTTTTTTATTGAGAAAACACAACTTGACCTTCAATAAATAAACCCGATCAATGTGTAGCCTTAAAGAGCATTTGTTTTTAGATGGGGTCACTGACCCCATTTGAGAGCTGGAGAGAGTCAAAAGAAGAAGGCACATAATTTAAAAAAATATTAAAAAGAAAAAATATGAATGATTGAACCTTTGAGAACACATAGGAAGGATGGAATATCTCACAGCCTTAGCACATGAAACTTCATTAGAATCTGAAGAGTTTATGTGCAATAACTATTACCATGAGTTGCAAGACCACAAGTATAACAGGCTTGGAGCGCAAGAGCTTTCATATTGGTTCATTGACCCAAAGGAGATGTGAAGCAAGCCAATGGGATTCACATTAAAGGGATCCTGTCATGGGAAAACATTTTTCAAAATGTATCAGTTAATAGTGCTGTTCCAGAAGAATTCTGCATTGAAATCCATTTCTCAAAAGAGCAAACAGATTTTTTATATTTCATTTTAAAATCTGACATGGAGCTAGACATATTGTCAATTTCCTAGCTGCCCCAAGTCATGTGACTTGTGCTCTGATAAACTTCAATCACTCTTTACTGCTCTACTGCAAGTTGGAGTGAAATTACACCCTCCCTTTCCCCCACCCAGCAGCCTAACAAAAGAACAATGGGAAGGTAAACAGATAACGGCTCCCTAACACAAGATAACAACTGCCTGGTACATCTAAGAACAGCACTCAATAGTAAAACCCATGTCCCACTGCGTACTATTCACTTACATTGAGAAGGAAAAACAACAGCCTGCCAGAAAGCAGTTCCCTCCTGACGTGCTGGCACAAGTCACATGACTGGGGCAGCTGGGAAATTGACAAAATGGCTACCCTCATGTCAGATTTCAAAATTGAATATAAAAAAATCTGTTTGCTCTTTTGAGAAATGGATTTTAGTGCAGAGGTCTATTGGAGCAGTGCTATTAACTGATGCATTTAAAAAAAAAAAAAACATGTTTTTCCATGACAGTTTCCCTTTAAGGGAGGAGTGCTGGAGACTATCCAACAGGGACACATGGTTCCCAAGTCCCCCGTATGTATATAAGCTCCAAATGGAATCACAGAATGTAAATATTGATGTTTAATTGATGTGTTGTAGAGCTGATCACATGTATATACTGTATGCCATGCAAACCAATATGTATTGTGCTGCTATCAAAATGTACCAAAATACAGTTGAAAAAAATAAATAAATAAAGGCCGATTGAAATAAATAATAATTAATCAAATAATAATAATATAAAAGTTAACTCAAAGGTAAATTACCCCTTTAAAATAAAACACTATTTTGTAAAATCCTTACCTGAGCTGGATCCATTGAGTAATGTGAACAATTGCTCACATATATTTTAGCCTTTGTCCAGTTGTTGGTGGATGGGCCTGTGATTTCCCCTAGAAGCTGCAACTCTGCATGCCCAAAAGGTCTCTTGAATATGGAAAGTTTGGATGCATGGTGTAACTGGTACCAAAACTGGATCTGTTGAAATAGTTTTGCACTGTTATATCAAAACTTTATGAATTCAAAACTGGATCTGTTGAAATCATTTTGCACTGTTACATAAAAACTTGAAACATGAATATAAGATAGAAGAACATTTATGAAAGATGATATTGTACCAGAAAGCACAAAAGTCCACAAGCTACTGTAGAGGAAAGCTAAATATTAGTTGGTGTCAACAAAGGTGAAACCTAGAAATCATTATGATTTATGTTATTTTAGCAACCACCAAGTCCAAGGTACTGTCCAATTATTAGAAATAAAAACTGAAGTATTGCTTGTTTAAATAAGAATCTATGAGAACAAGTAAGGGACTTGTTATCATGGCCGGAACTAGGGGTAGGCAGAAGAGGCACCTGCCTAGGACGCAATGAAAGTGGGGTGCTGGGCAGGTACCTGTCTTCTGCCTACCCCTAGTCCTTGTTCACTTCTCTCCCCCGTCACCCCTCCCCTCCGGCGCTCTCCCCCGCCTCCCTCCCCTCTGGTGCTTTCCCCTGCCTCCCAGCCCTCCCCTCCGGCGCTCTCCCCCGCCTCCCTCCCCTCTGGTGCTCTCCCCCGCCTCCCTCCCCTCTGGTGCTTTCCCCTGCCTCCCAGCCCTCCCCTCTGACGCTCTCCCCTGCCTCCCTCCCGGAACTCTCTCCTCTCCTCCGGCGACCTCTCCTAACTCCCCATAACACAGTATATGCACGAATGCACCGATTGCGGAGGGGAGCGTGGTGCCCAGTCAGTTTGGCCCAGCACTGCCTGTTATCCAGAATGCTCATGACCTGGGGTTTCCAAATAACAGATCGTTCTGTAATTTGGATCTTTATATCTTAAGTCTACTAGAAAATCATGTATGCATAAAATAAACCGAATAGGCTGGTTATGCTTCCAATAAGAATTCATTATATCTTACTATTGTATTATTGCAGAGAAAAAGGAAATCATTTTTTTTAAATGTGAATTATTTGTTTAAAATGGGAGATCGCTTGTCCAATGAAGAATGGGTCTCCAGATAATGGATCCCATACCTGTAATAGATCCCCTACTTGTACAAACTTTACTGGACTTATCTATTGCCATTGTTCTAATAATGGGCTGGTGCAGCTCCTTCAATACATGTGAAATGTGCACCAGCTTTAACAATACTTGTAAATGAAATTCAGCTAAAGAAATGCTTAGGCTATTGAAAAACTATATGGCATATTAAAATATCCCACATATTACTGCCTGACTGTTAAAGGCAATGCAATTTGCAATAAAGATGTTCAGCTTTGGCAAAATGGATTCCAAGAGCTAAACTTTATTTTAGTCTGAAACATTTTGCTGGCTCTTGCTCTTAGAATAAACATATTTTAGAGCAAAGAGGAGCACTTTAGAGTTTTATTTTTTCTGTTTACAGTTTCCACAGTGTTCAGCGTGTGGGTGGACATTGTACAGGACTTTAACATTTTCCTGTAAATGGAAGTGGCACCGATACAACAATTCAACAGCTTGTGCTCTATGGAAGCACAAAAAAATAAAATGCCTTTTCCATACTTATATATTTATGTACTTATATCTAAGCGTTTTATTTAACAGTTAACAAAGCCAGATAGGACCTTATTTATTTAAATGCAGATTTGTGCAGTTGTAGAGGGGTTTTTTCAACCTCAATTAAACTCACATTTGTGAAAACCATAAATGTCTACTTATTTATTAAAAGATCTGATTATAAGAAGCAGAAACAATTTAAAAAGCAGATCATATTAGAATAAGAATACAAACACATTGAAAGCTCCCTCTGACTTCTACAAGACCTCACCAGTAGTGATGGGCGAATTTATTCGCCAGGGGCGAATTCACGGCGAATTCCCGCGATTCGCCGCTGGCGAATAAATTCGCGAAACGCCAGCAAAAATTCGCCAGCAAAAACGAGTCGCGCGTCATTTTTGACTACTACTCACCAGCTTTTAGATGGGGAGGTTTTGTATTATAGTTTTTCATTGGTTTTTACACTTAAATAACAAATTTTGTTTAGCATAAATATTTGAATGCATTATTTTTAACACTAAAAAGTGCAATTCAGGGACCAACTTTAATAAATGTGTCCCTATAGTGATGGGCGAAACGGCCGCGTTTCGCTTCGCCGAAAAATGTCCGAATTTCCAGAGAAATTCGCAAATTTTTCGCCAATTTGCGAAACGAGTCGCGTGTCGTTTTTGACGCGCGTCGCGTCGTTTTCGGTGCACGTCGCGTCGTTTTCGGTGCGTTGCGTCAAAAACGACGCGCGACTCGTTTTTGCCGGCGAATTCACCCCTGGCGAATACATTCGCCCATCACTAGTCCCATAGTGTCTATAAAACTTATCACGGATCCAGGTCATGATATCCAGTAGCTAGTACAGGTATGGCATCCCGTATCCAGAACCCCATTATCCAGAAAGTTTCTAATTATGGAAAGGCTGCCTCCAATAGACTCCATTATAATCAAATAATCCAAATTGCTAAAAATGATTTATCTGTAATGATAAAAAACAGTAGCTTGTACTTGATCACAGCCAAGATATAATTAATCCTTATTAGAGGCAAAACCAACCTATTGGGTTTATTTAATGTTTACATGATTTTCTAGAAGACTCAAGGTATGGAGATCTAAATTACAGAAAGATCCATTATCCGACAAAACCCCAGTCCTGAGCATTCTGTATAACAGGCCCCATACCTGTAGTTATAAATCTACAGTAAGTGGAAATGTTTCACAACTTATACATGAGTTTTTTTGGGGGGGGGAAACATGGATGTGCCATGGGTTCCCCTGTGTCTTTTATCCTGATGATGATGAACTTTTTTATTGTGAAAATGGAAAGGAAAACTGAACAGAACCAAGCCATTGGTACATACAGTATATGTGGATGACACCTGGGTCAAAATAAAAGCTTCAACTGTCAAAGAACAAACTAAATCTGTGGCTAACAACATTACAACAAGTTAACAAGGGAACATGTGAAAGACACATTACTGGTATTTTTAGGACTGTGATATACACATCTATTATGGGGGTAACCTCAATATTGAAGCGTATTAGAAATCCACTGACTTTTTAATCAATATTTGCTGTTTGATTCCCAACACCAACTAGAGCACAAATTGGGGCTTATCAGAACTCTAGAGTAATCAGGTAAAACTGTGACAACCAATGGTGAGTTTAAGAACAAGGAATACAAAAAGCCCAAAGGAGCTTTGAAATTTTGGATACCTAGACTGGGTTTCAAGGTCCCATTCCACACACCAGACTCACAGGGGCGACTCACAGCAGAGAAAATAATAATTTGCACCAATTCACCTTATGCACAGTAAGTTGTGTAACTGAAAACACGTCTGCATTAGTTCTGTGGTACCATTTTTCTTGATAATACTGTCACACCTCAGGTAATACATGCCAAAATAGCTTTGGTGGCACCATTGGATTTTTGGTGATCACCCTTATGAGGAATTCCCTATCACTAAAAAAAGCAGTTCAACTGATTGGTGAAACCTTTTCAGAATAACGCAACAAACTCTTGCTTTAGACTCAGCCCAATGATCCATTGGGGCTTATCTCGTCCTATGGCTAAGCGCAAGCTGAGAATCAGCCCCAACACTGACATTAGCTTTGTTCTTTGCCTGTACTTGGAACCATTGCATCAGGTTAGGCGCAGGCACATGAAGTGGATTACTCTGTTTGCATTGCATTTCTGTGTGCTAGAGTTTTGCATCTAAATCTGCCACGTTACTGCATCACACCCGATTCAGTGGTTCCAATAATTTTATAAAGCAGACCAGTGAAGGCAACCTGCTTACTGGTTACTATATGTTACTAAACCTGGAGCAAACTTACATCAACTCTCTTATGTAGGTTGGTTGTAGGCTGGATATTCAAAGAAACATTCAGGGAGGCAAAATGGAAAAGTATAATATTGGCATTAATATTTCTACAAGGTTGCCTGCAAACACTACATTCATGCAAAGGGCTGATTTACTTGCTTAGAAAATCAATTTCCTAAATGGTGATCTTATTTCCCCTGCTCAACCTCTAGTTTTCTTGAATTTATTATTATTCATGCCCCTTATTCGCTATACAAAAATACTCAAAAATATATTCTGTCTTCAGGAAGTCTTGGACATCATTAAAGAACATTCATACCACAAATAATAGGCAATTGGGGGAGGAAGGGTTTATAGAATGCTTATTGAATAAGCCAACCACACTATGCATGCTTCTGTTGATTTCTGTGTATCACTTAGACGAGTATCCCAAGAGGGCCGGGACACAAGGTAACAAATGAATCAAGGTCATTAAAGTCATATTATCACTTCTAAAGACTTCAAGCTGCTTTCTAAACACTCTATTTTACATATGCACCTATACAGTTGCACAATCTTCCACAAAACCTACTCTGGCAACTTGCAACTCTGGGATCTCTCTGCTTAAATTCATGGCCACCTTGGGTGTAATTTATAAGAAAAAGAAACTTAATTCTATCACAGTGAGCACCCTAAGCACTCCTAGGGGCAGATTCACTAAAGCGCGAAGCAGCTAACGCTAGCGCAAATTCGCCAGCGTGACGTCAAATCGTAACTTTGCAAATTCACTAACACCGTCTCTGGCGAATTTACGCTAGCGAAGTAGATAGACTTGCGCAACTTCGCACCCTTTCGCCAGGCGTAGTTGCGCACTGGCGAAGGATCGTAATTACGCAAAATCACTAAGATCAACTTTTTTGCTGTTCGTTAGCACTTACGCTAGACGTAACTTCGCCAGGTCAGACCAGGTGAAGTGCAATACAATAGATAGGAGGTTGAAAAAAAAATTTAAAATTTTTTCTAACTCCCAAAAAACGCTGTGGCGTGTTTTACCATTGTGGGTGATAGTCTGAAAAAGATCGATTTTTTTGGGGGGGGGTTACCCTCCTTCCCCCCTACATTTGGCAACACTACTATACAGGGGGCACATGTAGGGCAATAGGACAACTTTATTTTTTTGATTAAAGGTTTCCTGGGCTTGTGTAGTGGCTGTAATATACACTTCTTTTATACTTTGTAATTTGCGCCGTATGCAAATTAGGCTTCGCTAGCATAACTGCGCTTTGCCTAGTGAAGTAACACTAGCGCAAATACGCTACCGTTCACCGACCTGAGCGTAACTTCGCCCTTTAGTGAATTTGCGTAGCGCTGGCGAAAATTCGCCTGCCGAAGTGCGGCGAATGCTAGCGAAGCTTGCGCTGGCGTTTCCTCAGATCTTAGTGAATGTCCCACCTAGTATCATATCAGTAATAGTGCAACTCAAATCATTGGAACTAGTCTGAAAGGTTCTGCACCTTTTTTCCTATTCCACCACAGAAAGCCTTAACCTCAGCCTATTATGAATTCCAGCTATATCCAAACAAAAAGTGATTTAGAAGGTTCGTTTCTACAGATGATATTATCTCCATGAAGGAAATATATATGTTGTGTTATGTTGGGGGCTGATTTATCACAGTGTCAGATATGGCTCCCTGTGTAATTACTCAGCCACGTAATAAACAGTATTATCAGATTTTATCTTATGTGGAACCTTATCATCTGGTGAATCTTTCTTTTGGATTTTATGCTATAAAATGTTCCAATGTATGTGTCAGTTTGAAATAATCATAAATTATTGTTCTTATTCATTCATTTATGTCCAAAAGGTTGTGCCAGTACGGTACATCATATCTGTTGTGTGTATGAAAATATATATATATTTAAGCAATTAATATAAAGAGAAGGGAGAGAGGCAAAATCCCTGATGCACTGTACAGGGGAGAATCTCAACCACAGAACTTACAATACATTATTTTTACTTATTAAATTAGAGTTAAGGGATTACATAGCTTTTTGGCCTTTATTAGTTCCTTCTGTGGAACTCAAATATTAAATACATTTACATATATTTGCCATTGCCATACCGGCCCAATTCTCAAAGAAGCTGAAATGAATAACACCATATAGCTGGAATGTTCAGCCTCTAGAAATCAATCTCAGCCCCTCTGTAACCTCTTCCTCTGCTCGTGTTAATTTAATGCTTATAATGTATTAATTTTCTTACACAAGCTACTAATCTATGCTTGGCAAAACAAAACCCACACAGTCTTGTAGAATAATTAGGATCATGAATTCTGGGAGGGAAAAAACACTTTGATTTGTTTATGCAAAATTGCACTACTGCACTGTGGTCATAAATGAGTCTTTTTTTATCTATGTCTTTGGTGGAATTTAGAAGGGAAATAATTCAAAAGAAACAAGTCTCAGCAAATGTTATGCATAGCAATACCCTTATGCAAAGGAGTAACTAAATCACTTCATATCTGTTAAATAGAAGTTGAACTATACTTTATTATTCTACAGTATGTAACATAATAAGACCCATCAAGTTCAACCTCTAGTCTATATATAAACTGCTTAAATGCTAGTCGATCCAGAGGAAGGCAGAGGGGAAACAATTTCCTCCTGACTCCAAAATTGCAATTGGACCAGTCCCTGGATCAACTTGTACTATGAGCTATCTCCTATAACCCTGTATTCTCTCACTTGCTAAAAAGCCATCCAACCCCTTCTTAAAGGGAAGAGGGCCACACTGACCTTTTAGGAAAGAATGAAAGAACCCCTCAGGATGGTTTTCCAGTAGGCAAAACAGATCCCCATTATGGAGTGGAATGGTATCTAAGGCTGAAGCCCAATTAAAACAGTGGGAAATTAGTGGCTAGAGCACAGGGTGCAAAAGAAAAAAGATGCAGCTGTGATGCTTCCCATGATGTCAAGCCATAACAAATATTCGCTCTTTTATTACATCAGTTTTTTAGAAGAAACTTGACAAGTAAATTGTGTTTTATGATTTTAACCACTTATGTTTTAAGCTTATCCTAATTCAACCAATAATCAATAAATTCCAAGTTATACAACACTATCAGTAAATTTAATTTGAGATTAAAAGAAAGGGTTATGGTCCCAGTATGATCAATTGCACAGGCTTATGATCTTGTTGCAATACACGAGAAAGATTAGTAGAGGTGTTGGTTCTCAGGATACCAGCGAGGTTAGAAAAAACAAACCCCATTGTATTGATTCAATCAAAAATGTAGTCGTTGCTACAGTATCCACTTATAGGGGCTAGAACTATAGAAATTGACTCTATTTAGATGCTGTAGTCACTATTTATTGGGTTGGTGGGGAGTTTTTAAAAAATGCCAGGGCCTATTTTGTCCAGACCCGCCATAGTGCAAGTACAGGCCCCATTGTGCCTTACACTTACTGCTGCTCCTTAACTTGAGCATCTGAAAGACACACATGCAGGGGCACTGCTGCCACAAGGTGACTTAAGAAACTCGCCTCAGGTGGCAGCAGCTCCCAATTTACCAGGGGCAGCAAAAAGCTGACTAATTTCTGGTCATTAAACAGGACTTTTCTGGTGCAGAGCATGCAATCTCTGCACTAGTGATGTGGTCCCCTTGGACTCACTCCTGCCAAAAAAGGGAAATGCTGGAGAGTAAGGGGAGTGCAGCATCACAGGAGCAGCCTCAAGGCGGAAAGAGACATAGAATGCTCCTGCGAGCAAGTTAGATGACGGGTGGGGGGGGAGACACCTACGTTAGAGTAGAAACTCAGACCCACTGACCTACAACCCGCATCTGCCACCCAATAAATTCCCCTATCTACCTGCTACCCAACCCAACACACAACTAGTTTACTTACCTTCCAACCTGTGAAGTGATGTTACCGTGCACTGAAAGTGACATCCCACTGGAGCCTAAACACATCAGTAAGGGGACAAATTTTGCACACACCTCAGAGGAGGGTGGGAAGGCCCATTGTCACACCTTAGCTGGGAACCCAGGTGGTTTACCCATGGAATACCTGCCTGATCTTCTAATCTAAATCTGAATATAAACTTTTGGCCCCAAAACTCATTCACTTTGCAGGTATTCTGCGGGTACCTGACCTTCGTTTCTCCAACATCCCACCCCTCATCATGGCACTGTGCTATATCCATGGGGGAAGTGGTATATTACAGAGTCCTGAACCAGAAATGCAGCCTTTTTGTACTTGGCACACTGCATTCTTTAACATAAATGCAGTGTCAGACTGGGGGAGTCTGGGCCCACTGGGGCTGTTGCATCAGGTGCCTCACATGCCCTGCCCCCCTTGGGCCCTCACAGGCTCCCTTCAGGTCCCCCTTCCAAGCACAAATCCTGTTCTGCCCCCAAGCCCCAGCCCCACACCTACCTGTGCTCATCATTTCTTCAATCAGAGCCCACAAGGGCTGGGGCCCACCGGGTTTTTTCCTGGTGTCCCACTGGCCTATTGCGACCCTGTATAAATGACCCCTAATGAATTTAAAAAACCTGTGAACCATTTGTTGAGAGTTTTGCAGCCAGGTAGAATAACTCACTACTTGAGAAAGGTCTCTAATGAGAAAAAAATATAGAAAAGCATTTGCAGCCTTTTTAAACCATGATTAATTATTTACAATAGCCTTTCTACATATCCCAGTATTGAAAAAATTAGGAAACCCTACTGCTTATTTAAATAGCTCACTCTGCTGTGTCAGTGGGCCATCCATGCTGATGTAATATGTTTGTTTTCATACTGTGCTTAGGCTAATTGACAGAAAGGATCATCACTGTGCACAAGTATATTGCTTTCCTTGTTGTCAGATAGCTGAGCAGCTCTCTGTTCTGTTGATTAAAGTTCCGGGAATGTTTGGTAGCTGCATGTATAGGAATTGTCTTTGCACGGAAAACAATGTGCCTAAAACTGGCATTAGACTAAACAGTGAGATTTGGATTTTTTATTTTAAAAAGAACGTGCTTCTGTATGCAGGGAAGTTCTCTATATAGACTCACATAATATTCCAAAAGTCCTTATAAAGAATGGGGTATTTAATTTATCCTCACACACAAGTAGAAGGGCTGTTTTACACTTGCTCGCAGCACTCCATTTAATGCTAAGTGCAGAAAGCAGCCAGTATTCGGATTGTGGGTATTTTTTGCCCTTTGCACCCTACACTGAATGGAGTAAATAACCCCCTCAATCTGTCTCTTGCACATAAATGTTCTTCAGAAATTGCTGCTCCTTCACCAGTTTGCTGGAAGCTAAAATTAACATATAGATTGGAAGGAGGGAGATACAAAGCATGTGCTGGTACCATTGCACAGCAACCCATTAAATGATTTACTTATGGCACAGAACCCCAGGCCAGGCTTTAGATGAAGAGTTGTTCTTTGCTACTGCTCTCTTTATCTCTCTGATGGTTTCTTTCACCAAGCTACTTAGGTGATCATTAAATGGGGGGGGGGGGACCTTAACTGTGTCTCAATGGGGGACTTCTGCTGACATGTAAGGCCCCTTGTTAGACACATTTATTTCATACCTACCAGCAGAAGAACTGAAAGACTACATTTCAGATGTTGCAACCAGTATGTGTTACTTATTTACTGCTTACTAGTCCAGGCACAAACATGGAAACTTTTAGTTAGGCTGGAATAGAATCAGTGTGCAAATTGTAATTTCTTTAAATCGCCATGGTTTTTTACAAGTCTGGTGCTTCTATTGATGGTGAATTAACTCTAGTCAGGCATAGTTTTATGGGCAGGCCACAAAGGCCCAAGTGTATGATGCCAAAAATGTGGGGGAGACATGTTGTCCACTTACAGTTTGTGTACTAGGGAACTAGAGAATTTGAATGTCCCATCTGCTGACCCTGTCCTAGTGATCGGTAGTAGCAGGAACAGGTGAGGCAGAACAGGTGTGTGCCTGGGGGAGGGAGGTGGGAGTGGGTGGTAGTGTGTGCAGGGTGGGGGACAGGGGGTGCGTGTGGGGTGGGCTGGGGTGCTCCATATTGAAATACGGCACTGACCATAATCTAACGCTACATTCAAGGTGGCTCCGTTGCTCCCAAGCATCAGTAATTGTGCATGATTCATAAAAAGTGGCTGGACAAATGAAATGACGCCCAGTGGAAAGGAAACTGGAAGTGATTAGGGGTTCACAGTTATTTGTATGAGGAGGATCTGACTTTGTCCCTCTCATATACATACATATGCTACCATCTTGCTGCTGTTGCTGAACTCTTTTCTGGAAGTAACACTAACTAAAATCTTAAGCGCTGCTCCTGCTTTGTGGGAGTTAAAAGATTGATGCTTCCCTTGCATGTTGCACCTTTAATAAAGAGCAGCCCTACCAACCAGAAGCAACTCATTTGCATGGCTAGAATCATTCTACAAAAGGAGAGCGGTAAATTATACATCTAATGTTAGACAGCAGTTAAATAGAGAAGAAGCACATAAAATTCATACCTTGCAGGCAGCTGCCATGTTTAAAGGTTTCACAAAAAAAGAACTTTCCAGCTGTGATGAAGACGTGTTTTCTGGCTTTGAAGGTGCACTAAAATACAGGAAATGTCCTAAACAGAAACAGATCATAAATTCTTTTAGTAAGTTAAGAAATGTGTTGGTTTCTGCCATTAAAAGGTATGTAAAAGGCCATCATTCCAAGTTCTCTGCATATCAATCAACAGAGATAATGCCTGCCTATAATTTGGCTAGATAATCAGTTTTTAAAAATGTACTCACTTGATTCAAGAACACAATTGCAAACATTTCAAGCACAGTTGACAGTAGAATCCAATCAGGTTTTTGCTTTAATTTCTCAAGTTGGAGAAGGCTGTTCAAAGCTAAATGCTGATTGGTTACTTTTGACAACTGCACGAGTGCACTTTATTTCTTTGGCCAGTTACTAAATCATACTGTATGTACAGTGAACACTTTCAGGTATAAAGAAAAGCAGCATGCACTACTTCTTTTAAAAGGCTGTGGGTACCCTACAGGAAATTATCACAAAAACTAGAATATATTGTCCTTTATATACTGAAAAAGCCAATACAGTGGTTAAAAAGTAGCATTGCTTTAAGCATTTCCTCCTCCTCTTCTATAATAGATGAATCGTTTAAAAAATTTAGGAAAGATACATCTTATCATAGAAGACAATCAGAGATGAGCACAAGCTGTGTTTGCATCTGTTTTTGCTGCAGCCACTGATTTGTGCATTTTTGTTTGCTAATTGTTGCAACCCATTCATGTTCCCACAGATCTCAAATGAGTGCAAGTGTATGCAACTACATACAACACATCCAAAAATAAACATGGTTCTACAGGCGCTGCAAGGATTCTTCTTGCCTCTATTCCAATGTTAAAAGTGTGTGTCTCCCCCTATTTTCATGCAATTTACCAAAGCATGAGAATATTATGGTCCAAGTTGGAAGTGCCAGTGTTTTATAGTTCTTGTATATTTCACCAAACTGGAATCTCACCCTTTTCATACCTACCAAGAACCTTGTCCTGGTGATATGGTTTTTTTTATGCTTAATCGATGTGCAGATGTGGATTGTTAATTCATTTTCCCTCAGAAAGAAGAGATTATTCCCTAAGAGAAGTGTTTTTATCAGCTTGTGCTAAAGTCCAAGCTGCTTTTGCCTAAAGTCTTAATTGTTGTCCATCTGACATTTTGGGCAACACAAATCACTGGGACTTCTGCTTTATTGTGGCTGTTGAACCAACCATCGAAACAAATTGTCAAATTGCTCAAAGTGCTCTTCTGAGCACTTTTGCAATGTAGATTATTTTTTATTATATAATGCATTTGAAACAACAGCACCTCCTGCTGGACATTTCAGCTATCCAGCCAACCTGCCTGTTTTAGGTAGGTGTAATAAAATGATGCCAGTATAGAACACTATAATAAAATGCACAGTTGAAATTCCTAGTTTAAAGCCCAGAAATTTGGCTCGTAATGTTACCAGAGATGGCTTTTTGCT
The DNA here is from genome assembly GCA_024363595.1 of Xenopus borealis. NCBI lineage: Eukaryota > Metazoa > Chordata > Amphibia > Anura > Pipidae > Xenopus > Xenopus borealis. Next base: position 24,412,940 of record CM044441.1, read on the forward strand.
GCCCCTGGCAACTAGCCTCTTGCTGATGCAGGAGCTGCCCTGACATAAAACACAACCAATAACCCATACCTAAAGCTTTTGTGACACTTATAATTATCTGATAATAATGGACAGCTCAAATTTCTTTTTCAAATTTAGCTTAATGAACAGAGCATGTGCTATAAAAAGTTTAACTGTTGTTTTAACTAAGAAACATTTGCCATTTCTTTCAAAAACTTTAAACCACATCCCTTTACTTGGAAAATAAACCACTTCCTGATTTACCGAGTCACTGTTTGAGTAAGGGAAGTTAGTAAAACAGATATGAATCAACAGATAAGCCCTCTGTATAATGAGCTGACCTCATATTAAAGCCTATCAATGGTTGCAGTTTAGGGAAAGGAGGGCTTTGTATATACAGAGCTCACTATCTGTACAAATTTTGGGGGGAATTCAGTGAAATACATTTTCAACACTTTTTCAAATCTTATTTATTGTACTGTGGTGAGCAAAGGTTTGTATGGATGAGCACTGCCCTTTAGTAGAGAAGAATTTGTGGTCATATCTGTGCTGTTGCTTTATGCTCCCACTCCAGTGTGCTGTTTGCTCTTATCTGTCATAGAATTCACACATTTTTACCAGTACTCATTCTCTGAAGAAAACAAATTTTACTAAGAGCAGCTCTAGAGCCAGACACAGGATATTACATCATTCATGCAAAGTCCATGAACACATACCATCCTCAATTTTAGTTGTGTGGTCTTTATTGGGCAGTGTTTCATCCTTTGTGTTTCTTCCCATGGTAATATGCCAAGGCAAGCCATCTGTTGATATTGGTTTCCAGTTACAGAAGCCTGACTCAAAGTCACATCTGCTAAAATTTCCTGAACATCAGTAAAAATAAGTTTCAGTAAAGGTACGAATTAACAAGGGAATTTATAAGGTGTCATTGATAAGATCTCAACCTATTGAAAACCATGATGCTTGGAAATAAAGATAAATGTGCATCATCCATTACTTTAATTAGGTATATTATCTTATGAATAGAAATGCTGTTATATTACACATTTGCCATAAAATGTCAAGACTAGCTTAAAATATTTCATGAAACAATTGCAAGGGCTTTTAATGCAAAAAAAAAAGCAATTACAAATCAGCTTCTGATGAACATTTATGCAACCTGTGCAGAAACCAAGCCTGTAAAATCCTTAACTCATATTACTGAATTATTAGCAGACAGAGTTTAGGGGAATGGCAAATAGTGGCATTTTTCTGTGTTTTGCCTGTTTTTCTCACTAAAAATGTATTATTGAATGACAGAGATCACCCCCACTACCACCACCATTGCTTGCTATGGGAAATATATGAAGGCAACATTATCTTCATGCGGTTCTCGCCCTAAAATGCAATGTTGTCTGTGCTTCTATCTTTATGTAATTCCAAGGAATCAAAAGGCACCAATTCTGGAATTATGATGATGCACTATTCTGAGTCTGATGATGCCATTATTATTTAACCTTTCTTTGACGTGGAGGAGAATTCTATGGTCCAAGACTGAGGGCATGTTTTCTAACACAGGAGATATCTCTGGATATCTCTGGAGATGTTGCCTTTGGCAACTAATCAGCAATTACATTTAAACAGTCACCTACAAGTTAGAAAACAAAAGCAAAGATCTGACTGGTGCTATGGGCAACATCTCCAGAAAGCTCTGCAGACATTTATCTCCTGAATCTTTAAGCATTGTATACCTGGGAGATACTGTATATGGTGGCTCAGTATTTAGTGCTGCTGCTTTAACCCCCCCTTGAGTTATGATTTTAGTGTAGATTATGACTACTGATACAGTATGTTCTCCTTAAATTTTGATGCGTTTCTTCCCTTACTTTATTGTGGGAGATTAACTGGCATATGATGAAATTGGCTCTAATATGTGTGTGTTCAACAATCAAACTAGTCTGTGTCATTCTCTGGGGCAGCGACTATTTTGAGCAATAAGTCATGCTGCAAAACATGTTTTAGGTGTTGTTGAACGGATGAGAGAGGATTTTCCTAGTTTTACAGTTACAATACACGTGGGATAATGGAATAAAAAAGGGCAACATTTGTCAAGACTTAGATACTTCAAGCAAGCAAGCCAATGTCCTGTTGACCAATAAAAGCTAACTACTGAATGGTTGCTATGGTTGATCATTTTGTTCCTTAATATCCATAGATGGTAGGCTCTGAGTATCTGAAATAAGTGAGAATGATTGTAACCCATTCCAGACTTACTGCAATATGCTGAATCCTCAACACTTCCATCACAATCACATTCCCTTTGACCGGTTGGTTCTGCACTGGTACAGAGAGTTTCGGCAGAGCTGGGTACTTCTGGGGAGCTACTTCCAATCAAGGGCAAACCGGAACAGCTAATAAGTCTGACATCATCCAGGGCAATAAATCCATGGGTGCTTTGTATGATACCTTCAAAAGCAAGCTGTAGGTTGTTGCATCAGTATTTAGTTAATGTTAAATGCCATCATGGGATAGATTTATGTCAAGTTTTCACAGAAAGATGGCCAAGAAGACCATGTAGAATTACAACTACCAATACTCTGCAACAGCCCCTGCTGTTGGCCATAGTTTACCAACATCTGAAATATTTGTGAGAGAGTCTGTGTATGCAGATTTCCCCCTTACTTAGATGGATTCTGTTAAGCTAGCTTTGTTCACTAGTACCTTGGCCTTGACGGCAGAGCCACCTGCTTGGCTGTAAGAGCAGTTCTTAGTTTTCAATGCTGTGGAACGATATCTCTATTCTCTCCCACCAGTAACTCCCTTTTTTAAGTCTATAAAAATTCTATTATTCCATTGTTCAGGGTTCTGACTCTACAGTATGTGAGATCAGAATCCACAAAGCTTGTGTCAAACTTTGTGATCTCCAGTTCCAGAATTTCCACAACACTTGCCTTTTCCCATGTCTGCACCAACTTATCATGTGTCCAACATACATTGTCAATGTATTAAAATAGATACGGGATATCAAAATACAGAATATTTTAAGGCATGTTGTTGATTTATATACCTGTAGTTCCTTTATGTTTCCTGGTAGAGAAACTTTATGTTCAACCCAGATGCCTTCTGTTGATGCCCAGGTTTCAAACAGTATTGTTTTATTCTGAGTAGAATTATGAAAAATGATTATATAACAACATTGAAACAGCATTAATAACATCTGCATACTAGCAAGGGGAAGGGGAAATACTCCATTCAGTATTAAGAAGCAGGGATATGAATCATGTAAAGCAAAGGAGGGCATGGTTGGGGATTTACAATAAGTGCCATATTTGTTTTAAATAATGTTTAGCCGTCAAAATTATTTTTTTTTTCATTGAACCCAATTATTGAATTAAGATTGGAATGTTATTTAGTGATGACTAAATCCTTTGAGGTTACATGGTACAGCAAAAAGATTTTTCGAAAAAATGTATAATAAGCAAATAAGAAGAATGTTAAAATGCACATTACAAAATAAAAGCTGTCAGATTTCCTGATAAATTGCACAAATAAAAGTACTGAAAAACAACTGACAGTGATCCTGAAACCAATAATTTGTCCAACACTAAATTGTCTATTTTAAACCTACAGTATATAAGACGATTACAGGATCTAGATTTGCATTTTGCCTTCTGCTTATACTTTGTTAAGGGTTATCTTTTGAATTTAAGTAGATTTATCAAACATAGAACTGGAGACTCTTCTTGAAATTGTTCAGCATCAAATGCCCAATATTTTTTAATGAGAACTACTGTAGTTTCATTCAGACCTGTCCTTTAACCAACCCAAACAGTGGCAACATGCTGCTCACTAACTCTTGGAATGTTGCTCTCAGTGACCACAGAGCTTCCTGTAGGCTGCCAATCCTCATAGGGGTGCTACCAAATAACCAATCACAGCCCTTATTTGGTACTGTAACTAATTTCAGGCAAGACATTTGGAAACACATTAAACACCAGTAATATTCATGTCATCTTTCCCTAATTGGCCTTTAGGTTGGGCCCCAGCCAGGGACAGTTTGGGAACCTCAGATACTACATTCCAGTTGCAGAGAATGAAGGAACTTTATGTTAGCAATATTTTGCAGTTTAAGTAGAAAAAGTGGTGTGTACTGTAGCTCTGCTCCTGAGAATTAGATAGGATTGTTTAAAGGAAAAAGTTATAATGTATTGCAATTTACCTGTCTAGTTTTCATTAAAGAAAATTATTTGAATGTGATTTCTTTACCAATGAAGAACCTAAAATGACTTTACAGTTTTCATTTTAGTTAATTAATTATAAAGAAGTAATAAACCCCCGATCACTTGCTCTAATGAAAAATGTAAAAATTAGTGCTTACAACAATTTGGCTAAGGCTCAGAGAAAATTCATCAGCCAATTCATTGAATATAAATACAGAAAATCATTAATTAAAAAGCTACCACAAGACCTTCATGATTGATATAATTTTTGAAAAGACAAATTTAAAGTGCTAAGTGCTTGATTCCCAACAACTGTTTACAAAAAATTTTTTTTTTAAATTGTTACAAAGACCAATACCGGTCATTAAATAATTTAATGGTGAAAAAGAACTACAGAAATAGTTCAGAGATTGTTATACCATTTAAAATCAATTAATACAATTGTAGGTTAAATTCATTGTGTATATAAAAAGTGAGGTAAATGTGAAATAAATTAGTTAAATAGATTGACTGTAGTGAATTAAAAAGGATAATTAATTAAATACTGATAAAAAAACTATTAGCTCAGGTGCAACTCAAATAATTCATCAACCTGCATTTGGAAAAAAACAGTAGGAAAAGGAAAATTCTAACTACAATAGGAGACCTCTATTTTGCCAATACTAGGAGGCATTTTGATGATCTCCAAAGAAAATACCAATTATCAGACAATGCAAGATACCCAATGCTACAGATAAACCATTTACTACAAACCCATCTCCAGAATTATAAAACCATCAGAAGGAATACACATATGGAACTCCTATGTCGGGAAAGCAAATATGGGAAGGGGGTGTTATCGGACTGTTATAAACCGGTTCTGCAGAAGGATCCAGAGCTTAAATTCCTCTACCAAATCAGATGGGAACAAGACTTAAACATCTGACTCACCCCCCAGCAATGGGACAGAGTGTTTGCGGCACCTAGAGGAGCCACGTGAGGTACAAATCAAACAGAAACAAAAAAGTGATATTCCGATGGCACCTCACACCCTCCAAAATACGCAATATTATGACAAATGCTGGAGAGGGTGCAACACACCAGGCAAACTATACCACATGTGGTGGGACTGCCCCCAAGTGTCAAGATTTTGGAACTCTTTATTCACATTCTTATGAACTGAGCTGGATTGGATTATACCCTTTGAACCACAAATACTTTACTCTGTGACAGCGCCACAGCGGAAATTTTTATTCAAAAAATTTACCACAGTGGTTACACTCATATCCCTAAAGTGGAAACTAAACACTACCCACTCTCTTCAGGAGCTACTGGCATTGAACTAATGGAAGAGATGGCATCTATCAGAGAAAACAAAAGAGAAGCACACAACATCATATGGTTCATATCATATATGGCTAGAACCAGGAATGTGCAACAACTGCCAAACCCCCCAATCTCTATACTAGTATGGTGCAATAGGCATAACACCGTGCACAGATAACATCCCTAAGTCTATGGGGGGAATGTAATTAAAGTCGCAAAGAGCAAATCATTGCGGACCGACAAGATTAAAAATCGAACTGTAATTGTGAAGTGCTTGAAGGTGTCGTAAACCTTTGGAGCAAACATAGTGACTTTATTACATTGACAGCGCATTAGCGCAAACTATAAAATTCGAAAACGGCCTTCCACTGGTGGAAGTGGTCGCAAAAGGTATATTACATTCGCGCAAAGCTAAATTTGTTCGCGCAAAGGCTTACCTTTTTGCATTGCGAATAGTTTTTGCATTACCGACTTATATTACATTCCCCTATATGTAGTCTACTAACTCCACTTTTAGAGAGCATACTGTTTACTTGTTATCTTTTTTTTTCTTTCTTTTCTTGTTTAAGTTCCTATGTCTATTTACTACTGATATGCCAATGTAACCAAAATAAGGACACATGACACATAGAATTGTAATACATTACATTTTATTGAACCCGCAGAATTGTCTTTATGCTATACTGCTTAATGATACAAGTGGTGTACTTAATAAAGGACTTAAAAAAGTAGATAAATATCCATCTGGTCATCACCGAAGACAGTTTAGATTTTGCAAATTAAATCTTACCCCTTCATTGTACAGCAGAAGTCTAAAGCCATTGTCTTCCTCTGTCATGTAACTGAACTGGAACTGGCAGGCCCTGTCACTGACTTGGAGGACAGAGCTCTCGAGAAACGCACTTCTGTTGAGAGTATTGTTACTTCCTTCAACAAATATAAAATGCCCTGCAAAGGAAAATTGTGTTTACTTTACTAGTAAGCAAGAATAAATTAAATGACTAAGCAAACATTTTAGCAATCCTCATGTTATTTAGGTGCTTATGTTTACCTGGCCTTCACATTATTTTTTCTAAACCTATGAACTGATAACTCAAGAACCCATTATGCTTTAGTGTGACTTTTTTGCCCTTCTGAAGTTGACATGATTAATATCTTTTGGCCAAAATGGAAGAAGAAATTGGCTTTATTTATTACTATCCATTAACTTAGGACCAACTGGAATTTCAGAAGACTTTTACTATTTAGACGGAATTTCAATAACTACAAAGTAAACAACACTCCAGTTTCAAAGCCATCTTTCTAAAGCTTTAAAAACAAACATTTCCAGAGTCTGCCAGTAGCAATGCCAGTAGCAAGCATTACTAATTGGAGGCTTTGTAAATGATGCAGATAAAAAAAGATCAAAGTACAAGAAAACCATTTATAAACTTAAAGGGCAAGTCAAGCCCAAAATAATAATTTTCCTAATAAAAGAACCTTATTCTAAGCAAATACATTCATTACACATGTTCTATCGTGTTTAAGTTATTTGTATATGTATTGCTATTGAAAAAGTGTTTGTCCCTTTCTATTATCTTCCCTGATGACTGTTGATACAATGTAAGACAAGGCAGCTGATTAATAGACCAGTCTTTGCTGGGGAACCAATACTGTTGCAACAGTTTTTTAAAAGTAACAACAAGGAGTTAAACCAATGCTGCTTTCAATATTAAATATTAATTATTTTTGCAAATAACTTCAAAAACACTGGGAATTTGTAATGAATGTACAGTGTAAATATGCTTAGAATTATGTTTTCTTTTATTAGGCACATTTTTATTTTGGGGTTGACTTGCCCTTTAAAAATATATGTGACAGTATCTTTCCCCAACTTCATCCAAAATTGAGAAATGTTATCTTAAGTATTGTCATTTCTGTTTCCAAGTCACAGCCATGGAAGCATTCATGGGCAGACATTTATTGTGACTTGAAGGGTGGGGATTAATTGCCTGACTTGGGAAAAATGTGCATCCTATGTCATTCTGTGATTTTGTAGAGATAATCAAACACTTAAACATGAAAAGAGAATCGGCTGAATTTGGAAAAAATTAAACAAAATTTATATTATTTATAAACTTAATAAAATCTACAGGACTGGCTTCTAGGTATGAGTGACCTTTTTGCCTGATTCAGATTTTCAGTGAAAATGTGTATTTTTATGACTTTTAATACACATAATTGTGACTTTAAATCTCATAATTATGACTTTTAAAAGTCGAAATTATGACTTTTAAAAGTCGAAATTATGACTTTAAGGGGCAGATTTACAAAATTCACGTGAATAATTTGAAGTTCGATCGAATTTAATATAGATTTGAATTTTGAATCTTCGAATATGCAAATTAGGCAAATTCGACCATCGTATATTCAAATTCGAATAATTCAAATATTTGAATAAAATTTTATTCGAATATTTGACTATTCGATGGTCGAATAACTTCCCCTACTTCGCCAGAACCAAGCTACCGAATTGGGAAACATTATTTTTTGATCGAATAAAAAAAATTCAATCAATCAATTAAATCATTGAATCGATCGATTCGAATGATTTATCGATCAAATTTTTTTATTTTACTTCCCTTTTATTCATATGGTCGAATTTCAAATTTTTTTTTTATTCGAAATTCGACCAATGATAAATCTGCCCCATAATCTCATAATTATGACTTTAAAAAGTCGAAATTATGACTTTATATCTCATAATTATGACTTTAAAAGTCGAAATTATGACTCATAATTTTGACTTTTTTAAGTCATAATTATGAGATTAAAAATCATAATTTTGACTTTTTAAAGTCATAATTATGAGATTAAAAGTCATCATTATGAGATTTTGAAGTCATAATTATGAGTTTTAAAAGTCATAATTCATCAGAATTTTTTTTTTTTGCTGGCCCCAGTGCTCTTCTGTACCTATGCACTTGGCTTAAGAAAAAAAAAATACCCATTGATAGTGATGGCGAATCTATCCCATTTCCAGTGAAATTCGTAAATTGGCGAAAATTTGCGAAACGAGTCACATCACGTTTTTGACGCGAGTCGCATCACTTTCGATGCATCGCATCATTTTCGCTGGCATTTCGCGAATTTCTTTGGCGCTGGAGTTTCACGAATCACAGGAATTCGCCGTGAATTTGTGCCTGGCGAATAAATTTGCCCATCACTACCCATTGATCCAAATGCATTCCAGTGCAATATTTTAAACTGATTTGTTACCTTAAAGGACAAAGAACGTTAAACTACAGAAGTAGCTATAAATTTTGTGCTTGTGTGTTTTGTGCTTGTGTACCAGCCCAAGGCAACCACATCCCTTTAGCAGTAAAGATCTGTGTCTCCCCAGTAGATGCCCCAGTAGCTCCCCATCTTCTTTTCTGCTGATTCACTGATTCACATGCTCTGTGCTGCTGTCACTTACTGAACAATATAAGGTTGATTAGTCATTAATACAGATAATTACTACATGGCAGCTCAGAAACCAGTGCAACTAGCATCAGAATTTAAAAAATCAGCCCTGTAGCATCAATTTATTTTACAGGCCAATCTCATTTTTTTGCTTGATAATTTGCACAGCCCCCCTTAGCTTCTCAACAGCTGCTCGGAGCCCACTGAGCATGTGAGTGTCACAGACACTTTCCAAGATGGTGACCCCCTGTGACAAGTTTGAAGTCCTGGATCATTGCTGCTATTGACAAGCTGAAACTTTAGGCTGGTGCCATAAGTTCAGTATATAAAGCATGGCATTTTTAGTCATATTCATTTTTAGATGTTAGTGCGCCCTTAAAATATATTCTGTACCTCTATTCAGATTAACATAATGGCAAAGTTCTCAAAGTTACATTTATTTACACTGTAGAGTTTGCTACTTGGGATCTACTGTATTTGCAATGATTCTACATATAGCTCTCTCTCTCCTATGTAGCGCTACAGAATTTTAGTCCATGGTCAGGCTGCAAACATAAAAGCTAGGCTTGAAAATGCACATTATAGAATTGTACTCTTACTGAAGGCTAAAAATGGGTTACAGTTTGAGGGAATTTATGTGTAGCCTTTGCCAATATCCATAGCTGTGAAAGGAAGATATGCCAATGCGTTTGGTACTTCTGTCTGTTAATCTGATATTTTAACATTATCCATGGTTTGGTGCTCTTCTAGCAGCAGAGATGTCAAATTAGTAACGCTGCTGCTGCTGCTGTATATAGATAGAGACCCTGTCATGGAAACAGCAGATTTATGGTGATTTACTTTCAGTAGTTGAACTCGGAACAGTTCTACTTCTAATACGTAATTCTTGATCCGCTATCACTTGATAATGCGTAACTTTAATGCTGATTTTATGCAGCGTGTGGAATGTGTCAAGCAAGTGTCACCTTTTCTTGTCTGCTGACATTATCGACAGGGAACAAAAAGAAAGAATTGCTTACAGACCGGATGAGATAATATTATTCATATCAGTAAATGAATCTACTTTTATAAAAATTGTTTAAATTGCTCGCTTCTGCTAAATAAAAATTGAGTATTGTGTTAAAAATTGTACATTTTATAATATGAGTTTTTTTTGCTGAATGTTGTAATATTTTGTGAAGCAGTGACAATCTAATCAACAGAAAAGCTCCAAGGGCAGGTGCAGAGTGATTTACAAGCAAACAGGTGGCTCTGCCCTCAAGGCCAGGGCACTAGTGAAAAAGGCTAGCTTGAGAACAGAATCTATCCAAGTCAGGTCAGGGGGCTTCACCGGGGAATCTGCATGCACAGAATTATGTTCTTTCAGTACTGTGGAAGCTGTCTGCTATTTTTATAATCCATTCACTTGGCACAGATTCAGTGCAATATGCTTCTTCATATGTGCAGCAAAGTTACTGCTTTTTTTTTTGAATAATCACAATGTGATATTGTAGGGTAATCTGGCCGTGTAAGGCTAGCATAATACTGAAATATATCTTTAGTAGGGATGGGCGAATTTATTCGCCAGCAGCGAATTCCCACGATTCACGAAACACCCGAAAAGATTCGCTGGCGAAAATTTGCCTGAAAAAAAAAAAAACGAGACGCGCGACCAAAACGAAGCGACGCAACGAAAACGACATGACCAAAACGACGCAAAGAAAACGACGTGATGGAAACGACATGGCGCGCGTCAAAAACAGGACACACAACGTTTTGCTAATTTTTTTCGCCAATTCGCTAATTTTTAGGCGAAGCGAATCTGCCTAGATTCGGCCATCACTAATCTTTAGTAAAAATTGTTGCCATAATGGGGCAGATTTACTAAGGGTCGAAGTGAATATTCAAATGCAAAAAATTCGATATTAGAAGTAAGTTTTTGAAAACTTCGAGCATGGAACAGGCTACTTCGACCATTCAATTGGAATGGTCGAATAGTAAAATCCTTCGACTTCGAAGTACTGTCTCTTTAAAAATACTTTTTTTTTACTTCGCTGCCGAAGTGCTATGTTAGCCTATGGGAACCTTCTAGACCATTTTTCTAAGTTTTATTTTATCGAAGAACAAACCTTCGATCGTACTCTTAAATCACAGGAATGCCAAATTTGGTGAAGAATCCTTCGACTTCAATATAAGATGCAGTAACAACACCGGTTATAAGGTAAAAAATATATTTGTTAAATCTAATTTTAATGGATGAAGGAAAATTTGTGGAAAAAAGGAAAGCAAAGGCCATTGATTATCTTTAGCTATTTCCATAGAAATTTAACTTTACAAATCAAGTGAGAATGTTTCTTGGTTGTATTCTGCTTAAACTACTTTGCTTAGCCATTTATTTCACACAGTGTATGTCTTCTCTGAGACTATTCCAATGATTAGAAATGTAAATCTATGTTAAATGCTGTTCCTTCCAGTTAGTGTTTTACTGCAATTATTTTTTTGAATTCAAAACAAAAATACAATTAAAGTATTGTTCATTTATAAGTGAATGTAGCAGTGTTTTAGTCTAGATGGTTAAATTAAAGTGCACTTATTTCATTTACAGATTTTATAAACTTGGCAGTAAACAGAAGTTACTTTGTTTTTAGAAAATATATATATATTTTTTTAAATCTTTGAAATAATTTCTGAGAGGTCTATTTGCTAATTTCTGAGGTTGAGAAAAAACACAAGCAGTAAAAAAACACTAGCGAATCACATTGTTCCCTTGATTTTCAATGAGGCTAAAAAAACTTGTTTTAATGAACTGGGAAAATAAATATATATAATTAAAGATATAGAAAGCTGTAGAAAATTAAAGCTATATATAATTAAAGCTGTCAGGGATAGTGATGGGCGAATTTATTCGCTAGGGGCGAATTCGCGGCGAATTCCTGAGATTCGCCGCTGGCGCATAAATTCGAAATGCCAGCGAAAAACGAGTTGCGGCACATTTTTTTGTCGCGTCGCGTCGTTTTTGCCGCTTCAACTCGACTCGTTTTGCATATTTTTTTGCCAATTCGCGAATTTCGCTGGAAATTTGCAAATTTTTCAGCGAAGTGAAACTGGGTAGATTCGCCCATCACTAGTCAGGGTCAATTATCATTGACTCCTATTAATGCTCTCCAGCTTTTATTTATATGGTGACTTTTAATGGTTTTATTCAGTGAATATTCTTAAGTATATTTTTGGTTTTTCAACGCATTTTTTTACGTTTTTTTCATTAGTGGAAAAAAACATAAAACTTGACTTGTGATAAAATGGTCCCTTAATATTTAAATGTATATAGTATTGTGATTTTGATTTTATTGTGATTGTGTATTTTCTACATTTTAAAAAAAATCTAACAGCTAATAAAATATGTCACAAAAATTTATGTGAGATTGTACCATTGTTTATTATGTTGTTTTTCCAACAGTTGGCCTACACGCTATTTTAAAGTGACATTTGTAAATGCATTTTCCTGAATGTACTACAATATATGCATGTACTGAAGATGGACATTTTGGTCCTACTTGTACTTTGACTTTGAGGGGGAGGATGTTTTATTTTTAAAAACTTTAACATTTCCAAATGCATCAATTTGCAAACAAAGGGCAAGATTCAATTCAGTGAGAAAAACTGATTTCATGATTTCTCAAGTGAAAACTCATGAAAAGATACAATTCGAGGAGGGAACATTTTTCTCCTGAGTCACTTCCAGTTTCTTTCCATAGACGAGTTTTCACATGATAAATAACGATGGGCGAATTAATTCGGCAGTCACGAATTCCCGCGAGTCGCCGCTGGCAAATAAATTCACGAAATGCCAGCAAAAATTCGAAAACCAAAATCGCTGCGACGCGCATCAAAAAGTGCCGCGACTTGTTTCGAGAATTTTTTGCCAATTTGTTAATTTCGCTGGAAATTCACTAATTTTTCAGCGAAATGGGATAGATGTGCCCATCACTAATGATAAACTGTGAGATAAGTTTTTCTGAATTGAGCCCCTCAAATTAAATATTGTCCATGACTATTTACATGATAATCCTTTCTCACTGAACGGAATCTGGTTCAAAGAAGGAGAAAAGAAGAGACAGAAAGAAAATACATAGCCAAGGGAATCCTCCAGAGGCAACAGAAAACAGACAACTGGGACAATTATGATGAGTGTTCAGTATGAATCTGACCATAATGTCCTTTAAAGATGCCAACAACCATTGCTATTGAGAAATTTGATGGATTTTATGTAAACAAAGCTGAAAATCAAGGTTGTTTCCTTCAGCCAGAGTGAGGTAAGAGTCTTTTCAAAAAGGATTACCAGCTTTATTTAAGTCTTGAATAGGGACATTAAGGAGCAAATAGAGTAGTGAGTTTGGAATATCATGATTTATAAACTGTTTCAATAGTTTTTATCCAGAATGCTTTAGCTATGGAACAAGACCACCAGAAACGTATCAAGGAGTCCGTTTCTAAAACTCAGTGGGGAGCAGTAGAATCGATTTCTATATTTCCTTTAGGGCATAAGATATAGTGATGAGTGAAAAATGTAGCAATGTACAGATTTACTGAGAACTTCCGCAAATCGCTAGTGGCAAACATTTCTGTGAACTCACAGCAAAAATTCACTACATGGCTATTTTGCTTGTCACAAAAAAAAACATATGTGCACTAATCCTTCCATATCAACCATCCAACCCACTGTCTATATAAGGACATACACATAAATACATGGTTTATTCATTTTAATGTGGGATAAAAAGCAAAAAATAAATTGTTGCTCAACAAAATATTCGCAACAATGTTTTGTGAATTTTTCTGTTCAGCAAAACAGGACACATACGCTCATCCCTAGTAAGATACCGGATTTGTTTTTAATTGCCATGGCATGAAATTTTGTAAAATACTTTGATAATATGCAGTAAGTAAAAGAGTCAGCAATATTTGGATTATGAGCCTGGCAGGCCCAGATTTGCAGATGTTTCGGTAAAATTTCTCGATGTTGAGACTGTAGATTATTGAACTCCTTTGGATTCATCCCCAATGTGTGTATCTAAATATACTCAGGACAAAGGCATCTTCTATATGAAGTAAATATGAACTGAATGTGAGTGGCAGATGATAGGAGAAGAATACATCTTGCCACACATCATTTCTGGGAGTTAACCTCATTCAGGTCAGATCATGTCTGTTCATTCATGTGCCATCTGGATTTGAAGACTGGATCAGTTATTCATGACTGAAAATGGCGACTGTGTTATGCTGAATGTGGTTGTCATACATATTATGGCTTTCTGTCTTCTATATTTTCAGGTGGCTGTAACTGTTTTGCTCAATAGAGTTTCAAATGTATGATTCATAAAAAAAAAGACGTATTTATAACTTTTTATACCGGATGATCATTTTAAGTTGTGCGCTAATCACAAACTGCAGATCTTAATTTTCTAAAAAAAAAGGAAAGCTGAATAGCAAGATTGATAGTAAAATAACCGTCTTTCATATATGACATTGAGTACAAGCCAGGAACTGTAAATGTCATATTTAATTGCTTGTTCCATTTACTGCAAGGGTCAACACTCCACAATAATGAATACAATTAAACTTTTGCTTTCATTTCAGGTGACTTCTCATAAAGTTTTTTCATGTGAAGTATATGAATTACGTTGGGTTTTTATTACTTTCAACCAGTAAAATCACTGGTGGCAAATAAAATGATGAAGAATATTTTGGAATGGTTAGCACAATCTGAATAAGAAAAGTTTGCAGTTATTTCTGGTAATCAAATTATAAACAGAATAGGGGGAGATTTTTCAAAACTTAAGGGTAGGGACAGACAGGGAGATTCGGGGAGATTTTGTCGCCTGGCGTTTTTAGCAGGCGACAATCTCCCCGAATTTCCTTCTCCCTGTCTGCCGCTAGTATAAGTGATAAAGCGCCAGCGCCTGTGCACACGCGGCCTCAAGAGGTATCTTCGGGCGATTCCGGAAATCGCCGCGCCGCGTCTGCACAGGCGCTGGCACTTTGTCCCAGGAACGATTGGCAGACAGGGAGAAGGAAATTCGGGGAGATTGTCGCCTGCTAAAAACGCCAGGCGACAAAATCTCCCCGAATCTCCCTGTCTGTCCCTACCCTAAGGGTAAGGGCATACAGAAAGATTTGGGGAGATTTAGTTGCCTGGGGACTAATCGCCTCTTTGTCTGGACAATCTCCCCGAACTGCCTTCCCGTGCAATACCACTGGCTTGAATGTAATCGCTAGCGGTGTGGTTCACGAGGAAACTATGGGTGACTTCGGAAAACAAAGCGACACGAGTGCCATACCGATGGCGACTTTTCATTCAAAAGTTCGGGGAGATTGTTGCCCAGAAGAAGAGGCAAGTAGTCACTAGGTGACTAAATCTCCCCGAATCTGCCAGAGTGTCGCTACCCTAAATAGTTTTCCAGGTAAAATGTTGTGTTTTGTTGTTGGTCAATTTCTTTGAAAGAAGAAGAAATAAAGTATTTTTAGATAGTGTGCCTCTAACTATCAAACTAAGGAACACCAAGGTATTCCCACTATTTAAACACTAGTGATGGTCGAATCTGAAAAATTTGCAGAATGGTGAAAATTTTGTGAAGCGAATTGAAGTCAATGCGCGTCAAAATAAATTTGACATGTCAATTTTGACGTGAGCGACAATTTTTTATATGCGCGACTATTTGGTACAAATGCATTAAGGTTAATGGGCGTCCAAATAATTTTGACGCTCTGCAAATTTGACGCAAGTGACAGTTTTGACTCATGGTAATTTTGACACATTTATCAGTTCCTGACAGTCAAAAGTCATTCTGAGCTATGGGGTGTTAGAACTCAGTGGAAGCAAAAAGCTCTATCACCCCACTGAATTAGTAAGTAACATGAAATTAATTGACAAGGTGTTAAAACAAAGCATTTAAATAGGGGCTTAATACTTTTGTAGATATGTATCAATATTAATAGGGACTTAATACTTCTTTCTAAACAGCCAGTTATAGGATGCTAAGTATTTCAATTGATTAGACTTTGTGGAGTGATGAGTGAATTCAATGACACATTTTTTAAAAAAGATTTGATGTATTTGAATATCAATCAGAAAATACAAGATTTATTTTATGAGGAATTACATTTTCTTTTTTATGTTTATCTCTTATTTCCACATTTATCTGTTGAAAAAACAAAACATAATTTAGATATAAAAACTTATGATTTATAAAATTTTCTGAAAGACAGGTATGGGACCTTTTATCTAGAATGCTCAGCATCTGGGATATTCTGGATAATGTATCTTTCTGTAATCAGGATCTTTATTCCTTGGGGCAAATTCACTAAAGCGTGAAAATGCACTAGCGACAGCTTTGCCGGCATTCGCCACACTTCGCCAGGCCAATTTTCACCAGAGCTACGCAAATTCACTAAGAAGCGAATTTGCACTCAGGGCTGCGAACAGTAGCGAAGTAGTGCTACTGTTACTTTGCCAGTCAAGGCGCATTTACGCTAGCAAAGCCTAATTTGCATACCGCGCGAAATTAAGCGTATAATAGAAGTATATGTTACAGCCACTACATTACATTACACAAGCCCAGGAAACCTTTAATACAGAAAATAAAGTTGTCCTATTGCCCTAAACATGTGCCAACTGTATAGCTGAGTTGCCATATGTTAGGAAATATAGGGGAGTAATGAGGGTAACCCTAAAAAATAATTTCGCTGTTTTTCAGACTATCACCCAACAAAAGCTAAAAGACACCAGCGTTTTTTGGAACTTAGAAAAAAATAAAAAAACATTTTTCAAACTCCAATCTATTGTATTGAACTTCGCCAGGTCTGACCTGGCGAAGTAACATCTAGCGTAAGAGGTAACGTTCACAAAAATTTTCATCTTAGTGAATTAGCATAGTTACGTCCCTTCGTCAGTTTGCAACTTCGCCTGGCGGAAGGGTGCGAAGTAGCCCAAGTCTATCTACTTCGCTAGCGAATTTTCGCCAGGAACACTGTTAGTGAATCGGCGAAGTTGCGAATTTATGTCATGCTGGCGAATTAGCGCTAGTGTTACACACTTCGTGCTTTAGTGAATTTGCACCCTTAAGTCTACTAGAAAGTCTTGTACAAATGAAATAAACCAAATAGGTTGGTTTTGCTTCCAATAAGGATTAATTATATCTTAGTTGAGATGAAGTACAAGGTACTGTTTTATTATTATTATTATTATTATTATTATTATTATTATGGGGAGAAAGGAAATCATTTTCAAAAATTTGGATTTGATTAAAACTGAGTTTATGCAAAATGGCCATCCATAATTGAGAGCTTTTTGGATAACGTGTTTCTTGATAACTGATCACACAAGAACCTAGGGGCTGAGAAAGAATGCTTAGTCTAATATAAAATAAATAAAAGGAGTCATTTGTAAACAGGGCAAAGTCAAAAAGGGTAAAAGTTGAAGTTCTAGTAAAGTTCCATTACAGAACATTCCTGTATAAAGACTTATACAATTCCATTTTTCGGAAATTGGAAAAACTGATGATGTTTGGCCAAAGTACAGCTCTGTATACACTACTGTTCCTGTGAGGACTATGTATGGTTTCTGAGCAGTTACTGAGACATAAAGAATAAAAACTATAGGTTAAAAAGGAAGTAGAGAAGCCAAGTAGAAACAACATGAATGAGAAAAGCTTAGTTTCACAGTATCAGGCCAGGCTGTTTCACATTCTATTGCAACAGGCAAAACACTGTTCCATCCGAACCCCTTAGGAGGTGTAAGATCTCCTCCTGAGTTCTGAACAGTATTAGCAGTGTCTCTCCTTCACACAAAACCAGGCAGCTACTGGCAGACAGACAGGTCTCACTAACAAACATTCCCTGCTAGCAAGAACTGCAATTGGCAAGCAGCATGTCAGAGTTTCCAGTGTTTTAACCCTCAGATTGATTTGTTGAGTTACTAAGTATGTTTGTTTCCACTTAGGAATAGTTTGATGTTGTAGAGAAATATAACCAATTTAATAGTTGTTAATATTCAAATTAAAGAATATTTGAAACTTATTTTTTTTTTTTGCAATTGTTGATTGTTTTAACAACCATTAAATGTTGGCGCTACAATTCAACTTGTTACAGTCCAGTCAGATTTTATGCCACAATGTCAAAGGGCAAGTTGAAGACCTCTCCCATCTAATTAATTTAATTATTATGCGGATGTGCCATCCAAATGCTACTGCACTTTAACATTGTGGCACATGTTATACTCAGTGGTTCAGTCTATGGACAACATTGTGCCTCCTGGGCAAACAGACAGAATGAATCGGTTCTGTAAAATATACACTGA
The DNA here is from genome assembly GCA_024363595.1 of Xenopus borealis. Classification (NCBI taxonomy): domain Eukaryota; kingdom Metazoa; phylum Chordata; class Amphibia; order Anura; family Pipidae; genus Xenopus; species Xenopus borealis. The sequence continues at coordinate 24,431,222 of CM044441.1, forward strand.
CTGTAGAACTTTGTCATTATAGGTATGGGACCTGTTATCCAGAATTCTCAGGACCTGGAATTTTCTGGATAAGGGATCTTCTCATAATTTGGATCTCCCTAGCTTAAGTCTATTTAAATAATACTTAAACATTAATTAAACCCATTATAATTGTTTTGCCACCGATAAGGATTAATTATATCTTAGTTGGGATCAAGTGCAAGGTACTGTTTTATTATTACAGAGAAAAATAAAATAACTAAAATAAAATAATAATTGTTTGATTAAAATGGATTTTATGGTAACCATGTTGGAAAATGTGAAATATGGTTGATTATGGATATATGTTTCAATTTTGTGGACTGTAAAATCAAACAAGAACAAAAAAGGATTTTATGGGATAACAGGTTTCCAGATAATGGATCCCTTACCTGTAGAATGTAGAAATATATGTGCTTATCTGTTGGTTTGAAGGAGTGAATAAATAGACATTAGACACACTCAAGGCCAGGAAAGGGGTGAGAATACCCATGGAGAAGACTGCTTAATATAAATGGAAATATTATATATATATATATATATAATAAACAATTAATGCTTGTCTGGTGTTCACTCTTCATCCTGTATCTCATATACAATTTACCTTAAAGCTGGGTTTTGAGAAATATCAGCTTAAGCAATAAACAATGCTTCAAATATCACTTTAAATGGCCTGCTGTGCTCCCTCATCAATTGATTGGGACCTCTCCCTTTTGGAATCCCTGAATAAAGATGGCCATAAACAGGTTGATAATAAGCTACCTGACCAGATAAAGTTGACGCGACGCGCGTCAAAAGCGTCCCGCGACTCGTTTCGCGAATTTTTCGCCGATTCACGAATTTCTCAAGAAATTTGCGAATTTTTCGGCGAAGCTAATTGCGGGAGATTCGCCCATCACTACCTGTGATTTTTCATTCATTCACATTATATTTTAATGTGTGCTACCTATAGGATTTGTTGCCTGCATTTGGTCGTTCCGACAAGATCTGACAGAAAACGCTTGTGGAGTTCAGCATTAGAGACATGAATAATTTTGCATAATGCATTTGGCAGCACTGTATTTATAAGAAGTGGGCAGGGAGTATAGAACACAGGCACCCGTCACATAACTTTTTCTTCATTCAAATTAGGGAACACTGGCTGCACCATAATTATCCACCACACAATAGCTGCTTTGCACTTGCCAGCACCAGTCTCTACACCCCATGCTGTGCTTTATGACAGAGCATTGATCCTGCTGCAAGTCCTAAAAAAGAAAAAGCCCAAAGGGACAAAATATTTGATCCACTTATGCACGGTTGGAATGGGCCAGCGGGACAACAAACCCTGCTGACCTCAGCACACTTTGGGGCAAATTCATTAAAGCGCAAAGCGTCTAACGCTAGCGCTAATTCGCCAGTGTGATGTCAATTCGTAACTTCAGAAATTCACTAACACCGGCTCTGGTGAATTTACGCTAGCAAAGTAGATAGACTTGCTCAACTTCGCACCCTTACGCCAGGCGAAGTTGCGCACTGACGAAGGATCGTAAATTCGCAAATTCCCTAAGATGAACATTTTCCTGAACGTTACCACTTACGTTAGACCAGGCGAAGTTCGATACAATAGATAGGAGGTTGAAAATTTTTTTTTAAAAAAGTCCCAAAGAAACGCTGGCGTGTTTTACCATTGGAGGGTGATAGTCTGAAAAAGATCAATATTTCCCCCCCCCTACATTTCCTAACATATGGCAACACAATACAGGGGGCACATGTTGGGCAATAGGACAACTTTATTTAATTTATTAAAGGTTTGTAGTAGAATGTAGTGGCTGTACCATATACTTGTATTACTGTACATGTTAAAGTTCCCGCCGTATGCAAATTAGGCTTCGCTAGCGTAACTGCGCTCTGCCTAGCGAAGTAACACTAGCGCAACTACGCTACTTTTTGCCGACCTGAGCGTAAATTTGTACTTAAGTGAATTTGCATAGCGCTGGCAAAAATTCGCCTGGCGAAGTTCTGACGAACACTAGCGAAGCCAACGCTGGCGAATTTTCGGATCTTAGTGAATTTGCCCCTTTGGGTGAGTCTGACAAGACTGGAGTGGGGGGCTCTGAGGTGGCAGTCCCAGTGGGCCCCAGACACCCCAGTCCGACACTGCAGTTGCAACAGAAGCAGTAGCAAATGACTTACATTTTATAAATAGTTATTCAGTTTGGACTTTACATGGATAACTCAGGCAGAAAGCCACAATTAATTGATCACATATTATTTTTCTTATAGCCTTAAGAAAATGCATACTCACATATTCAGATTTAAAGTCCTTATCTGCAACATTATGTTTTCACTTTTCCCTCTCTATCGTTGATCTGATATAATGTAATTGAAGGGCAGCCAATCCGTAGCTTTCCAGCTATCAATAGGAGTTGGCTGGCCCTGCTTAAATTCCTAAGCCCTGTTAGATAGTACAGATTTCTGTGACACCTTGGGTGGAAAATAAAGCGCTTAAAGGTTAACCTTGCACAGCTTCAGATAAACAAGTTGGCTTTTTTTCATGCACAATTATCATAAATCCAAAATGTAAGGGCTGAGAAGCGAGCATCTGTTTTAACCTTTTCTAAGCTTTAGTCTTTCACTTTGGGAAACATATCAAATTCAACAAATGCCAAAGATCAATCCCCAACCTTTTCTTTCTGAATTTTGACATTTATAAGGCAGATTACACCTTTCCCTCCCTTGGATAGCAGGCTGCAGCGATACCAAAAATTGCACACAATGCTAATAGAAATAACCTTTATCAGACAAAGCAGTAGGGGGAGGAATCATTGCTGGAAATGTTGGATGAATAAAACTTCATCCTGACTGAAGGATAACTTTTGGGCTCACGTATTTTGCATCACTGCTTTTGATTATTGATTAATAATGTAGAAAATAATTCGGATCTTTGCACTGATTTCAATTGATGAGTCAGTCGGATCACATGGGGGAAGTTCGGTGCAGCCTCTGCTGTTTACTGGAAGATGAAATCTTCATACACTTCCTAATAAGCCAATACTATGTTGAAGGACGTCAACCCAAAAAATACATTTTTGCCTACTAAAAGAAAACATAATTATAAGCAACTTTCCAAAATAAATGTATAAAAAATTGTTGGTGCTTTAAAAGTTATTTGTAAATGTAATTGCTCTTGCAAGCAGCATTTGCGTGATTTCTGGTTGTTACAATGTTAAACAATGTTGCAAAAGCCAGTCCCTTCCAGCAAGACAGGTCTCTTAATGGGTTGGCTTATGTACATTGTTTCAAAACCCAGAGCCACCAGTACAGAGAATAGAAATGGACAAACACTGCTTTCAATAGCAATACATGTACTACTAACTTAAAAAAACATAGAAAATGTGTAATGAATGTATAATGCAAAGCTGCTTAGAATCATGTTTTATTTTATTAGGCAAAAAATAATTTTTGCCTAATAATTTTTTTTTAAAATGTCCTTTAAACTCACAGCATTGTCTTTTTCAAGATTTATTTGATTCCTGCATATGTCCCTCCCCACTTATTCACTTCAACTGCATTCACAGTTTTTTTCTGAATATATAAACTTTCCGGGACCTACAATTGCCCAAACAATTTAGAGTCTTGCCATCCTCTGTTCATCATTCTCCCCATAACACCCCATTTTCCATGTTTCCTGATCATACCTTGTTTCTGGAATGCTTGAACATCTTGCATTAGGAAAGTTCCCACTCTGATCTCAAAGATCCTTAAAAATCACTTTCTATGCATTTGTTCCCCTTCCTACTTTGTTTCAATCTCCTCTTCCTTAAAAACTGTAAGCTCTTCAGCACAAGGACCTCATTTGAACTGTGTATTGATGCTGTCTAATTTATAATTATACCCCTATTTTTGTTTGCAAAGAACTGTGTATATTTTGGGGTGCTATATTAATAAAACAAAACAGAACTTGTGAATGTATAAAAACAGGTATGGGATCTTTTATCCAGAAAGCTCTGAATTACGGAAAGGCCATCTCACATAGATAGTTATGGGAGAATAAATTCGGCAGGTGCAAATCCACCAGCAAATAAATTTGCAAAACTGGCTGGCAAAAATTTGTTGCATCAATAAAATGTTGTCTGCGACTATTTTAAGTCTAAATTATTCTTAAGTCTATTATTATTTTAAGTCTAAAATATTGTGACACCCATTGACTTTAATATTTTTCATAGTTTTTTAATGATTTGCAAATTTCTTCTGTTTCTTTGCAGCTTTCAAATGGGGGTCACTGACACCATTTAAAAACGAATGCTCTGTAAGGCTACAAATTTATTGTTATTGCTACTTTTTATTACTTATCATTCTATTCAGTCCACCTCCTATTCATATTCCAGTCTCTTATTCATATCAATGCAGGGTTGCTAGGGTAATTTGTACCCTAGATACCAAATTGCTGACACTGCAAACTAGAGAGATGCTGAATAAAAATCGAAATTACTATAAAACTACAAACAATAAAAAATGAAAACCAATTGCAAATTGTCTCAGAATATCACTCTCTACATTATACTAAAAGTTAACTCAAAGGTGAACAACCCATTTAATGTTTACATGATTCTCTAGTAGACTCAAGATATGAAGATAAAAATTATGTAAAGATCCATTATTCAGAAAACCCCGGTTCCCAAGTATTCTATCTGGATAACAGATCACATACCCGTAGTTAATTTAGGTTGAAAAAAGACCAAAATCCAAATTCAATTATCCACATGAAATCCAGTGTACATACATACACACAAACCAACACCCTCTATACTCTCACATAAACTATATATACCAATATCCATGCCTGCAGGTGTCACTGTGCACAATAGTTTACTGTGCATACACTGTACTTTCTATACTGCTTAAAAGGGTAGAGTTCAAGCTACTGTTGAAGTGTAATGGCTGCATGAACCTGCTAAAAAAGTATACACTGCTCATCCTAGGCTACCAAAACTTAACAAATTGGCGACGAGATGTCTCTTCTACCTCTGCATTAGCCTGCAGCATTTCTTCCAAACCCTGTGAGACTACCATACCTTTTACTGCTTGGATATGTATGTTTGAAAATTACATTATTGCTAGTGATGGGCGAAACTCCTGCGTTTCGCTTCGCCAAAAAATTCGCGAATTTCCAGAGAAATTCACGAATTGGCGAAAAATTAGCGAAACGAGTCGCGTGTTGCGTCAAATGCGTCGCGTCATTTCCGACGCGTTGCGTCATTTTCGGCTCGCGTAGTTTTCGGCGCATCGCGTCAAAAACGACGCGCGACTCGTTTTTGTTGGCGAATTTTTCGGCGGCAAATTTTTGCTGCCGTTTCGCGAATTTATTCGCCAGCGGCGAATAGCGGGAATTGCCCGTGAATTCGCCCCTGGCGAATAAATTCGCCCGTCACTAATTATTGCTGCTGACCAAGGGAAGATTTCTGCTGCTAGAAAGAGTGCTTTACTTATTCACTGTCTGGGAGCAGAGGGAAAGCATATATTCTATACATTACCATTACCTGATGAGACTTCTGAAACTGCTCTTACTGCTATAAAGAACTTTTTTGTTCCAAGAGTAAATGTGGTTGCTGAAAGATACAAATTCCGCCAACATGGACAGCGTAATGGCGATTCTAAAGTACAACTTGTAGCAGCTTTAAAAGAGATGGTTGTTACCTGTGAGTTTGGGAATCTAACAGATAAAATGCTAAAAGACCAAATAGTGGAAAAAACAAACTCACCTTGCATTAGAGAGAGACTGCTCCTAGAGCAGAATGTAATCATTGCAAAGGCTATTACAGTTGCTAGCCAAACTGAAACAGCAGTGACAGAGGCTAACAATCTCTGTTAGGGAACTGATGTGAATGTACAGACTGTGAATCCAGCACAGTCACAGGCAGAATGCAATGCTAAGGAAAGGGATTCACCTACACTGAAAACCGTGCAGCAAATACAAAAAAATACTGCTTCCACTGTGGTTCAGCACAACACACTGAAATTATGCTACATGTCCTGAAAAAGCTGTGGAGTGCCGCAAATGCAAAAAAGTAGGACATTTTGCTAAGATCTGCTGTATATCTGCTAAAGATGTTCATGAAGTTACTGCTTCAAATGTTCCGGTATTAAGTGTGGATAAAGCTGATACATTTATTCCAGACAAGTTTATATGCATTGTCAATGTCAATACTGCTTCTGCTGACAAGGGGCACTACATTAACCCGATGCTTGATACAGGTTTGGCTGTTACAATACTACCAAAGAATAGTTTCTTGAAATACTTTGCAAAAGATCCACTTGTTGCACCTGCCCTGAGACTGGACAGTTACTTAAAGGATCCAATCCCTGTGCTTGGTTGCTTGCCAGTGACTGTACAATTTGTGAATAAGGGTACTGCTATACTTGGAAGGGATCTCTTTGCAGCATTAAACGTACAGTTAGTTAGTTGACAGTCTCATTAATACAGCACCAGTGCCTGCCACATAATCAGTGTCTAAAATGTCACCACAAAGCAACACTTCATTGGGCTGTGCTCAGAACTTTGTACACAAAGTTAAGCTGCAACCAAATGTAAAACCAGTACGCCAGAAATTGAGGTGATTGCCCTACTCTCACAGGAACTAAAGAAACTGGTAGAGCAAGACATGATTGAAAAATCCAAATCCTCCAAATGGGTTTCACCAATCGTCGTAACAATGAAGAAAGTATTCAAGGTATTCGATTGTGTGTTGATCTCCGTGAACCTAATAAAGCAGTTGTTATGGATTATCATCCTTTGCCACACAGAGGAAATATTTACAGAACTGCTTATCATCAAGAATTACTGCATGAAGAAAGCAGAGACCTCACTGCAGTTATCACCCATGATGGTTTGTTTCGGTTCAAGTGTGTACCTTATGGACTGGCTTCAGCACCAAGTTGTTTTTAAAGACTGTTGTCTTCTATACTCCATGACATACCTTGTGTACAATTATACTTGGATGATATCGCAAGTTACATGTTGCAGTTATCAAACTTCCACAAAATAGTGTTCCTACAAAATCCTCTGCTGACATTGTCAAACATCAAAAAGCCAAATGCAAGGCTTATACTGACAGAAAAGGTGATGCACTTTCAGCCTGGATCTTCAGAGTTAAGAAACTAGAACCACTAAAACAATAACAATCTAAATCTACTACACAACTTGTGAAGTTAAAACAGAATTGTTTGTATAATGTAAATCATCAGCTCACTTTACCTTCTGCAAAATCCCCCCTATTTCCACTGCAGTTCTAGTTGAGGCAGGCATCTTGGATTTCACTGACTCCTCCTACCAATGTCTTCACAGTCAACTGCAGCTATGAAATCTTGCACATGCTCAGTTGAAATTTCTTGGCTGCAAAATAAACCTTCTAAGCTATTCTGCCAAATTTCTGTGTTAGCTGCTGTTCAGTAGTGCCACCTAGGCATTCTGGGTATAATACTCAGGGCAGTGCTACAATCTGAGCATGCTCGTGAACTCATTTACATGTTGTAGTCACAGTAAGGACTCCCTCAGAGAAAGAACCCATTTGATAAAGTATGTTTTTTTTTAAAAACTCCACTTTTCCCCCCAAAAAAACTGTATATGTAGTTAAGATTGCACTGTTCAAATTATTAATATGTGTTTAATTTTGGCTGTGACTGGTGACCTTTAACCTGCTAATAAAGCATTATACACTGCTCATCTTCAGCTATCAAAATATAACACCATATTAATTGTACAGTTTAGTATCACTGTAGCCCTGGTTATTAGGCTTGTCCAAGAAATCATCCTAGCCACTCTTAAAAGCATTAACAGAATCAGCCATCACAACATCACCTGGCAGTGCATTCCACAACTTCACTGTACTCACTGTGAAGAACCAAGTACGATACTTCAAATGAAAGTCCCTTTCCTGTAGTCTTAAGGGGTGGCCTCTGGTGCAGTGATCATTTTTATGGGAAAGGTCCCCTGCTATTTGTCTATGCCATAAGGAAATATATTATTTCTGTAATCAAATTTAGGACCTGATTCTTGTGACATACTGGTTCCTCCTCTTCTCCAAGTCCAAGGAATATGCTCAGGTGAGACTCTTGTAATCCACCCACACATGCTTTCATCAAAGTCACAGGAAGGAAAGGCATCTGAGGAAACACAAATGTTCATAGCAATGACCATTACAATTTTAGTTTTGAACATAAGGCCATTAAAAAGTCAAATAAAAGATTTGGTAAATGTTAGATATGTGTATGACTATGAAGATTCTTTATCAACAAATTATCGTGCGGTTAGTGGGATACAAACGATCGTACATCTTATGATTTTTCGTCCGACATCGGTCTGAAAATTGATCGGCCAGGTTAGAAAATCTTTATCGGTCCCCATGCAATCTACCTATGTTTGCAGGGCCAAGCAGGCAGCAACCCTTCAGTTTTGATGGCAATATCACCTGAAATGTTCTTTTTAGTTGGGCACATTTAAACGATCGTTTTGAGACGATTGTGGTCTCACGATAACCATTGGATCTTTCAAAAATCTTTATGTCTATGGCCAGCTTTAGCTAGTCAATCTCTGATTTGAGGGTAATACAGTTTCGTGGTTGCAATTGTTTTGTGTCTATGCATTTCTGATATTTGGGGGCAATATTGGGGGGCAAAATGGATTTATGGCTCCTGCTGACAAAAATACATATTGGGGGGGGGGGGGGGGGGCATTGTGGATTTTTTGGCTGCTGGCACATATACAGATTGGGGCAGTATGAGGGATTGGCTGCTGCTGGCTCAGGTATTTGGGGCAATATGGTGTCTGCTGGTAAAAGGCACACGTATGTTTGGGGCATATGATGGATATTTGGCCCCTGCTGGCACAGGTACAAATTAGGGGAATTATGATGTATTTTATTTTGCTGCCATTGGCATAGGTGCAGATTGGGGGTAACAATATGAAAAATGTTTTGTCTTATGCTGGCACAGGTACAAATGGGGGCAATATGATAGGTACAGGTACATGGGATAACATGATGGCTGCTGGCACAGGTACAGGGGGCAATATGAATGGTAAGATGGGAAATTGTAATGCAGGGCTGGATGGGGGGAGCACGTATTGATGCCCTTGACTAGAGTGCCAAAATACCTTTGCCCGACCCTGTATGCACCATTCAACAGAGAGGCATAATAAACACAATTAGTACCAATATGCAGAAGGGTAAGGTGCATGTTTGAATGCAGTTACCTCTATTGAATAGCATCAATTTGTTTTATGTGTTTTAGCATGTCAACATTTAAACTTATTGTGATCAGTGAAGCAGCAAGAGGGAATCAGGCAAATATTAGGTGTATGATGTCTTATCACATACAACAAGGGCTGATGCAATGAACACAGTTCTTGTGTTATTGTGCAGCCAACCCATGAAATCATTGCCTTGTTTGATACAGTATATATGATAGGGATACATCTTCACTATAGCATTGGTATGCGTGAGATTTCATTCAATGTCCGTGGTGACCCTTTCGGTGCAATGTTCAAGTGAAGGTTTGTATTGCAAACATAATGGCTGCACAAAGTTCATGCATCTGCGGCACATTGAGCACAAAGCGTAGCCAGACAATTAATAATTGAGGGAAGCAGACTGCCGGCACACTAGCTCCAGGTAGTCTTTATGTATTTTTATAAGTTCAAGAGCACAAGGGAGTTGTACCCTTGCGCTGTGTAAGAATTGAAGGAAGACAAGGAGAGCAAATCACTATTTTCTTTAAAACACGGTCAACATATGTTTTATTCATGGTCAGTAGAAAAATGTATCTTTGCTGAAAAACAGCATTTTAATGAGATGTCAAGTTATTGCAGGTATATTTCATTTCTTACAGTCATCTGAAGTGCCAGTCGGAACAGTTTAAATGACATGTTTAGTAAATCAAAAGACTGTAAGACATCTATATGTCAATTCATTTAATTAATAGTGAACAACAACATAAGTGCAGGCAGTAGTCACTTCTTTGAGGCAAATTCAAATGCAATAGTGACAGATCCTTCCCCGAGGTAAGGTAGACTAGCTAGCCTTAACTAAAACTTAAAGGGAACTGTCATGGGAAAAAAATGCTGCTCCAGCAGAATTCTGCACTGAAATCTGTTTCTCAAAAGATTAAATTTCAAAATCTGACATGGAGCTAGACATATTGTCAGTTTCCCAGCTGTCTCCAGTCATGTAACTTGTGCTCTGATAAACTTCAGTCACTCTTTACTGCTGTACTGAAAGTTGGAGTGATATCACCCCCTCCCTTTCACCCAGCAGCCTAACATAAGAACAATTGAAAGGTAACCAGATAACAGCTCCCTAACACAAGATAACAGCTGCCTGGTAGATCTCAGAACAGCACTCAATCGGAAAATACAGATCCCACTGCAGCACTTACATTGAGTAGGAGAAACAACAGCCTGCCAGAAAGATGTTCCATCTTAAAGTGTTGTCTCTTTCTAAAAGCCTGAGATGGCTACCTCCACACCAATATTACAACAAACAAAATGCACTTATTGTTTCAGGAATTACATTTTATATTATAGAGTGAATTGTTTGCAGTGTGAAAAGTGTAATTTAGAAATAAGAACTACATCATAAAAATTATAACAGAATCCCCATGGCCTTTATCAACCTCCTAGAGAGGTAAGGTCCCAGGAAAGACCCTGAGCACATTGGGATATAGCCCTTTTTCTTTTTAAACACTACCACCTAATGGGCAACAATAACCTGCTACAATTGACATTGTAAGAAGATATTAGCTGCTGGGATAAATCAAAGGACCACTTACGTGTCCAAATATATAGGGGAACTGCCTGAGCAAACCACTTAACCCTCAGGTTCTCTACCTTCAGTTAATTAGAGAACTGTTTCAAATTATCTTATTGCCAGCACTCCAAATATCCCAAAACAACTGCACCTGTATCCTTGCATTAATTAAAATAAAAGTCACCAAGGAGTTCCATGACCACAGCATGAGGCCGAAGGGTTCAATAATCACCAATGTTAACCGATGACATAATAAAGCATAATTAATAAATATATATTTTAGTGATATGCATTGTTCTTGTGTATTATAAGTTTATGACAATATTAGCCCATGTATAAGGAGGAAAACATATAAAGGAGTACTCCAAGATGGACTGTTCTAAGCTTTTCATCTGGTCAACCCCACTTTGACTCTTTGGATTTGTCCACCAGGTTCATGGGAATAGTTCACTTTTATGCAGTTGATGTGGATTGGGACTGTTTAGGGGAACCACTAGTTAAAAGGGTTGTTGACCCTTAAGTTAACTTTTGGGGGCAGATTTACTAAGGGTTGAAGTGAATATTTTTATAAAATTTGAATTTCGAAGTAATTTTGGGCTACTTCGACTATCGAGTAGACCAAAATTCGATTTGAATTGAAAAAATTTGACGTAAAATTTTCAAAGTACTGGCCCTTTAAAATCCTTCGACTTCAAAACTTCGCCACCTTAAAGCTACCGAATTGCCATTTTAGCCTATGGGGGACCTCCTAGAACCTGTCCTGAAAAATTTTCTAAGTCCTAGGAATGTTGCACAAAATCCCTCAAATCGAACAATGTAATCAAACATTTTGAACGATTTTATTCAAAGTTTTTTCACTTTGAAAATTCGATCTTTAGTAAATCTGCCTCTTAGTTTTAATTTGGCCTTCATTTTTTTCTTTTTTATAGTTTTTGAACGATTTCCCTTCTTCTTCTGACTCTTTACAGAATTCTAATGGGGGTCATTGACCCCATCTAAAAATGAGAATTTTACTTACATACTTGACGAAAAATTCCTTTTCTTCTAGTCTTGACATGTCAGTACACATGGGCTGTACAAGACTGTACCTGTGCCACCAACCATTGCCCCCAAGTCTGTATCTGTACCACCAGCCATGACCCCCCAAGTCTGTACCTCTGCCACCAGCCATTGCCTCCCAAGTATGTACCTGTGCCACCAACCATTGCCCCCTAAGTCTGTACTTGTGCCACCAGCTGGCCCCCTAAGTCTGTAACTGTGCCACCAGCATTGCCCCCCCAAGTCTGTACCTGTGCCACCAGCCTTTGACAGAGCAGCAGCAAAAATATTTCCGCAGATCTGTGCCAGGCAAAGGGCAAGTAAGAGCGAGGTGGGGACTGAAGTAGAGCAGAACGCTGCTGCTGGAGACAGAGGCGAAGTTAAAACTTAAAGAAATAAAAAAAAAAACATTATTTCCCTTCTAAAGTGCGACCCCCATGACTGCGCCCTAGGCGGCCACCTACTCTGCCTACCCCTAGTTCTGGCCCTGATTGCTCCTCCAAGAACTAGAGGTAGGACCTATAACATAGCCAATCAAAATTAATCATGACCTATAAGACCACATGACTTCCTCCTCACCACAGTTATACTTTTGCCATAGCAGTACAGTAAACAAAAATAAATAACTTGGGATGGGAAACCCTCTACGGACATGTTGGGACTAGAAGAAAAGGAATTTACGTCAAATAGTAAAATTCTAATTTTCTTCTACAGCCCCAAGCCATGCCCCAAAAACATGGGGTGGGAATAATCAACATAAGACAATACCAACACTGATGCTAAGGAGGCATTGAGTAATAAGGCCAGCATCACATCCATCCAACAGGGGAGTTGTTTAAATGTATAGCCCCTGAAAAGGTAGATAAAAAGACGCAAGAACATGAACAACATGTCCTAGGACATGGTAAGTGAATAGCTACAAAAAACAACCACTAAATTACAGAGACCAGCACTTGAGGATCAAGCATTGCAGATCAAGAATGGCCATATTCTGCTTAAAAGGTTCCCTCAGTGACTAGAGGGATACCTGCAATAAGCTATCTGACATAAAACCCCACCTGGGGAAGAACAAAAATCCTGCAACTGTTAAAACAAAAGGCTCCCTAGGACATAACCAGAATGATGGAAATGACCATCTCAGAACTAAAACACCCCAGAAAACACCAGGAAACCAATCAGATCAGAAACTAAACTCAACTTGGATGCATCTATCACCTGTACTAGAGAAATGCACAATCCTCAGCACTAGCGAGTGGCCCTAAAAAGACTTGGCCCGCTTTAGCCTAGTCCTGCAGCTTAATGGAAGCAGCTCACACCAGTGCTGACCGGAGTCAACTCCACACCAGTTATCAGCCAAACATCCACCACCTCAATGCTGATAAATACCTAATGAAGACTTAATTAGATGAACACCAACTCTGGGTTATCCTAATCCAGCCTTTCATTGCAACCATTAAAGAGCCATGCTGGTACAGCCCAGTAGCTCCACCAACCACCACATCTAAACTGGGCACACAACAGCACAAGGATTAGTTGCTGGACCAGCCAAATGTAAATTAAGGCCATCTACCAGTAAGATATGCTGTTGCCCCAGCCAACTGCTACACAAGCAAGCAAATTCGACCCAAGCCAATTACAGTGCTAGAAAACACCCACAAAAGCCAAGGCCACTAAATCTCAAGCTGCACAATGCTACAGTTTATGCAAAAACTGAACCACACCTGCGACCATACATTGAAGCTACTGAATCCAATAGGCTACTGAACCTGCAAACAGCTGGGGTCACAATCCAAAATCAGGCATGCAAGTAGTTTATAGCCTACAAACACTGGTACCCTCATGCAGCATGGAGCAGCCTCTGGTAACTTAAATGGATTTCCATTTTTGAAAACTGAAATTCGCTCCCTGCACTAGCGATGCAGCCCCTCCTCCACCCGCTCCGACGCTAGAAGAAGCCAGTTATTGAACTTGCATTGGTCCACAAGCCAGCCTTATAGATAATAAGCAATGACATACAAGACCAAAAACAATGCATGTAAGGCAGAAGCAAAGGTCAGCTGTAAAACCGACAACATATGACAAACCACAGCTGCTGACTACCAATCAGCAACCAACTAAGGGCTGTGAAACTCAGAGCAAACACCAGCTGATGGTACAACTTATGTTATATTCAACCAATTAGCCAATAATGCCTACTGCTGGTGTAACCAGAACCATGCATGCAAGGATTGTAGACTCATCTGAGTCTTCCTAAGAAAGGAAGGAGTTGCCATACTTCTTGAGCAGCACAAACCTCTAGCCAGTCCTGGAAGTGCCTTTGTAACATGAGCCAATATAACTTCTGTGTCTGCATAGAAGATACAGCTTCACCCATACAAAACTTAAAATATTAAACAGCAATAGCAACGGGGCCGAAAGGCACACCTGCGCCTTACCAGACTAATTTGCTGGATGGAAACTTCATCCAAAGCCCTGATAGCTCTCAGCTGAGGGACATAATTAGTTAATTAGCATGCAGACTTCCCAGTGAACTGAGCATTTTAAACACACAGTGGATACTGAAGAATCATACTCACCAGCTTCAGGCTGTTATAACTAGCCAATATGCATACTCATGGCCCTTTTTCTGAAGTTCGGTAAAGTTCTGTAAAGCCTCACGTAACTCAAAAGAAAAGAGGAGGCCAAAAAACTCACAGGTAACAATGTGGGAAACCCACATCAGTGTCTCTTCCCAAAAAGCACCAGATTGAGTCTTGTGCCTAGCTGGGCATATAGCAGGGGGCTATTTTAGCACAGGGCTAGGACTATGGGTATGCCCACACCTGCATTTCTTCCCAATAAGAGATAATTTACAGATGCATTTTGGGGCATCAGGTAAATTCTTCTCCCTTACCTGGGAATCATCCCTATGTGTCCGCACTTAGGTAAAAAATAAACAAAAAATTCAAAAGAAAAAACAAAGTCTGTGTTTGATTTTTATCAAAAAATTCACCAAAAAAAAAAAAAAGCGAGGAGGGAGATCCTACCTCCCTGTTCAGTAGGACAAAAATAACTGTGGTTAGGAGGAAGTCATGTGGTCTTAGAGATCATGATTCATTTTGATTGGCTATGTTATAGGTCCTCCAGGTCTGGGAGGGGCAATGCCCATGTGTACTGACATGGAGTGACGTAGAAGAAAACAAATTATCTGTAAGGTTATAAATGTATTGTTATTGCTAATTTTTATTATTCATATTTCTATTCAGGCCCTCTCCTATTCATATTCCAAATCAATGCATGTTTACTCGGTTCATTTGGACCTCAGCAACCAGGTTGCTGAGATTGCAAAATGGAGAGCTGTTGAATAAAAAGCTAAATAACTCAAAAACCATAAATAATAACAAAATGAAAACCAGTTTCAAATTGTTTCAGAATATAACTCTACATCATGCTAAAAGTTAATTTAAAGGCGAACAACCCATTTTAACAAACTTATAGAGGGATGTAGCTACCCTTTAAGGCCTTATCATTTTGCTGACAACAGTAATTGTAAAGCAAAGCTCCATTCATATATGAAATTTATCTATATGCATAATATGACCCTTAAAATGCACATATCCACAGAAATAAAAACAAAATAGATATCACACATACCAACTCTGGAACATCCTTCACTGAATGAAATGTCATCAATGGCAATGGTTCCAGAGGGTTTTTCTTTCCAAAATGCACCTCTCATGATAACCTGTTAAGATGTTTAGAAGAACAGAAAGCAAATAATGTTGTTATTAATTTACTATCCCAGATGGCAAACATATTTACACATTGCATTGACCTTTATTAATAAGGGGTGTAGGAAGCATTCCTTTGCATACACTACATAACCCCCAAACCCTATTTTAAGGGGATTAAGGATGCACCAAATCCAGGATTCGGTTCGGGATTCAATTAAGATTCAGCCTTTTTCAGCAGTATTTGGATTCAGCTGAATCCTTGTGAATAGCCGAACCGAATCCTAATTTGCATATGTAAATTAGCTGTGGGAAGGGAAATCACATGAATTTTTGTCACTAAACAAGGAAGTAAAAAAATGTTCCCACCTTTTCCCTTCCCGACCCTAGTTTGCATATGCAAACTAGGATTTGGATTTGGTTCGGCCAATCCCAAAAAGTTGATTCAGGTGCATCCATAAAGGGGATTATTTATTATGCTGTGTACAAACCCGCAGGATAATACACCACACATTGGCAGGCTTTGCCATGTAGAAAACGGCATTAAAAAAAAGAATAAAAATTTTAAGTGAGTTCCGCCAGGAGGAATGTAAATTAATGGCAACAAATCTGGCATTCCTATGGTGTAAAATTACACACACCCTGATAAATTGCTTATTGTTAATTGTTAACTATTTACACAGTTTTTTTACACCATTTTTTTTAATTTTACACAGCATAATATCTATGCCCCTTAGACTCATGGACACAGTCATTGTATAGCATCTACTGGAGCTTCAAGCTTAGCCAAGTCTATAAGCAAGTACTAATCTCTGTACCAAACTATTGCAGTCTACTGAAGATCCAGGCCTGGACAAAAGCACAGTAGATATTTGTAAACTGCCCCTAAAGTGACCTGTAGTCAAAACCCCATAGGGGCAGGACATGATTATGGTTAATCAGAGAGACCCAGCTGCACAGATGTTAAGATCCCTTGGAGAATACAATGCTACATGTTACCAGAGATTGGTCCGTGGCCATTGCTATTCATTACATCTATTCCACATTTTGCAGCATGAATATTTCCCTGTGGTCTTGTTTAAAAATATTTTCTTAATGAAGCATTCAGCATTTGTGCTATTATAATGTTTGTTTTGTATAAGAAGCACAATTATTTGCCTGCTTCAGATGGAAATGTTAGGGTGCCTAAGTGGATTGAGACAGAAAGAAGGTTTAATACCCATTAAATTATATTTTAAGCTTGGAGACGGCCTGTAGTATACATAAACTAGGAGAATTAGATAGTAGTGTTGACTTGGCTAGTTGCAGGGCTGCATAAACCGATATCAGAACAAGCAGCATCACAGCAGTATCCACTATGCTTGCTGCCCTGGAGACTAAGGGGGAATTTTTTAGTTTTTTCAATACCGGGTTCATAGATTTTGAACAAAAACCTTACCCTAACTGATACAGAGGTTAAACCTTCCCCATCCAGCTCACTGACCCACCCCAACGGGGGCGTTCATAGATTAGGAACCACTGCTTTAAGAGAAACACAACACTACTGAATGTCTCCAAGAGATGATGAGGCCGGTTGAGGCCAGCCAGCCTGAGGACAATGGTGGCAAGTAATTATTATATGTCATGATACTTTCGCTAGACAAATACAAAGGCAATGAAAGTTATGACTAGTGATGAACTAGTTTTGGTAAACTTTCACTTTACCAAAAAAACTCCAAAACCATTAGAAAATTCCTGAAACACTTGAAGGCAATGGCCATTTTTTCACAGAAACGTTTTGCTGTGCAAAATACACACAAGTCAATGGGTGGTTTTCACTACAACTCTTTATGAGCAAGATACAAGGGGAATCTTGTCACTGCATTTTTTCATGACCAAAATTTCTGTGCCGAAATTTTCCTGCAGTTTTTAAAATACTTGACAATGGTAAAATGTAGAACCCTAGGAAACGTTTCAAGCTTGCCAAGCTGCAAGATCAACAATTACTATATTATTGTTCATATAGATAGGGAATTAATGTTTGGTGTATACTAAAGGCATTTCTTTCATACTTTTCTTACTTCTGGGGTAATAAACTGAGTTAAAAACTTAGTTTAATATTAAATATTATATATTAATATTAAATATATTTTCAGTTTTTAAACCTTGGTCTTTTACGATCCTCTCAGTTCACTAATGTAATGTGTAATTCACAATGATTTTAACAACAATTCCTTTGAATTCCTTTACTTCTCCTTTTCATTCACAAAACATCAATGGTGATGCGACACAACACGATTATCGGATGCAGATGCAACTTGCAGCATTTGCATCCGACAATCGTGTTGTGTTAGATCACCATTGCGACATCATCCAACTTCATATTATTTACCCTGTTCCTGCATGCGCATGGACTGTCATGGCGGCTTGCACCAGGAGTTCCCTCCCGGTGCAAGTAAGCCAGCGTATGCAGGGGCCATTTTCTTTTTAAACTACTACAACCCCAAACCGGAATGCGGGCTCTATCAGCCCACACCTTCGGTTTGGGGATTTTTTTTCTGCCCATAGGTGCCCTTTAAAGTTCAGGTGAAATGTAGAATCAGCAACTGGTAGTTCTTTGTCAAGAGTTTAGATTATTGAAGGTTTAAAGGAGAAGTAAAACCTAAAAATAAATGTGGCTAAAAATTCTATATTTTATATACTGAATTTATTGCACCAGCCTAAAGTTTCAGCTTCACAATAGCAGCAATGATCCAAGACTTCAAATTTGACACAGGGGGTCATCAGTGGACTCTGAGCAGTTGTTGAGAAGTTACGCTTAGGGGTTGTCGCAAAATATCAAGCAGGACATTAGGTTGGCCTGTAATATAAGCTGATGCATACAGCACTGATTATGAAATACTGTATCTGATGTGAATTACACTGGTTTCTGCACTGCCATGTAGTTATTATCTGTATTAATTACTAATCAGCCTTTATTTGTATTCTATGTGTACTGTATATTGTGACTCTATTTCTATTCTATGTGTACTGTATACTGTGAGTGGGTCCCTAAGCTCAGTAAGTGACAGCAGCACAGAGCATGTGAATCAGTGAATCAGCAGAAAAGAAGATGGGGAGCTACTGGGGCATCTACTGGGGAGACACAGATCTTTACTGTTAAAGGGCTGTGGTTACCTTGGGCTGGTACAGAAACCCAATACATCACGTACAACATTTCTAGCTGCTTCTTTAGTAAGGCTTTAGTTCTCCTTTAAAGCAACCATTTATTCGAGTCTTTATACAGATAACTGCTTTTTATTTTTCAGATATGGTGTTGTTATCCAACCATTTTTACTTATTTGTTTTGCATTCTGCAGGAACAACCACCACAAAGAAAAGATACTGTGTGAATCTTTATAGATGGAGGTTGATACATGCAACTTGTTACTGAGAAAACAAAAGTTCAGTTTGGTCCCATTCCATTCTGACTGACTGCAAGGTCTCCAAAGAATGTGTAATTGTTAGCAGAGCTCAGCTGCACTCAACACCTGGCGTTTAGTCATATCAGTTATTCCTAATAACAGATTTTTCTGCTCTCCTGGAGTTACTGCTGGAATATGGACAATGGGATCAGTGGAAGGCTGATTCCAGAAAGTTCTTTTCTCTGCAAAATTAAAAACAATGTTTGTGTTGAAAAGCAGATTGCTCTTTCCAAAGAGATTAAACTGAATGCTCTCCACTGAACAATCAACATTGAGTTACCTGATGGGCTACTCTGCATTGAGCGTGTGTGTGTGTGTGTGTGTGTGTGACTCTTTAGAGCATTTGTGCAAGTTATATTTTTAGAACTTTTTCAGCAATGACATTGTTCATATTGTGTTTCTGTGTCCTGTGAATGTAGCCTATTTCCATTTGGCTTAGTCAGTACATAGAAAACTAAAATAAATACCCAGCTGCAATAAGCTCTACTCGTTTGTTTATTAAAGTTTGATAAATTGTTAAAATTGTCTATAACTCATCAGCAATTAACAGTTGGCCATCTAAAAGTGATCTGAAATTCCACCTCCTGCCACAACCTCATTGTGCCCCCACACTGGAAAATCAACTTGTGTGTCTTTCAAATGGAACTATTAGTAATGTCCTGTTAGATGCTGGAATCTGAAAGTTAAGCTATTTAAAATAAAAAGACTCTGGATGATTATTCCACTAAGCTAGTCCACACGGGAAGATTCAGGGAGATTTGTCACCTGACCACACAAAAATAAATGCCTGCAGATGGATGAGCTATTTATCACTGCAAAAGAGATTTTGTTGAAGGGATGGAAAAGCTGTTGAATTGGCTATGGATCAGGCAGAGCAACCAGGAGTTGGCTTATTGGACTTCCTTAGTGTTGTCAACTTTGGGACAGGTAGTTACAATGTAGCTGACACTGGGAAGTGTCACTGTATTGGCAGTTGAAGAGCAGCTGGTATGGGGAAAGGCCACCTTGGAGTAGGAT
Organism: Xenopus borealis; assembly: GCA_024363595.1. NCBI lineage: Eukaryota > Metazoa > Chordata > Amphibia > Anura > Pipidae > Xenopus > Xenopus borealis. Next base: position 24,451,232 of record CM044441.1, read on the forward strand.
ACTACATATCAGGTGCTTATTATTTAATTCTAGGCTTGGAGACAAGTTTTGGTTGCATAAATACCAGATATACTGTCAAACAGAGCCTCCTGTAGGCTGCCAGTCCACATAGGGCAGTGATCACCAACCAGTGGCTCGTGAGTAACATGTTGTTCTCCAACTCCTTGGATGTTGCTCACAGTGGTCTCAAAACAGGTGCATATTTTTTAATTATTAAGTTAAGGGCACTCTTTAATTGCATAAAAAGCATCTGTACTGCCAAACAGTGACTCATGTAGGCTTCAAGTCTACATAGTGGATATCCGTAACCAAACACAGCCTATATTTTGCACCCCAGGAACTTTTAACATTTTTTTGCATTTGAATGTGGCTCGCAGGTAAACCCCTGACATAGGGGCTAGCAAATGGGCAATTACTGACCTTCTATGGCACCTCTAGGAAATTTTTCATGCTTGTGTTGCTCCCAAACTCTTTTTACATTTAAATGTGGCTCATGGGTAAAAAATGTTGGGGACCCCCATTATTGATGGAACTAGAACTGTCACCTGTGTAATAACTAGTGCAATTGAATGTAAGGTACAGTAGCCACACCCTGAAAATTAAAATGATGGTAGTCATGGCATGACCCCACATACAAGATAAGAAAGGTGGAGGGATCCCAATTGATTTTAAGTATATCTCATCTGGGACAGTGTTGCAAACAGTGGAAAATAAGTTTATAGTCATTACTCAACAGTTAATGACCAACCTTGAACTTTTCGGAGCTGCTGATAGTAATGACTACTCTTTTCCACATATTCTCCCCGTTGGATTCCTGTATCCAGATGTCAGGCATGGAACCTTGAGACTTCCTTTCTAGTCCCACAGACAATGCACCATTCAGATCAGTGAAGAAATAGTAAAACCGCATCTAGCAAAGGAATAGATAACAATGATAACATTTCAACTTTAAAATTATTATGGATTTAATTATAGAGGATATACCCTTCAATAACAATGCTGATTACCCATGACTTATTCAAACGTTGCTGGACTACAGTTCTCAGCATGCCCCAAAATCTTACCTTGGGTTTAACCATTCTGGAGCTGTAGTCCAAAAGCTTAAGTAAAAACTGTTCAACAGAACCACTCCTACCAGGGCCAACAGCATACCTAATGCAAGAGGATCCTCAAGAGAGAGTCTTGCCTGCTCTGTTTATGAAATTTCACCACCTAAATGTTTGTATTTATTTAAAATTAGCAGACATATATATATATATATATATATATATATATATATACATACATATAATATAAACAATATGCCATATGCTGGATGCATGTTCCACACAAGCCTAGATTATTGAACTAATAAATAACACAGGTATATCAGTTACCTGAATGAATAGAAAACCTTCATAGACATACCTGACAAGGTATAATTTCCTGTGTTGGAAGGAATTCCTTGGTTCTCAGATCTGCATGATCACCGGGGTCTTTGTAAGATGAAAACACCAAAAACTGAGCTGTTGAAATTAAAAATATGTTTACTTTGGACTTCCTTAAATGTAATGGATCTTTTACATCAGATTTGCCAATTAAGCTTTTAGTGCCACAGACTATAGACTTTAGAGCCCCCATGAAAAGATGATATTGTTGCCACCGTTTCCTCTTTACCTAAGACATGCTTCTGTTTACATACTGTAGCAACTAGTGATGGGCGAATCTCCCAAGATTTGCTTCGGCGAAAATTAAATAAATTCGCGAATCGCCAGTGAAATTTTGCTTGGCGAAAATTCACGGGGAAAACGAGTCGCATGTCGTTTTTGACGCGACGCAAGCGGCGCGCGCTGAAAATGACGCGACTCGTGCGTCGGAGATGACGTGACGCGCCAAAGTGTACGCGACTCGCGTCAAAAGCGAATTTCTCTAGAAATTCGCGAATCGACGAAAAATTAGCAAAACGAGTCACGGGACGCTTTTGAAGCGAGTCGCGTAAACTTAGGTGCGTCTTTTCGTCTCCGACGCGCGTCGCATCATTTTCAGCGCGCGTTGCGTCGTCGTGTCAAAAAAACGCAGCGCGACTCGTTTTCCCGGCAAATTTTCGGCAAGCGAAATTTTACTGCCAATTCACGAATTTATTCGCCAGTGGCGAATCGCGGGAATTAGCCCCTGGCGAATAAATTCGCCCATCACTAATAGCAACATTGAAGCATGAATCAAACCACAAAACCACATTACTGAAAGGATTAAAGGAGAAATATTCATGTCTTTCCCTTGTCTTCAATGGAATTGTAGTCCATAATAATGTGGTTGAGCTAGCAGTGCTTTAGTCCACTTGAGACACATAGGGACTGATTTATAAAAGTCGCAGTTGAAATTAGCTACAATAATTTAAGTTTTTTGGGGGATTGTGACTTTCTGTGGAATATTTGATACATGTGCCTCATAACGTACGGTTTTAAAATAGTTGCATGTGCAAATCTGCTGCTCCAAAATGCATTCACATCAAAATGTAAAATGGCATTCAGTATCACAATATTTATTTGGCTACATATGGTGCAGTTGTTTTGCTCCAGGCTGGTTTTACGTTTCTTCTGATATACACTAAGTTCATGAAACTGTTGTTGTTGCCCAGCAGTGCTGTTCAGATCCATGAGCATTTGCCAAGAGAGAAATGCCAAGAGGAAAAATACATAAAGAAAGGAAGAGGTCTGACATTTGAACAACTGCCGAGTGTACTGATAATGAAGATAAAAGTGATCTACACATACAGGTTTTGGGCAGATGAATTTACTACACGAACAGCCATATTTTGCAGATTGAAAAGTTATTTATTGCCAATGAAATGAAAAACAAAGACAAAACCACAATGATCCTATTTATTGATTTCTGTATAGTATTATGTGTGCAAATAATAAGACATTATAACGTTTCATTATAACTTTCTTTATAAAAGGAGCAAAATTAAAACAGAGAGACATCCTCACCAGAATTGTTTAATTTATAATAAAACGCCATATTTAATGTAAGATTAAATTAGTTAAAAAAGGAAAATAGCTTGGGGACCCATTTGTCAGTCCCAACCCACAAGTTAAGCTATGGTAACAGTGAAGCAAATTTTCCTGAATTCAACAAAAATATATATTTATTTTTTACAAATATGGGACCAGGCTCAACTTTTTTAGATGTACAGAACAGAACTAAATAGTATGGGTCAATGACACATACTGAGAGGTGCAAAGAGCTGAACCTTAGGGTGCAACCTATGGGGCAAAGTGCCAAAAACAGGGTGCTTTGCCGGCTTCTTAAATTAGTGTAATACATTATATTCATTATATATATATATATATATATTCATTATACCTTTTTTATAAAGAACCAACTTCAGAAAGTTATCAAGAATGTGTTTTATCACAGTTTGTATTGAATTTCCAAACTGAAACCTCAGTGGGTGACTTCTGCTTTTATTTATAGATGAAAGGCGATCCAGCAGCCTCTTCAGAAATAAGTTTTATTGTAGATGCATTTTATTCCAGTCTAGACAGCACTTTTGTTTATTGAATCTGCTCGGCAGCAAACAAAATAAATTATCTCTGCTATAAAGGAATGATAAGCCGCTCTCATTCTTCAATAGATTTAAGTTGTTATGGGTAATTTTTGAATATGCTATTGACTTGATGCGGGAACGGTAACAGAGTCATTTAGAATGATAGCTTTTTACTCAGCTCGTTCTGCTGAAACTCAGCAGGTGCTTACAGATATCCTAATGTACTTCCCATAAACTTTATTGTTGGATTTCATGAAATTAAACTGTAAGCTCTTCCAGGCATTGATATCAATCCTTACGTAGAGGTTGCATTGAAGCCTATGTACTTTTTCAACCTTAGTAACTGGTATCCTTGGGCTCTGCTGAGCATAAACTGATTTTAGACTGAAGGCTAGATGTAGACTTCTTATTCATATATTGAATAAGCCCTATTTATAATATATACAGTCATATGAAAAAGTTTGGGAACTCCACTTTCAACAAAAAAGATAACAGTGGTATGTCTTTCATCTCCCAGGAACATCCAAGTACTGGGGTGTTTTCTGAACAAAGATTTTTAGTGAAGCAGTATTTTGTTCTATGAAATGAAATCAAACGTGAAAAACTGGCTATGCAAAAATTTGGATACCCTTGTAATTTTGCTAACTTGAATTCATGTAACTGCTCAAAACCGATTACTGGCAACACCAAATTGGTTGGATTCGCTTGCAAAGCCTTGAACTTCATAGGCACTTGGGTCCATTAATGAGAAAAGGTATTAAAGGTGGACAATTGCAAACTGTGCTGCTGTTTGACTCTCCTCTGAAGAGTGACAGCATGGGATGCTCAAGGCAACTCTAAAAAGATCTGAAAACAAAGATTGTTCAGTGTCGTGGTTTAGTGGAATGCTGCAAAAAGGTATCTCAGGGGATTAAACTGTCAGTTTCAACTGTAAGGAATGTAATCAGCAAATCAAAGGCTACAGGCACAGTTGCTGTAAACCCCAGGTCTGGCAGATCAAGAAAAATACAGGAGCAGCATATGTGGAGGATTGTGAGAATGGTTACAGACAACCCAAAGATCACCTCCAAAGACTTTCAAAAAAACATCTTGCTGCAGATGGTGTATCTGTACATCGTTCTACAATTCAACACAATTTGCACAAAGAACATCTGTATGGCAGGGTGATGAGAAAGAGGCCATTTCTGCACTCATCTCTGCACTTTCTGCACTCTAACAGAGTCGCTTGTTGTATGCAAAGGGACAATGACAAGCCACATTCATTTTGGAACAAAGAGCTTTGGACTGATGAGACAAAAATATAGTTATTTGGTCATAACAAACAGCGTTTTTCATGGCAGAACACCGCATTACAAGAAAAACACTTGCTACCTACTGTCATATGATATATATTGAAAGGAAGCTGCTACTTTGAAAGCTCAGTCAATGAAAAACAAAACTCCATTATTTCTCTAGTTTACAAGATGCATTAATTTCAGTGGGAAGCCAGAAGAATTAGGGCACATTTACAGATAGCAGTGCAGGGTACAAAGTGCAAAATACAGGAGCAAGCTGCCATATTTTTTGTACATTAAACCCTGCACTGACCTTGTTGGCATTTAGTCATTTAGACAGATAAGTGGAGTTCCAGTGAGCACAGGGTGCAAGGGAAGCTTGCACCAGCCAGAACAATTCAAATACCTACATTTTTGCATTTACAAGCTCAAGAAAAGACTCAGAAAATTGAAATTGTATTAATAGTTATATAAATTTTGCCTAGGACAGCTCCCGTTGATGCCAAAGTTTTCCATTCGAGTTTTTGTGATGGGAAAACATGTTTTTTTTTTTTTAAACGCATCAGTTAATAGTGCTGCTCCAGTAGACTTCTGCACTGAAATCCATTTCTCAAAAGAGCAAACAGATTTTTTAATATTCAGTATTGAAATCTGACAGGGGGCTAGACATTTCCCAGCTGCCCCGGTCACGTGACTTGTGCCAGCGCTTTAGGAGGGAACTGCTTTCTGGCAGGCTGTTGTTTTTCCTTCTCAATGTAACTGAACAGTACGCAGTGGGACATGGGTTTTTATTATTGAGTGTTGTTCTTAGATCTACCAGGCAGCTGTTATCTTGTGTTAGGGAGCTGTTATCTGGTTACCTTCCCATTGTTCTGTTGTTAGGCTGCTGGGTGGGGGAAAGGGAGGGGGTGATACCACTCCAACTTGCAGTACAGCAGTAAAGAGGGATTGAAGTTTATCAGAGCACAAGTTACATGACTTGGGGCAGCTGGGAAATTGACAATATGTCTAGCCCCATGTCAGATTTCAAAATGAAATATAAAAAAATTGGTTTGCTCTTTTGAGAAATGGATTTTAGTGCAGAATTCTTCTGGAACAGCACTATCAACTGATGCATTTTGACATTCTCCCAGAACAGGATCCCTTTAATAATACTTGTGTAGCGCTATAGTAAACTTGAGTGCACCTGTCTCTATCTATAGGCTTCACTCCCAATATATTGCTCCGGATGAGACCTTAAATCTTAGGGAGTAAGCCCTCGCAGCGAGGTGGAGGCAGGGTGTGGTGCAACTGTAATAATATTCAGGGTGCAAATAATTGGGCGCCAGTGGTTCTTATAACTTAACTATAGAACATGTTTATTGAACATACAATCCACACTGGAGTGTACAGCAATCACATAGCACATGCAGGATCAACAGTGGATAGGCAATACTCACAGCACCTTTGGTCAGAGACTGTCCCCTTCACACATGGGAGACAATGTACATGCAGCATAGAGGAGGTACACCCAGCTTTCAGCCTTTTCCCTAAGTGGAACCTGAGGAGACACTTTCAATCCTAGGTCTGTACACTTAGTCCCTACTCTGGGCAATTAGTACCCGGGATCTTAATCCCACTCACAATCCTCGTAGGAGCCTCAGACTGCTCAGCTAAATAATCCTATCTATCTGTCACTCCTAGAGCGACCTATAACGGTGAGTAGCCTATCCTTACTAAGCCTGACCTGCTTAGGTTCCACTCGAAACTCTGCCTGCCTGCTCAGGCCAGAGCTAGCACAAGATGGACACTGAAAGCATGGCTTACAGTGCTTTTATACTTTAACACAGTGCCATCTACTGGTCACTGTGGGTAACAGCAAGGGGCATGGATTAGAGCAGGAATAGGAAACAGCTCCCCCTCCTAACTGTATTTTAGGACCCACTTAGGTGTCCATAACACTTGGGGACTGCCTGCTAAATATACTGGGAGGTTAATTTAGTAGTCCCCTACACTTGATTTGAAGTTATAATTTGAGTTTGTGCAAAGAAAAAGCAAATGTAATTATGAAGTAATATCAATAATAGATTATATTTACTTTATTTCCATTATTAAAGGGGAGTCACCTAAATTTTTTATATGTTATAGAATGGCTAGTTCTAAGCAAATTTCTATTGGCCTTAATTTTTTCTTTTTTACAGTTATTTTGATTATTTGCCTTTTTCTACTGACTTCAGGTTTCAAATGGGGTTCACTGACCTCATCTAAAAAAAAATACTCTGTAAGGATACAAATGTATTCGTATAACTATTATATATTACTCATTTCTATTAAGGTCGTCTCCTATTCATATTAAACACAAATCAATGCATGATTGCTAAGGTAATTTGGACCCTAGCAGCCATATAGCTGAAATTGCAAACTGGAGGGGCGCTGAATAAAAAAAAAAAAATCACAAATAATAAAAAATGAAAACCAATTGCAAATTGTTTCAGACTATGACCCTCTACATTATAATAAAAATGAGTTGAACAACCCCTTTAATGGATTGGTTTACAATACATATATAATCATAGTAATTTATCTGCTTGTGTTAAAAAAAATTACATTGCATCCTTCCCAATTCCAACTGTACAATTTCTGGTGTTTGTCCAATAATAACACCACTTTTTGGGTAGGGATAGAAAGTGTCAATAATATGGGGAACTAATGACCCAGGGGAAAGTGTAAGGAGGCAAGGCATGAAGGGAGTTAGGAGGACATCCTGGTCCCTCTTCCACCCTTTTTTGCTGTTTTTGTAGACTTAAGGGGATTGGTTAGTTTAAGGGACAAGGAGTATGAAAAAGGAGGGTAATGTGTTCAGTTTAGTGAGCTGGCATTTTTTCTGTTATTTTTCAGACACGTGTTAGTATCACCATCTATGGCACTTCAGTAGACAAACACCTCACCGTACAATAAGCATCAACGGGGCTGCAAAACAAGAGGTATCAGAGAGATGTGCAAACATTCAGTTCATTGACAGCACAGCCAGACCTTAGATGCAAATTCTGTTTGAAGCAACCACAGATCAGTGCAGAACAGAATGTATTGCCTCTAGAAAACATACATTAATTAAATCCTCAGTGAGTTATAAAATGCAAAAAAAAATACAGCAGTCAGCATGGCGTGACATAGAAGAATAAAAAGGAGTTGTTTGCATAATGACATGCAGTTAGGGTTACCACCTTTTCTGGAAAAAAATACTTGCCTTCCTATATAGTATCGTTCTTCCCTATGAAACTTGTTTATATGAGCTATAGTAGTGTTGATAGAGCAAACACACCAGTTTTACCAGTGCAGGGCAACAGTACACGATATTTGAATTACTTTAAAACACTTAAATTTTTTGGTGTTGCTGTTCCTTTAATAACATAGGGATCAAGTTTCATTTTTAATGGTCAGTAAAATACTGTCCAGTTGCAAAACTACATACAATAGAGCAGGTACCTGCCCTATACCTCTAACAGAGGGACGAGGTAGGGGACGTTCTCCAGAATCCTCGAATAGATCGAATAGATCAATGATCGAATATTCGATCATTCGACCATTCGATGATCGAAGGACTTTAACTTTAAAATTTTATTTGACTGCCTACTTCGCCAGATTAAACCAACCGAATTGCAATAGAAGCCTATGGGAATCTCCCCATAGGCTTCTTTTCCAAACACCTGCTCGAATACCATTTGTATTTTTTCGTGAAATCGAACGATCGGTACTTGTACGATTTCATTGAGAAATCGAATATTGAGGAAAAAATAGCCTAAAACTATTATGTACAGATTCGAGGGATTTTTGTGTGAATAATAGTAAATTTGCCCCTAAGTCTACTAAAATTATGTAAACATTAAATAAACCCAATGGGATTGTTTTTGCCTCCAATAAGGATCACAATATCTTCAATGAGAGTAAAGGTGCTGTTTAATTACTAAAAGAAAATCAATTTTAAAAATTTGCATTATTTGATTAAAATGGGGTCTATGGGAGAAGGCCTTCTCATAATTCTGCGCTTTCTGGATTATGGGTTTCTGGATACCAGATCCCATAAGTGTAGCAGTAAGTACAAAATGCAAATGTGCACCCCGGCTAAAAGATTATGAATGGAAAAGGAACAGAATAGTTAGAAAGCATGTTTCCATTCAATAAGATAAACAATTACAATCTGGCTGCTGTACAGATGCTGTGCATTGCACTTAAAGGGATACTTCATGGGAAACCCTGTTTTTTTTTTTTTTCAAAATGCATCAGTTAATAGTGCTGCTCCTGCAGACTTCTGCACTGAAATCCAATTCTCAAAAGAGCAAACTGATGTTTTTGTATTCAGTTTTGAAATCTGACATGGGGCTAGACATATTGTCAGTTTCCCTGCTGCCCCCAGTCATGTGACTTGTGCCTGCACCTTAGAATGGAACTTTCTCACAGGTTATTTCTCCTACTTAATGTAACTGAATCAGTCTCAGTGGGACTTGGTTTTTACTATTGAGTGTTGTTCTTAGATCTACCAGGGAGCTGTTATCTTGTTTTAGGGAACTACTATCTGGTTACTTTCCCATTGTTCTGTTGTTAGGCTGTTAGTGGGGGGGGGGGAGAGGGCATTTTGCAATACAGTAAATAGTGACTGAAGTTTAGCAGAACACAAGTCACATGACTGGGGGCAGCTGGGAAATTGACAATATGTCTAGCTCCATGTCAGATTTCAACATTGAATATATGCTTTTTTGAAAAATGGATTTCAGTGTAGAATTCTACTGGAGCAGCACTAACTGATGCATTTTGAAAAAAAAAAAATGTTTTTCCCATGACAGTATCCCTTTAACAACAAAGCATGAACTAGCAGACTAACAATGGGGGCATAGAGGTGACTATTACCATTGTTTTACCGGAAACTGGGCCTCCATTTTTACATCCTATGAATACCATAGATGTGATGTTCTATTAGAAGACTGCTTTTGAATAGAGAATATCATATATTGTTTACAGAAAACAGTTACACACAACATCTCAGAGTAAGATAATGTTATATAAATGCATTAAATACAGATTATAAAACAAGGAATGCTACAGATAAAACACATCTCCGTTCAATGAATATATTTTTAACAGTTCTGAAGGATAACTGATATTTCTTCCTTTACTTTAGAGTAAGCATTTGTAATACAGCAGTTTTATTTACTAATCAATAGCAACCAGTACATTTCACTGCATTGTAATTGGTCAGGAAACGTTTTCATCCATCTGGAGTAATGGGTGAAATGATGGAGAAAATACTGATAAAATCATTCGGATTTTTAAAAAAATATCAAATGTTTTTCTGTAATAATAAAACAGTAGCTTGTACGTGATCCCAACTAAGATAAATTTAATCCTAAATGAAAGCAAATTAATCCTATTGGGTTTAATTAATGCTTGGATGATTTTTTTTAGTACACTTAGGGGGTTATTTACTAAAACTCAAATTTATATGGTTGGGCTTTTTTTGGGGCAGAAACTTTTTGTGGAAAAAAAAAACTTGAATTTTTTTTAGATTTATTTTAAATCTGCAAAAAGTCAGAATTCGAAAATCTGGTATCTCAGACCTGTCAAGGGCATGTATAAGTCAACAGGAGTTGTCCCTATCCCAATTTGAACATGTTTGGGGGAATGTAATTAAAGTTGCAAAGAGCAAAACTATTTGCACCAATAAGAATAAAAATGCACATCTCACAATGTAATAATGTTCCTTAAACACTGTGTAGGCCCCCGGGCAAATGCCCCTAACTTGTTACTTACCCCTCCTTCCAGGTCCTGTCCAGCAGAGTTCACAGGCACCATCTTAATCACAAAATTCTGAATCACATTTTTTTGGAAATTTTGTGACTTTGGGCACACGGGCAGTAGCTACGCACCGGAAGATTCCTCCAACTGTTCATGTGCAAGTTAGGGGCATTTGCCCGGGGGGGGGGGGGGGGGGGGGGGGTCAGGTAGGCCGGGGAGAGGAGGGAGGGGCCTACACAGGGTGGGGGGGAAGGTTTTTTTCACTTACAGGTTGAATTCTCCTTTAAACTGTTATTGCATTTCAAATTTATTTGTACACTCTTGAGAAGTGATTGAAGGCGTCATAATCTATTGGAGCAAACATAATGACTTTTTCAGTAAAGGTGGCCATACACGTAGAGATCCACTCGTTTGGCGATGTTGCCAAACGAGCGGATCTCTCCCCGATATGCCCACCTTGAGGTGGGCGATATCAGGCTGATCCGATCGTGGGCCCTAGGGCCCAACGATCGGATCAGAAATGCACAGATGGGCGGTCGGATCGCGGGACCACATCAACGAACAGATGCGGACGTGATCCGACTGGATTTTTAATCCTGCCCGATCGACATCTGCCTGACTTTCGGCCAGATATCGATCGGGGAAGCCCGTCGGAGGGCCCCCCACACGGGCCGATAAGCTGCCGACACAGTCTGTTGGCAGCTTTTATTGGCTCGTGTATGGCCACCTTAAGAAGTTTTATTACATTGACTGTGCATTGGCGCACTGTCGGAAGGGGTTGCTAAACAGTTTCCATGTTTGCAAATGCTATATTAAATTCAAGCAAAGCAAAATTTGTTCTCGCAAAGGCATACCTTTTCGCATTGCGAATAGTTTTTCCGTTGCCCAAATGGTGGTTTGTGTTGTGTTTTTGCTCGATAAACTGATAAATTCGGGGTTTGGGGGCAAAAAAACAAAAATATTGTGTGATTCGGGAAAAAAGTATGAAAAAAACTTACAATTTGGGGTTTCTCTCGATTTTATGCGGTTTTTTTCCTGATCTGTTTTATTCCAGATATTTTATAAATAAATAAGGCAACATCGGGTATGGAATTTGGTCGAGATTTTTTTTACTTTATTATGAAATAAATTTGGATTTGAGTAAATAACCCCCCTTAAAGAATGCAGATCCAAATTACAGAAATACCCCTATATCCAGAAAACCCCAGGTCCCAAGTATTCTGGATAACAGGTACCATACGTGTATATTGAAGTTTACCAAATACATAATTGCATAATTGCCCTTTTTGAAGAAACTGGCATGCTTAAATATAAATATAAATAGTAGAACACAAAGGTAAGGTGATGATGAAAGTCAAGCTACACAATGCATTAAGACCTTTCATGGTTTTAATTATACAGGTTTTAGATCCATTATACAGAAACCCATTATCCAGAAAGCTCTGGATTACAGGAAGGCCGTTTCCCACAGACTCCATTTTAATCAAATAATTTCAAAAAATTTTCTCTGCAATACAGAAGAGCACTGGGGCCAGCAAAAAAAAAAATTCTGATGTATTATGACTTTTAAAACTCATAATTATGACTTTAAATCTCATAATTATTACTTTTAACCTCACAATTATGACTTTAAAAAGTCGAAATTATGACTTTTAATCTCATAATCTCAAATCATAATTATGAGATTTAAAGTCATAATTTCGACTTTTTAAAGTCATAATTGTGAGTTTTAAAAGTATGGAGAGCAAAATGACTGGAGGACCTTTAACCGAAAAACCCCAGGTCCCAAGCATTCTGGATAACAGGTTCCATATCTGTATTAATGACTTGGCACACTGATATGCAAGTGGTGTAATAAAGATCCACTAGAGTTATTGTGCCAATACTTTAATGCAGGAGTATGTACAGGCTTCAGAACACTCTGCAAACTGCTTTGTAGGTAATAATTCAAGATATGTTAGCAAGCTTCTGGACCAGACCTACTACCCGATAGATTAGATTAGGTCCTCTGACCTAAGTACTTTGATGGGAAATTTCTCTTTGCACTATAAGGGCTAGACCACATGGGAAGATTAGTCGCCATTTCTTTGGAGCACCAATCTCCCTGAATTGCTTGCCTGTGTCTCCCACCCACAAAATGTAAAGTCGCCTGCGCCAGTTCCCACGTGGCAAGGAAAGTTAAACTAAAGAAATAGGTAGAAATGTTGTACATTATGTTTTTGGCTTGTGTACCAGCCCAAGGCAACCACAGCCCTTTAGCAGTAAAGATCTGTGTCTCCCCAGTAGATGCCCCAGTAGCTCCCCATCTTCTTTTCTTCTGATTCACTGATTCACATGCTCTGTGCTGCTGTCACTTACTGAGCTTAGGGACCCACTCACAATATACAGTACACATAGAATAGAAATATAGTCACAATGTAAGGTTGATTAGTCATTAATACAGATAATTACTACATGGCAGCACAGAAACCAGTGTAATTAGCATAAGAATTTAATAATCAGCCCTGTAGCATCAGCTTGTATTACAGCCAAACCTAATTTTCTTCTGGATAATTAGTGACAACCCCTAAGCTTAGATTCTCAACAGCTGCTCAGAGCCCACTGAGCATGTGAGTGTCACAGACACTTTCCAAGATGGTGACCCCCTGTGACAAGTTTGAAGTCCTGGATCATTGCTGCTATTGACAAGCTGAAACTGTAGGCTGGTGCAGTATATAAAATATGGCATTTTTTAGCCCTATTCATTTTAAGGGTTTCCCTGCAGCTTCTACCAGCACATGCTAACAGTTTATTATATTTAAATTACTTTAAAAAGCTTTCATCTTTTGGTGTTACTTCCATTAAGGCAGCCCCTTCTATTTCATTGGTTTAAGGAAAGTCTATAAAATAATCCTCCAAATAGAATCCCAGTTTATCTGTTTAAATCTGGCTCCATGATCTT
>CM044441.1:24466610-24495948 GCA_024363595.1 Xenopus borealis
TAGGCTAGGGGGGAGGAGGGAGGGGGGCCTACAGGGGGTGGGGGTTAGCGCAGGAGGGGTTAAATTCCCCTTTAAGAAGTGCTTGAAGGTGTCGTAATCTTTTGAAGCAAACAGCAACCTTTTCAGTAAGAAGTTTCATTAAATTTTACTGGTCATTGGCACAAACTATAAAATTTGCAAACTTTCTTCCACTGTCGGATGTGGTTGCTAAAAAGTTTTTGGGTTCATGAAAAAAATATTAAATTCACGCAAAGCTAAATTTGTTAGCGGAAAGGCAAAACTTTTGACCTTAAGGGCCCTTACACACGGGCGTTTTGGACCTGCGCTCCCCTGCGTTGCGTTTGGCTGCGTTCAGGCGCAGGGGAGCGCAGGTATAGACGCACCTCATTCTTTTCAATGGGCCTGTACTCACGAGACGCGTGTAAGCGCCGAACGCAGATTCAGACGCAACATGCTGCATTTTTCCTGCGTTTGGCGCCTACATGCGTTTGTGTGAGTACAGCCCCATTGAAAATAATTGAGTGCGTCTATACCTGCGCTCCCCTGAGGCTGAACACAGCCAAACGCAACGCAGGGGAGCGCAGGTAAAAACGCCCGTGTGTAAGGGCCCTAAGTAAATGAGCCTCCCAGTGGAAGCCAGATTAAGTGCTTGTTTCGTCCATCATTAATAGGCTAATCATTATTTGGAAAGAGAAGAATAGCGGGGCACGCAGAAATGGCTGGCATTTGGAACACTGGAGTTAATGATTCAGTGGATATCCCCAGTAATAAATTCTATTTCTAGGACTTTGAACATATGTTGACAACCTGTGAGGGAAATGAATCAAGACGAACACAGATTAGAAGCTGTAAATAGACAGGCACGCTTTGGTTAAAGGCTAATTAGAAGGATCAATAGCACATTCCTACTATTCATTGTGGGACTGCAGAAACATTGCTTCTGAGTAGGTAGCACTCATTCCAGTCTAGTTCTACAGCTTATTGAGAAAATTGTTCACTAGTTAGACAGCAGCAATCCATATACAGCTTTAGGGCATTAGCCCACAAGTAGACTTCTGGCATTTTGCCTGTCTCGTATCTGAAAAAATACACCTTTGTACTAGAAACATTATAGTTTCTGTGAAACTTGTGCAGAAACTTTTAGAAATGTTGTTTTGCAGTTGCTTTGGGGTTAAGGAGCAGATTTATATGCTTAGTCCAATGAAAGGCTTTAGATAATTTTTTTTCCTGTGCATAATGCTATGTGCATAAATAAGATGTTTTCTTCTGCTTTCAATTTATATATATATATATATATATATATATATATATATATATATATAGAAGGGCATAAGCACACACTTATATAGACTTCTACCTGGGTGCAAAACGTATGTATGTAAAAATGCAAAATGTATATATGGTAATAAAATGCTGATGCACACCAGGATTTTTTCCATTAAAAAATAAATTTTACTTTATTCGATTGACGTTTTGGTCCACGTCTGGACCGAAACGTTGATCAAATAAGGTAAGTTATTTTTTAATGAAAAAATCCTGTATATATATATATATATATATATATATATATATATATATATATATATATATAGGATTTTGGGCAAAATCATTTGATTCGAATTATGAGGATTGAACGATTCAAACGATTTTTATTCAATCGACTATCGAATAGCCCAAAATTCAAATTTGAAGTGAAAAATTAAGAAAATTTTAATTTCGAAGTACTGTCTCTTTAAAATCCTTCGAATTCGCCACTTTGCCACCTTAAAGCTATAGAATTGGCATTTTAGCTTATGGGGGGGCCTCCTAGAGCCTGTCCTGAATTCCCTGTCCTAGGAAGTCTAAGGATTTTTTATATTTTTTCGATCAATGCATTTGAACAATTCGAACGATTTTTATCAGATCGAAAATGGACCTATTCGATCGAATTAGGTCCATTTTCGAGGGAAAATAGTCTTTTAAAAAAATTCAATGGTCACATTTCAAAGCTTTTTAACTTCAAAATTCGACCCTTAGTAAATCTGCCCCCAAGTTTTTATGCAATTAAAACTTTCTTTCAAGCCCGGAATTCAAAAATAAGCACCTGCCTTAAGGACACTGAGAGCAACATTTTGCTCATGAGCTACTAGTTGGGGATCACCAGGGGTGATCCTGGCCCCTCCGCCACCTGAGGCAGCCTGTGTTGCTGCTGGTCCACGAGGGAGGCAGAGAGGGCCAGGACGCCAGCACAGAGTGCATAATTGCGCTGGAAGAGCCGAATTTCTGGTTTGAAAACTGTAAGTTTGGCTCTTAAAGTACCAGGAACTGCATTTTTGCTGCATTTTTGCCACCCTTGGTACCCAGTGTGGCGCTGCTGCCTGAGGCGAGTTTCTCAACTCGCCTCATTGGCGGAGCACCCCTGGGGATCACTGGTGTATACAATAGAAGGGTAAGGAAACACAATCTTAAAGTCATTAATGAACCACTACTCCTAAACAAGGAAGAAAATATTAGTAGACAGTAATGAGGTCATACCACTAATTACACATCTCCAATCCCAGTAAAAATCAAAAGAAATTGTACAGTTATAGGATCTATAATCCGGAAACTTGTTATCCAAAAAGCTCGGAATTACAGAAATTACCTTAGAATCTATTTTATCCAAATAATCCAAATTTTTAAAACTAATTTCCTTTTTCTCTGTAATAATAAAACAGTAGCTTGTACTTGATCCCAACTAAGATATAATGAATCCTTATTGGAAGCAAAACCAGCCTATTGGGTGTATGTAATGTTTACATGATTTTCTAGTCGAATTATGGTATAGAGATCCAAATTATGGAAAGAGCCCTTATTTGGAAAATCACAGGTCCTGAGCATTCTGGAAAACAAGTACCTGTATCAGGTTAGGGAACCACCTAGCACATCAGGCTTTTGCCAGTCTAGCTCTATAGATCTGATATTAATGAACCAAAATGCTGTGCAAAAATGACCGCACATCCAGTCAATACAACTATAAAAGAAAGATACCAGCTTAAGATGCAAATTACTAAAGGACCTTTTATCCAGAAAACCCTGGGTCCTGAGCATTCTGGATAACAGGTTCCATACCTGTACAATCCCTCCCAACTTTTTATTGTAGTTTGCTGTGAAAAATGCCCCAATCTCGACACAACCATCACATTGTTGTACAATTTGGTGGAAGAGAAAGGATGTCAAACACATGATTCTTTCCTCAACCTCTCATCAATTTCCAAGTCCTTTTATACAGGTCAAGGTACATGGAAAATGTTTAGGTCCTGGTCTTCGTGCAGATTATATAATAACACAGAATATTCCAGTAACAAACTATGATCACATTAAAAAAACATTTTGCCAAATAGTTCTTATAGTATTATATATGCTCTAGCAGTTACTGCTATTGTAAATTTTAGTGTTCCAATAATACTTTGGGGGACTATTTAACCTATGGAAACTGGCCAAACACTGTACTCCCAACGCATTATGGGAATCCCCGTGGATCACCATAATTAAACCAGTGGAGACACTGACCCTTGTGCCATTGGTCTTTAGTACGCGAAACACCATGTAGTGTTAATTGAAAGGCACACAAGTAGAAGTGATTCCAGTGGAGTGGATGCATACAGTATACATCCATACACATATTTCAAAGAACAAATTCCAAACTTTATATACAGTATGTCATAGTACTGTGTGCTACGATCTTACCAGTTTGATTGGCTCTATGGTCATATGACGGATCCATGTTTTCCAGACCACGGGTTCTACGCCAGCCATCAGATGTCATACCACATAAATCCCTCTCAAAATCACATCGTTCATAGGAGGAGCCTAATAGTATAGAGTAAACATTATCATCAGAATACAATTCAAAAATTCAAAGTTCTCTGCAGAGTATCTCTGCTGCATAAAAAAAGTGATGACTAATCTCCCACTGAAATTCATTCTTATTCTGAACTACACACATGGGCAGATTTACTATTGGGCGAATTCGAGGGTGAATTGAAACCTTCAAATTATCGACCACAATTTCGAATATCGAATTTCGAAGGTTTCTACCGCAATCCGGTCGGATTGGATAAAAAAAATTCAATTGATCAATTAAATCGTTCGAATCAAACGGTTGGAACGATTTTAACCTTTCGATCTAATTTTTTTAATTCGATCTAAAAAAGTTTAAAGTGGACCCGTCACCCAGAGACAAAAATCTGTAAAATAAAAGTCCTTTTCAAATTAAACATGAAATCCAATTTAACATTTTTATTAAACCATTCATAGCTGTTTTAAGCTCATTTAAAAATCTCAGCTGTCAATAAAATATTGTCTGCCCCTCCTCTATGCCTTAGGCATAGAGGCGGGGCAGACAATTACTTTCACTTTCCATTCAGCACTTCCTAGATGTCACTGCTCCCCACACATTACCCCAGTTCTCTTAACCATTTAATTGTGTAGCCAGGACATGGGGATAGACATCGGGTCCCCCATTCTGGTGCACAAACAAGATTCTAAGATGATACAAGTCTTGTCTTAATAACAGTGTCCACAAAATGGCTCCTGCCTGTTTGCTATAATTATGAATTCCCAGACTGAAGAAAACAAGATTAAAATAATTTATATAGTGTAATTAATGTTCATTTTGCTTGACTAATGTGATAAAATATGATTTCTAATATTTTTTTGGGGTGACGGGTCCCCTTTAAAAACCTTATGGGAGCTTCCCATTGGGTTTAATAGCAATTTGATAGGTTTAATCTGGTGAACTAGGCAGTCAAATAAAAATTTAAAGAGCAAGTAATTCGACTGACAAATATTTGAATATTCGTATTTTTATTTGAATTATTCAAATCATTCGATTCTATCGATTTTTCAAAATTCAATGGTCGAAGTGGCCTTCAAAAATATTAGAAAATTCAAATCTTTTTGAAAATTAGATTGAATTTTGAATCATTCATGTGAATTTGATAAATCTACCCCACAGAGTTAATTTTTCACCTTGATTGAACTATTTTAGGCTTACCTGAACACACATAAAATACACTGACCAAAACCCATTGATAATTAGGGGCTGAATACCCAGTCAAAGGCACATGCTACTTACTGGGACCCTTTGCACCCATATAGGATGAAGAAGCAGTTCACTTCATTATCTTCTCAGCAGGTACAAACATCCCACCTATCCACCCACTTTTTTTGCATATTTTGTAAAATGTCAGGAGTTTCTCCTCTTTATGTTCTCATATTATCTAGTAATAACTGAATGTGGATGTTTTCCTGAATGAACTGTTATATTGTGGCTTCTGTACCTTTCTGCAGTATAAATGTGAGAGTCTGCATTGCATTCATTCATGTTAATTCTGAATACTTAATCCAAGGAATGCTTCCGATCGCCATTGGGGTCAGGAATTAATTTTTTCCCTCGAGGCATAATTGGCATTCGCATCAGGATGGATTTTTTTGCCTTCCTCTGGATAAAAACTATATTTATTGCAGCAGAGGTAGACATTGAAAGAGTACTGATAGTCAAATGAAAAGAGCCGCTACAAACTCACCCCTCGCTAGTGTGCTGTCCCCACTTTTATCCACTCCAGATTTGGGTGCTCAGCTGGCAGCACCTCAGCTGCAACTTATGGAAATACAGAAAGAACAAACTGGCGGCACTCCAAATAAAACAAATAGGTTATTTATTCTATCAAAGAAAGGATCCACATTGCCTTACACGTTTCGGGAGAGAACTCCCTTAATCATAGGCTTGATAGAATAAATAACCTATTTGTTTTATTTGGAGTGCCGCCAGTTTGTTCTTTTTGAAAGAGTACTGCCTAGGAAAATTTAGAAAGGAGGTTCTCTCCTGTGACTGCACAGTGGGTTCATTGATACAGATACCACTACTAATCAGGGCCGCCATCAGGGGGGCACAGGGGATACTGTCGTACCAGGCCCGGGGCTAAAGGGCTGTGCTGCACTTTTCAAAATAGCCAGGCCCCCCTTAACAGCACTGAAGCCTTCCTGAAGAGCCAAAGTCCCAAAGAGCTGAAGTCATGAATAGCCAAAGTGCTGAAGCTGTGAAAAGACCAGAAGCCACGAAAGGAGCCAAAGTTGAAGTCCTGAAGTCGCGAAAGGAGCCAAAGTTGTAGGACTGAATAACCGAGTTCAGTTCTACTGAAAACCAATGTGTTAATGTATTATTAAAGCCCTAACCACCCATCTATTATTTTAATGCCCCTGCCACCAACGTTTTTTTAAAAAAAATATTCTCTGGGGCCCAAATGTTGCATTTAACCTTCTGAGGAGGAACCATGGTGCCAATGTTTTTTTTAAAAGAATTTATGGGGGGGCCCTGGCACCAACATTTTTTGTTTTAACTCACCAACCCTGACCACCAATGATTTTTAAAAACTTTTTTTAACTTATAAGGGGGCCCTTGCCATAAATGGCTTTTTATAACTTGTGTGGGGAGGAGGTTGCCATTTTTTGAGCTGTTGTCTATGTGGTATTTTAACCGTGATGTGGGGTAGGCGGGATATGGGGTGGGGCTTAGGGGCTGGGGTGGGTGGGGCCTGGGTGGGGCACTGTGATTTCTAATGGCAGCCCTGCTACTACTGCATGTGCTAGGTGACAGCCTAATTGGATTTTCTATAATTGACACACTACAGATTCAGGAGCAGCAGCAGGACTGCTCAAATGGTGGGAGACGCAGCTTCTGGGGGCCATCTTCTTTGTAGTGGCAGCCTAATTCTCAGTGGTGGATAGAATAACACAAGTCTTCAGTGAGAAACAGTAGAGCACAGTAGTCGATCTCTTCCAGATCTCTGGCATTAGAATATTGCCTTGGGTTGAGGCTGGCAAAGTCCTATTTATTTGATAAAATGTGAATGATGCTGTGACCATTTTACCCCATTTCTGGCTCCTGGAGTTTCATTAAGGTATTTAACAATAGAGTTCAATGGGATGGCTGAAAGTGAAGGGTCAATTGAGGAATCCCCTTGTCAAATTATATTCTGCACATAAATCAGAATTAAAAGACACAAAAGCAAAACACTGCAAGTTACTTCTATATGTACCACTAAACCTTGCAATGACAGGAGACATGTTCTAAAATATGGCTTTTTATGGGTGCAAATTTCAATTTTTTTGCCTAACATTTTGTACTTGAGAAGCAGAGACTCCAAATACCATAGCTCAGTCACCTCCCTGTGATAAAGAATTAGAGGCTATGGCAGTGCCTCTAAAAGTAACAAATAATAAAAGGACCACAGTAGGGGATATGCCATTATATGAACTTAAGTGATTCTTTGTATAGGATAAAACTACCTATCGAGAACCTGGTGGGAAATGTAGGTGGGCCCTATGAAAGCTTGTTAAAATGGTCATTAAATGATTGTATATTGCTGCCATTCACATTTTCTTATGATACCTGCTGCTGTGCACCAGCAGCTAAATAATTTCCACAGTGGGGAGTAACTGCCTGTAGTTTTAGGCCTTTCTGTTGCTGTGGATTTCACCAGAGAAGAGACAGCACTTGGTGTCCCATCTAGGGATGCCCTGAATCCAGGGTTTGGGATTCAGCCAAGATTCTGCCTATTTCAGGAGGATTTCATCACACAAACATTGAAGTAATGTTTTAACCACATGCTGCACACACGGTTCTCTTTCCTGCTCGTTTACCTAATTTGTATAAGCAAATTACGGTTCGGATTCGGTTTGGTATTCAGCAAATCTTTCACAAACAATTTGGGATTCAGCCAAATCCTAAAATAGTGGATTTGGTGCATCCCTAGTCCCATCACATTAAAAAAACAACATTTTGCAATGGCAGAGCAATGAAAATTAAGTAATATTGCATATATCATTTTACATATAATTTTGCAGTAACACATTAAATTAAGTAGACTTTCCATGCATGCAGTAAGTTAAATGGGTTGTTCACCTTTAATTGATTTTTAGTATGATGTAGAGAGTGATATTCTGAGACAATATGCAACTGGATTTAATTTTTTAGTTTTTATGTTTTTTTAGTTATTTAGCTTTTTATTCAGAAGCTCTCCAGTTTGCAATTTCAGCAATCTAGTTGTCCACATTTCTATAGGAACCATGCACTGGTTTGAGAGACTGGAATATAGGAGATGGCCTGAATTGAAAGAGGAAAAATACAAATAAGCAATAACAATAATTGTGGACACTTACAAAGCATTTGTTTTAAGACGGGGTCAGTGACCCCCATTTGAAAGGAAAGAGTCAGAAGAAGACAGCAAATAATTCAAATAAGATAAAAAAAGAAAAAATGATGAACAGTTGAAAAGTTACTTAGAATTGGCCATTCTATAACATACTGAAAGTTAACTTAAAGGCGAACCACCCCATTTAATTTTGTGATTATGTTTTTCCATTTTGTATGGTGCTTCTGTATAAATGCATTGAATTGTATTTAATGTAAAAAAAAATATTCTACAAAATGAACATGGCTTTGGGCTTTAACATATCCCTTTTAATTAGCAATTCATTGAGGAGAGGTTTTGCTACTTACACTGCCTTTCGTCACTATTGTCCCCGCATTGATCATCGAAGTCGCATCGATTATCCGGCGGAACAAAAGATCCTTCACTGCACTGATATCCATCGAGTTGATTGGATCGAACAAAAGCGACAACATTATGAACAGCCAAAGGGAGAAATAATACATACACATTAAACATCTGGCACTAATGGAGGGATAAAAAATTACATAGGGTGAAGAAAGACAAAAATCTCCTTGCGCCTGGAAAGAAAAGTCCCGCTGCCCGACAACCAGTAGTTAGTGTGAGACTCATAATTCTTCTCATAACAAAGGCAGGTTGAGTGTATGTTGTAGCCTCTGTAAAATGGTTAATAATAAATATATTTCCTCTTTGTGCAGGTGCGCCCTAGACAATCTTTAACTTTGCGCTTTATGGCGTGGGGCATGATGCTGTTGCTGTTGCGATATGGTTTATGGCGAGCAACATTCTCTCCTGTGCTCAATGATAGCCTGTGCCTGGCAGGGAGATCTGATAACAACCCAAAGACAAACAGCAGGGTTTAAATTGAAAGAAGGACCAATGACTTCAGTTAATTATCTGTTTTATGAAACTTTTCTTCTGCACTGTGGGGATATTGGGTAGACGGACGGAAAGCTTATTATTTGGTTTAAATTGAATTTCATTAAGGTAACGGCATCCAGAGACAAATGTGCCACTAAACTCGTTCTTTAGCCTTAAACAAAAGAATTCAATATGCCATAAACCACCTGATTTTACATTTCTTCTATAACAACTCAAATATACATTAAAATGGCATTAAGTAAGCAAGGGGTTGTTAAAAATAACATTAGGTACATTCATAGAATAAAAAATGTATCAGAGCGTTGCTTGTTTATGAGAAAACCAGTCAGCACAATGTAATGGTATCGTACAGGTTCGGTCTGGGGGCCCAGGGTCTGCCGGGGCTACTACCCTAGGACCTCCCTTTGTCCCCTCCTGCCGTGCCAGCACGCTGCACTGTGTTTGTGCATGCGGCCGGATCCGAGCACGAGCAAAAGTATTTTTCCACAACCACCATTAAGTAGTGGATCTGGGCCAGCGGGGCCACAAAAGCCAGGGGCCCACTGTTTTTTTTCCCGGTGTCCTGCCGGCCCAGTTCAACCCTGGTATGTACAGGTACGGTATGGCCATCCCCCATAGACCTAATTTTAATCAAATAATTCAAAGTTAAAATTATTTCACTTTTCATCTGTTAATAAAACCGTACCTTGTACTTGATCCAAACTAAGATTTCATTAATCCTTATTGGGGCAAAACAATCCTATTGGGTTTAAATATAACGTGTTAACAAACTATCCATGGAGATCCAAACCCCATTTCTGGGTTATCCAGAAAACCCCCAAGTTTCAAGTATTCTCAATAACAGGTCCCATACCTATAAATATAAATATATGTATATAAATAAATATATAAATATGTGTGGGAAAGGCCTTAGGGTCGGCCTAAATGTCCTTAACTCAACAATAAATCTTTCAGTAATTCTAAGACCTGTGAGTGTGTATCTTCTTGGGAGTGATTTGGTTAATTCATGCACCCAGGCATATATATATATATAGTTCTGGCAGTATATATATATATATAATATTTGTAATGGACCAGCACTCCAAGTATTTTCAATTCAATAATTTATTATAACATCACTCGTGGATACACACCAACCACCCATGAGCGGATTAACGAGTTAGAGTGCGGGTACCTTCAGAGACATATATATATATAATTATATCCCTGTTGTTTAAAGGGTAAGACATTTTTTAGTAGCTGTATGCCCAGAATGTCTCAATGTCTTAAATATATTGATAATGGGTTGAGTGCAGAGGGCCTCTTGTCTATTTGTATTTTGTGGTCACAGCCTCATTGCACCCCCGCCTAATGGTTTTACAAATTAGTGGTGAGCGCAACTTCTCCTTGTTTGTTATAATTATATATATATATATATATATATATATATATATATATAGTGAATAAAGTACCCCCTGTTGTAAAATATAAGGATATTATAAGTTAAAGGAATTGTTCAGTATAAAAGTAAAAACTGGGTAAATAGATAGGCTGTGCAAAATAAAACATGTTTTCAATATAGTTAGTTAGGCAAAAATGTAATGTATAACAGCTGGAGTGACTGCAAGTCTAACCTAATAGAACAGAACACTACTTCTTGCTTTTCAGCTCTCTTTTGTTTACACTGACTGGTTACCCTGGTTACCAGGCAGTAACCAATCAATGACTTGAGGGAGGGCCACATGGGTCATAACTGTTGCTTTTGAATCTGAGCTGAATGCTGAGGCTCAATTGCAAACTCACTGAACAGTTATGTCCCATGTGGCCCCCCCTCAAGTCGCTGACTTACTCAGATTTAGAGAGCTGAAAAGCAGGATGTTGTGTTCCACTCACTCCAGTTTTTATACATTACATTTTTGGCTAACTAACTATATTAGAAACATTTTTTATTTTGCACAGTCTATCTATTTACCCAGTTTTTATTTTTACCCTGAACTGTTCCTTTAAAGAGGAGTTCCATGACCATATACAGGTCATGGAACTCTGACAAGACTTCTTCATATATTGCAACAGGGGGTATTTTATTTATTATAACACACAAGTTTCAGTAAGACGAGTGACAGAAATGACATCACTAATCACAGATTATAACCAATGACATCAGTAAGCACCGTTTATAAGGATATAGTTTACTGGATATTTATGGCTCTTATGTGTATGTGTTAAATATCACAAGAGAAAATGGTTTGATGTATTAATTGAGTTGCCATGGATTTTATGTGTGATAAATAAAACATTTGTAAAGAAATGATACACTAATGTCTAATGAATGGAAGAGATTATTTGTGGTAAATGTTTATTGTCTCTGATGGAGAAAGGCAATAAAACTATGATTCATATTTCCCTGAATGTGTAATTACTTTCAGCTTGTTTCACTTTCCCAAGCTTTGGTTTATATGTCATCTGATGAATTTCCCCAAATTTATCAAAATGTGAGTTTAGAGTTTTACAAACTTTTTTTTTAAAAGAAATCCTATAGGAATGAATACAACATGGATTTGTTTTTATTTGTTAAGCTCTAAATTCACATTTTGATGAATCTGCCCCTAACTGTTAGTGGCTAATAAGAGGCTAAAGCACCTGTCAATCACAAGGCTCCTGTATTTACATTGTTATTGCATGTTGATCATGACAACTCACAAGATCCCACGCTAGTTAGTCATAATGCTGGGAGGTGGGTCCTGCTAACTAAGAAGAACACTGACCAATATTTTATGAATTTAAAACAATTCTAAATTAGTCCTTCTGTCCATGCCTCTGGTCCCCCTCACTACAGCCCTGGCCCAGCCAAACTGGGGATGCACCCAATACGCTATTTTCGCATTAACCCAAATTCTTCATGGAAGATTCGGCTGAATACCAAACCAAATCCAAACCCTATTTTACATATGCAAATCAGGGCAAGGAAGGGTGCAAGAGAACCACTGCATAGCTTACGTCCTTGTTGTGTGATGAAAAGTTACATGATTTTAATTTCAATTCGCCCAGGCACACAGATTTGGTCCAATGCAAATCCTACTGATAAAGGCCGAATACTGCACCAAGTAGGTGCATTCCTAACTCAAAAACCATCAATTCTCAGCTAAGTCCCATAATTTTTTTCCATGCCCCTTAATACAATGGGCCCCTGAATAGACTCCAGTCTACCTGCTATGATGGCACCCCAACTATGCATCCAGGGGGGTTATGGAACCAGTTTTACCGGTATATGTTGCATATATATGGAAAGGCTCTGCTGTAAAATTACCTAGCATTTTGTCTTTTGTTGGCTCAGACTAGCTGGCCACATATTCACTATCTCTTCCCATTGCTCTCCTAATTAGTTATAATCACCTTCCAATTAATGAACTGGGATTGCTTAAAGGACAAGGAAAGTCTAAAATAGAATAAAGCTAAAAATGCTGTATTTTGTATACTAAACATAAACATGAACTTACTGCACCACAAGTCTAATCAAACAAATGATTTATGCTTTCAAAGTTGGCCACAGGGGGCTGTCATCTTGTAACTTTGTTATACATCTTTGCAAGACCAAGACTGTGCACATGCTCAGTGTGATCTGGGCTGCTTAGGGATCATCATAAATTATCAAAACAGCACAAGTCAAATAATATCTGCCAGAAGCCGATACAGCAAGACTGATTAATAATCAGAATATACAGACTGCACTGGGGCCTGTGTTGTCATGTGATCTAATGTGGATTTTATAGTTTTTGTACTGTTTAATACAAACTTTCTCCAACTCTGCAGAACCAGTGGCTGCAGCAAAATAATCCTCCAAATAGAATCCCAGTTTATCTGTTTAAATCTGGATCCATGATCTTTGTCCCTGCAGCTGGAGTTGGAAACAGTAAAGGAGAAGTAAAGGCAAAAATAAAATCCAATACAAATCTCTACACAGTCGCTGACTTCAAGCTGCTGGAGTTCTGCATGGCTGAGAAGTAAGGTGGGGGCTCCCCTGCTGTTCATAAGTATGATTGTTTCCCTGCCCAGCATTTAGGGACCGTCTGACAATTCCTATCCACAGCAGTAAATGAAGGGAGAATCTCACTGAATACAGTCAGGTTTCTTATAAAAACAGTACACATTTTTTAATTAAAGTATATTGGAGATATGGAGATATATTTTTCATTTTTTGCCTTTCCTTGTTCAAAGGGTCATGGTACAATAGCACTAGGTCCTTCAAACTTTTTGGTAGATGGGCAATGAAAAAAAGCCAGAAATGCAACTCTCTAGATGTAGAAAGAGAACTACACACAGTGAGATAAAATTAACTTTTAGTATGTTATAGAATGGCCAATTCTAAGCAACTGTATAACTGGCTTTTGAATTATTTGCCTTTTTCTGAATCTTTCCAACTTTTACATGGGGTCACTGACCTCATTTAAAAAGCAAATGCTCTGTAAAGCTACAAATGTATAGTTACTGCTACTTTAAAAGGGTATTTCACCTTAAAGCAAACTTTAAGTAAGATGCAGACACCAGAATTCTAATATGCATTATTTTTTTACATCTATTAGGCATTTAATTTCTACTACTATCTGGTTTCTAAGGATGAGTTATTAAGTCTATCCACCACAATAAGAATAACAATAAAACTAAAGCCTGACAGTCAGTGCCGGCCCAAAGGTTTTATGCATACAAGGTCAATCCCCCACCTTGTTTTACTCCCACTATTTAGCAAGCTGTGCAGATTTACCCAGTTGCTCACCTGTGATGCCTCAGTTTCAGAAGGGTGAGAACTTGTGGTAGACAGACAGAAGAGGCATATACCATAGCAGCCCCCCAATGTTATACCTTAGCAATGGGTATCTTCTGCCTACCCCTAGTTCCAGCCCTGCTCACAATCCATGTGTTTGGTTGACGGAGTTTGTGATCTTGACAGCAAGGTCATTTCTTAGGCTGCAGGCTTGAAATAGAAAGACTAATAATTCAAAAACCATAGAAAATAAATAATGAGAACCAGTTGAAATGATGCTTTGAAAAGGTGAATCAATAACATACTAGAAGTTCGTTTTAAAGGAAAACTATACCCCCCGAACAATGTAGGTCTCTATAAACAGATATTGCATAAAACAACTCATATGTAAAACCCTGCTTCATGTAAATAAACCATTTTCATAATAATATACTTTTTTAGTAGCATGTGCCATTGGGCAATCATAAATAGAAAATAGCCATTTTAAAAAATAAGGACAGTCTCCTGGGATCCAACGGTGCACACAAACATACCAAACAAACTATAAAGTTAGGTCACACGAGCCAATTAACAGACAGAGTTGTGTCTTTTGCTTCCACACTTCTTCCTGTTACAGTTAGAGTTGAAATATTTCTAGTCAGGTGATCTGAGTCAGCACACAGACCATCATGAAATGGTGGTTCAAGGCAAGAGATGTAAAAGGGCAATATTTACTTAAATATATATACCAGGTAGGTAAGATTCTTTAATATGTCACTTGATTTTGTTGCTCAAAAATTCATTTTCGGGTATAGTTTTCCTTTAAGGTAAAATTCGCCTATAATGCATTAGTGGCTCTTTAAATGCCTTTTCCAGATTTCTTGCATAATGACAGTGCAGACTGTGCATGTTACAAGGTAAAGCCTTGAGTTTAAGATAAGATAAAAAATTCAGATGTGCAACGACCCTGATGAAAGGAAGAGGTGAGGATTAGTGAAACACATACAGAGGGGAGGGCATGCAAGGTGGTAGCATATATTTGCAACATAGGAGCATTTTTTCTATTGAAAAAGCATTTGTAGTATAGTTGACACTAGGTAACAATGTAGGTAGGTTGTGTGTGTAGCATTATACTGAGTGAACAATGCATGTGATTTTGCCATCCAAATTTTATTGGTAGCCCCAAAGCAGAAACAAAGTGAAATGATAAAAAAACGCCAATGGACTCTACTATAGTTTTGTGCAAATTTGCAATTTTTTTGGCAAAATGGGAGAGATTCATTCAATTTGAAATTTTCACCACGATTATACATTTTTTTATGCTAAAACTAACAAATTCAAATTACAGCTTTGGATACTCAAATGTTCTAAGTTCATTGAGCGGGAAAAACTTGAACGTAAAATTTTAGCCTCTAAGGGGTATATTTATCATTGAGTGACATTAAGGGGTAGATTCATCAAAGAGTGAAGTTAAGAGTGAAGTTCCACCACTAGAGGGAAATTCCGCAGCTCTCAATTAATTTCTATGGGATTTTTGAAGGCGTATTTATCAAAGGGTGAAATTTCACTTCACCCATTGATAAAAACGCCTTTCAAAATACCATAGAAATTAATTGAGAGCTGCGGAATTTCCCTCTAGTGGCGGAACTTCACTCTTTGATGAATCTACCCCTAAGAGAGAAGTTCCGCCACTAGAGGGAAATTCTGCAGCTCTCAATTCATTTCTATGGGATTTTTGAAGGTGTATTTATCAAAGGGGGAAACTTCACTTCACCCATTGATAAAAACGCCTTTCAAAATACTATAGAAATGAATTGAGAGCTGCGGAATTTCACTCTAGTGGCGGAAATTCACTCTTTGATAAATGTACCCTTAAAAGCTTTCAAGTTCATGTTGAAGTCCATTGGAGTTGTCCACCACCAAAATTTTAGCAATGTTTACAATTAGAGGTTTCCAAATTATTTTAAAGTTTTTTTAAGCTTTTGTAGACCCATTGAAAATGAGTAGAATACTTCTGATGCATTATAATTTGCATCCATGTTTGGACCTGTCACTGTAGGTAGCAAGTGCTGATTAGCCCTTTGGTGTGATATAGTCCTTAGATAGGGAGATTTTCCACGGTCTTTGCAAGGTGTTTTTGTTGCAAGGGGCCAATAATTTCTGATGGTTGTCCAATAAGATTAAGCAAAATTAAAGATGTAATACTATAGGTAAGGGATCCGTTATCTGGAAAGATGTTATCCAGAAATCTCAGAATTAAAGGTGTGCGGTGTTTATACAAATTATACAACATTAAAAAAAATATATACAACAGTACTTTCTGTACAGCTTCAAAGTGAAAGTAAGAATTTACTACTGTTGTGTAATGGCGGCATTAACCTGCACTGTTGTACCCTGCTCATCCTCGGCTATCAAAAAACAACAGGAAGGCAATGTCCTATAGACTCCATTTTAATCAAATACTTAAACAAATATATATAAAAAAAAAACATTTCTGTAATAATAAAACAGTACCTGGGTACTTGATCCCAACTAAGTAACTATTTGTCCTGATTGGAGGCAAATAATCCTATTGGGTTTATTTAATTTTTAAATAGTTTTTTTAAAGGTTGTGGGAAAATATGATGTTTGATGATGATGTTTGTAGTGCTAAATCTCCACTGAAATCTGTTTTTAAAAGAGCAAGCAGATTTTTTTATATTTAATTTTGAACTTTCACATGGGACTAGACATTATGTCCATTTCCTAGGTGCCCCCAACCATGTGACATGTCCTCTGCTAAACCTCATTCACTCTTTACTGCTACACTGCAAGTTAGAGTGATATCACCCCGTTCCTTCTATCCCCAGCAGCCCATCTTTTAACAAAACAATATGCAGTTAACCAGATATCAGCTACCTCTGCTGTAGGATTTGTTTGCATTGCTAAAAGGGAAAACCCAGCTTTTTCTTGCTTGTGTGCTATTCTCATGTCACAAGGCGCAGCACAACTTGGGTCGTGGTGAAATACAGTGAGCAGGGGAGAAACAAAAGCTGTCTCAAAGCAGTTCCATCCTGTAGTGCTGGTTCCTTCTCAAAGCTCAGAATCAGGCATAATGCACTGAGGTGGCTGCCTCCACACCAATATTTCTGATAAAAAAAAAAATTCAAAAATAATTTTTTAAATGGTAGAGTGAATTATTTGCAATGTAAACAGTGTAATTTA
Source organism: Xenopus borealis (assembly GCA_024363595.1). Taxonomy (NCBI): domain Eukaryota; kingdom Metazoa; phylum Chordata; class Amphibia; order Anura; family Pipidae; genus Xenopus; species Xenopus borealis. Next base: position 24,483,609 of record CM044441.1, read on the forward strand.
CAAATAAAAACAGAACCATAAAAATCATGTCCTTTAAGTCAATTTAAAGTATGGAGATCCAAATTACGGAAAGACTCCTTAGTTGAAAAATGCCGGGTCCTGAGCATTCTGGATAACAGGTCCCATATCTGTACTGCTACCAAATATAATATCATGCCAATAATTATTATTATTAGTAGGGCATCAGCATTCCATGCAAAGATATCATATTATATCAAGTTCTATTAGCGGGGCCTACAGCAAGCCATTTGTCTTTATATATTTTTCGTGGCATACACTGGGGCCCTTTTAAATGTATTAATGTGTTTCTGTTGCCGTGCAGCTGGTCTCCACATGAAGTTTATTCTTTCCATAAATGGAATTCAATATTGAGATTGTTATAAAAATGCTCAGGAAGCCATAAAGTCCTAAGAATATCTAATGCCCCAATATATTGTTTCAGAAAAAAAAAAACATACAGTACTATGATAAACATGTAATTTCCCATTTATTTATTCAGATTACCTGTAAAATGCAGTCCATGTACAAATGTGCAAGTGTTTAATAAATAATCACCTATTGTTCAACAGCAAAAAAAAAGTATATATCAATAAATTATTCAGCGTGGAGCAAGCTTAGGAGCACACGTGAACCATATCCCGCACGGTAAATACGTTGATTTTTCACTAAGGAAATCAAAACTACAAGAGAAACAGAGAGAAGCCCAATATGCTCGGCACCTCTTTAAGATGCAGCATGGAAGCATGAAGAAAGACCTTGTATGGTGAAAGTCTAATTAATAAGCTGTTAATGCTCCAATGGCTTGGGCGTGTGTTACCCTGAGAAATAGACCGCGGAGGCTTGCTAACCCATTGCTAAATACATTTGCATTACATTTGTCTGGTGTTTATGCTGTTCCATTCTAATAAAGAAGGTTGCCCATGAGTTCATTTGCTAAAGTGATTTTTAAACAATGTGCCACATTCTACAGCAAACGCCCAACTATGAAACAGTGTTTATAATAATCCTTCTCAACAACGTAAATAAAACTGAGTGAATTTTAAGATAATATATAGAGATACAGTAATAAGAACTAGCAGCAGGGACACAGTGCAGATGGCATAATTACAAAGCCAGTATATAAACTCCTCCTAAAGCCCTTTGTTGTGACTGTTTTGTTAGCAGGAGTCAATTAAAGGACAAGGAAAGGCAAAAAAATAAAATCCCTTTTTTACTTTCTTTAATGAAAAAGAAATCTATCTCCAATATACTTCAATTAAAAAATGTGTAACCTTTTTATAAGAAACCTGACCGTATCTCCCTTCATTTACTGTTGCCTAAAGGAATTGTCCGACAGTCCCTAACTGCTGGGCAGGAAAACAGTCAAACTTATGAACAGCAGGGGGAGCCTTACTTCCCGGCCATGCAGAACTCCAGCAGCTTGCAGTAGGCGACGATTTGTATTGGATTTTATTTTTGTCTTTACATCCCCTTTAATGTTTCCAACTCCAGCTGCAGGGACAAAGATCATGGAGCCAGATTTAAACAGATAAACTGGGATTCTATTTGGAGGATTATTTTGCTGTAGCCACTGGTTCTGCAGAGTTATAGAAAGTTTGTATTAAACAATACAAAAACTATAAAATCCACATTAGATTACATGACAACACAGGACCCAGTGCAGTCTGTATATTCTGATTATTAATCAGTCTTGCTGTATTGGCTTCTGGCAGATATTATTTACTGTTTTGATAATTTATGATGATCCCTAAGCAGCCCAGATCACACTGAGCATGTGCACAGTCTTGGTCTTGCAAAGATGTATAACAAAGTTACAAGATGACAGCCCCCTGTGGCCAACTTTGAAAGCATAAATCATTTGTTTGATTAAACTTGTGGTGCAGTAAGTTCATGTTTATGTTTAGTATACAAAATATAGCATTTCTAGCCTTATTCTATTTTAGACTTTATTTGTCCTTTAAGCAGAGGTGTTATCTACCGTGCAAGGACCAAACATGGAGTGGCTCCAGTCTCCCTGTAACTAAAGAAATAACAAAAAAACATTTTTGTGATTGAAACAATAGGCAAAAAATATGTTCAGCATAAGGCATATATTCATTGCACTCACGTTGAACTAGGGGGAATACGGTCCCTTTACAGGAAATGCATTTTGCTAGAGGTAATTTAATTAAAATAAGGTTTATTTGTGCTTCATAAGAACAGATCTATTGAATGAATTTATTGAACTGAATGATGTTGGTGCGTTGGAGTTTCAGAGTAGGAACATGTCTGTGGAGCAGAAGCACTATTGGAAATAAGTAGAAGAAAAATGATAGCAACTCGATGCACTGCAGCCTCTTTAGAACATCGACGTGTCAGTCATCCTGAAATGAATAGCAAGCAATCAGGGACAATTTTATTATAATATTGATTCCAAAACCAACAACGGAAGTTTATGTTCCAACTGTAAAAATGCTTGTTTATAATGGAGGTACAACATGGAATCTCTTCACTGGAATTTTTGGAACACAAGCTATTTTTTTTGTCAGACATGGATTTCCAGCAAAATTGTTACCCCATTATTTTATATATTACCCCACTGTGAAAAAATGAGAGAGAAAAAGTCAGTAAAAAGATGCCCACAATGTATTTTGCGCAAACTCTTTAAAAAAAAATAACAATATGTTCCCATATTTATTTGAAGGGTTTGTATGTTCCCCCAGCTTCCAAATGAGGCTTCCACTATATCCATATTCTTAATGGAAATTATTTGTTAGATATAAGACCCCCATGTATATACTGATTTCAGGTAACTGATCTGCAGGCTATTGTGTGTAAAAAGTGGCCTAAAGGTGGCCATACACGGGCAGATAAAAGCTGCCCTCCGACGGGCTTTCCCGATCGATATCTGGCCGAAAGTCGATCAGGCAGGATTAAAAATCCCGTCGGATCGTGGCCGCATCTGTTTGTTGATGCGGTCCCGCGATCCGACCGCCCGTACTGATCCGAACGTTGGGCCCTAGGGCCCACGATCGGATCAGCCCGATATCGCCCACCTCAAGGTGGGCATATCGGGGAGAGATCCGCTCGTTTGGCAACATCGCCAAACGAGCGGATCTCTACGTGTATGGCCACCTTTAGATTGATAGTCACAATAGCATTGTCTGCTTTCAACTTAAATACAAAAGAGAGCTTTCCAAATTTTTGTTAGCTAGGCTTTGCATGCCAATATTTTTATTGTTCTTTTTCGGATGTGTTCATTTGTAGACACATTCAATTGTGTCATTTATATATGGTATATATCAAGATATATTATATGCAGGTATGGGATCTATTATCCAGAATGCTCGGGACCTGGGGTTTTCCCGGATAAGGGGTCTTTATATAATTTCAGTCTCCATACCTTAATGGTAGATTTAGATTCATTCCAGCTTTCAAATGGGAGTCACTGACCCTAGCTAAAAAACAAATGCTCTGCAAGGCTGCAAATTCATTGTATTGCTACTTTCTATAGTACTTTTTATTATAATTTGGAGCTTTCTGAAGAATGGGTTTCCGGATAACTGATCCTATACCTCTTTTTGGCTTTAGTTGCAAAACTCGATACGCTTAGAGTTGTTCTTAAAATACAAACAAAATTAGAATGATTGATGGTTTCATACCTAAGCAGACGTTTGTTTATGAATAACAATATATTGTTGACTGGCATTATGATTTGCATTTCTTTCATTAAAATGCTTATAGTATACCTAAGGGATAAAGGGTACATTTATGAAAGGATCATTTGTATGGTTCAAGACCAACATTTTCCGTACAAGAGCGGTCAGGAGCAGCTCATCCTTTTCCAATTCGCTGTCTTGATAATTACTTAAGACAAGGTCAGGCGGAACTTCCAATGTGAATGTCAAAAGCAGAGAATAAATTCAGCTTTTTTAAATTATATATCGAATCAAGTTAGAAAAACTCAGTAATATTGTAAGAAAAGTTTTATGGGTTGTTTTAAAGATGAGAAAAGTGGCATACAAGTCATTTTGTTTAAGGGGTTGTTCACCTTTAAATTAACTTTTAGTATGCTGCAGAGAGTGAAATCCCCAGACAATTTGCAATTGGTTTTCATTTTATTATTTGTGGTTTTTTAATTACAATGTAAAATGAGGGAAAACTTAAAATCAGGGGATGTTAAGTTAAGGTTTCACTGTATTCAGCTTTTTGATTAGCAGCTCTCCGGTTTGGCATTTTAGCAGCAATCTGGTCCAAAATACCCTAGCAAGCAGGCAGTGGCTTGGATGAGAAACTGGAATATGAATAGAAATATAATGTAAGTAAAAAAAAAAACAACAATACCAATAAAAATGTGGCCTCACAGAGCAATAGTTTGGCTGCTGGGGTCAGTGATCCCCGTTTAAAAACTGGAATCAGCCAGAAGAGGAAAACTTTTAATTCAAAAACTATTTAAAAACATATTAAATATAACTTTAAAGTGAACAGCCCCTTTAATGGCTACCTCCACCTACAGTGAAAGCTAAATGGGCAGTTTCTTGTTCTTGTAATCACCAATGAAGCTACGATTTATGCGGTAAGAGAAATATGGATTATGTTTAAAAGAGGAGCTTGACATCAATGGCATTTGGACAGAAAGGATCCCAGACTACAAGACTCCAAAGCAGAGGCAGAAAAGCGAACCTGGGTGCATGGACAGCACAGATGCCAAGGTTCCAGTCTCTGCTCACGTTTCTGACTATAACAGAAGAAGCCCTCTGCTACTCAGTTGCTGCCAGGTTTTAGTGAAAGAACCAGATGAGAGTTCTGGGCAGACAAGGGAACTGTAACGTGAACAGGCAGTCAGTGCAGTACAGAGTCAGGATTCGGGAGGAGTAGCAACGGCCAAAGGTCGGATCAGGCAGCATGACAAGGGGACTCCTCAATTTGACCCTTTGCCTTCCCATTATTATTATTATAATTATTATTATTATACCTTAATGAAACGAGACAGAAATTGGGTAAACAGGCCACAACATTCATTCACAATTTATCAAATAAATAGGACTTTTCCAGCTAAACCCAAGGCAATATTCTAAAGTCAGGATTTAACAAGAGATCACTACTATGCTCTGCCGCCAGCAGCCCTGCATCTTCAGGGTATTGATTAGAGGAAATCCAAGCAGACTGCCCCTAGCATGAGCAGTAGTAGCATCTGTATCAATCAACCCACGTGCAGTCACAGGAGAGAACCTCCTTTCTACCTCTTCTAAATTTACCTGTGCAGTACTCTGGCAAGGTCCTTCCACTTCTGTGAGAAATAAAACTTAAAATCTAATATATGTGCACTGTTTTGATCCAGAGGAAGGCAAAAAACCCAACCTTAATCCAATGTCAATTTTGCCTCAAGAGGGAAAGTTGGTGTTATATTTCTACCTACTCAGACGACAAGGAAGTGAACTGCTCTTTCCCCTGACATCTCATCCCTCTCTTTCTCCTCCCCTGGGCCTGGCCATCTTTCTTAAAGGGGTGCTTTACCTTTAAGTTAACTTTTAGTATGTTACAGAATGGCCAAGCAACTTTCAATTTGGTATTCATTATTTATTTTGTATCATTTTTTAATTATTTCCTTTCTTCTTCAGACTCTTCCCAGCTTTCAAATGGGGGTCAATGATTCCTTCTAAAAACAAATGCTCCGTAAGGCTACACATGCATTGTTATTGCTACTTTTTATTACTAATCCTGCTATTCAGACCCTCCCCTATTAATATTCCATATTCTCATTCAAATCAATGAATGGTTGCTAGGGTAATTTGGACCACAGAAAGCAGTTTGCTGAAATTGCAAACAGGAGAGCTGCTGATTAAAAAGCTCAAAAACCACAAATAATACAAAATGTAAACCAATTGCAGATTGTCTCAGAATATAACTCTCTACGTCATACTAGAAGTTAACTCAAAGGTGAACAACCCCTTTAACTCATTCGTTCTCAACTAAACGCAGCTACATGACATTCAGCCCATCTGTAGCCTTGTCCAGTATACTATCACATGCATGCACATGGGGGAGTGGGGTTAGCCCAGGGTTGGACTGGGCAGATGGGACAAAAAAAACCCGGTGGGCCCCGCCGACCCATACCCACTCCCTGCACTTCCGCCTTAGCTCCAGGATCTTGGTTGCGCCAGCAAAAGTAGGCGTGGGGGCACCAGTCCATAGCCGCTCCCTGAACTTCCTCCTGTATGTGGGCGCATATGTGTGGGGGAGGAGCACTGGCCCAGACCAGCTCCCTGCACTTTCTACTTACCTCCTCGAACCATGGTTGCACACGCCGGAGGGGAGATAGGTGGTTTCCCAGCCGATTGGACTTTGTGGCTGGGGGGCCCAGTCTGATGCTGTGTTCACTTACTGAGTTGCCTGGGTTGATCAGCCCATCGCTGGTCTTCACCGTCTGCCAGGTACTCTCAGACAACATGCATTGATGCTTGGGCTGCCAACTATATAACGATGCCAAAAAAAAAATTTAAAACCTTTTACCTTCTATGTGGTACCGCTGTGGAGACCAGTAGAGCAGCATTCTTTCACTAAACCAGGTTACGCAGAAAAAATCTAAATAAATGAGGCTCAACACTTGATAACCAACCTTTAAATGGGTAATTCACCCTTACGCTAACTTTTAGTATGTTATGGAATGGCTCATTCTAAACCACTTTTCAAATGGCCTGTTTAAAATAATTTTTTATGCTTTTTTTCCTTCTTCTGTTTCCAGCTTTCAGATAGAGGTCACTGACCCCATCTAAAAACAAATTATCTGTAAGGCTACACATTTACAGATGCAGTCACTTTGGATTGTGAGTTAAATGCGTCGTGACTTAACTCATCTATCGCATTTATCCCACTTAGCACAGAATATTGTGTCACAGCATCCCATCCAATTAAAGAGTTCACCATTGAAAACAATGGAGCTTTGGTATGCTAATGAAAAGGTTAAATGCATTAAATGAGTTAAGATAACTTTGGATAACACAGTTTCTTCAATTAGCCCTGAGTCACGACGCATTTAACTTACAAATAGTGATGGGCGAATCTCCCGAGATTCGCTTCGCCGAAAAATTCGCGAATTTCCAGAGACGTCGCGTCAACTTTTGGAAAAACTTTGAAAAATTTGCGTAGTTTTCGGCGCGTCGCGTCAAAAACGACGCGCGACTCGTTTTTCTAGCAAATTTCGCTGGCGATTCGCGAATTTATTCACCAGCGGCGAATCGCGGGAATTCGTTGCGAATTCGCCCCTGGCGAATAAATTCGCCCATCACTACTTACAAATCCAAGTGACTGCATCTGTATTGTTATAGCTCCCTATTTTGCTTCTCTTTCTATTCAGGCCTTCTTCTATTTATATTTAGGGATGGCGCGAACTGTTCGCCGGCGAACTTGTTCACGCGAACATCGGCTGTTCGCGCTCGCCGGAAGTTCGCGAACGTCGCGCGACGTTCGCCAATTTGGGTTCGCCTTAGTTGGCGCTTTTTTTTGCCATTTCTCCCCCAGACCAGCAGATACATGGCAGCCAATCAGTAAGCTCTACCCTCCTGGACCACCCCCACACCCCCTGGACCACTCCCCTTCCCTATAAAAACCGAAGCCCTGCAGCGTTTTTTCACTCTGCCTGTGTGAGCTGAAGAGCTAGTGTAGGGAGAGAGCTGCCTGTTAGTGATTTCAGGGACAGTGGATAGTAAGTTTGCTGGCTAGTAATCTACTGTTCTTCAAACAACTGCCATCTAGCTGTGTGAGCTTGTTCACATTCTGTCTAAATATCCATAATATTACCCTCTCCAGAAAAAGCACCTGAGTGACTTTTTTCAGACAGCCATAATATATTTTACGTAATCCGTATCCACCGCTGTAGTACTGTATACGTTGACCTTGTAGCCATTATTTGCCCTGTAGGCATTTTTTGCTCAGTGTGTTCTTCAAACAACTGCCATCTAGCTGTGTGAGCGTGTTCACATTCTGTCTAAATATCCATAATATTGCAGTGTCCACAACCACCTGAGTGACATGTTCGCAAACTTTTTTTCCGCGGTTCGCGCCATCCCTATTTATATTCCAGTCTCTTATTCACAGCAATGCATGGGTGCTAGGATCGTTTGGATCCTTGCAACAAGACTGCTGAAACTGTAAACAGGAGAGGTGCTGAATCAAAAGCTAAATAACTCAAAAATCCACAAATAATAAAAAATGAAAACCAATTGCAATTATATCTCAGAATATCACTCTCTGCATCATACTAAAAGCTAATTTAAAGGTGAACAACCTCTATAACAGCCGCCAAAGATTAGCAGCAACACTGCTTTCCCATGCAGGAAAATGTGGAACTGTACTGGAATTGTTTGGAAACCACCTGGATCTGCTCAATCCCCCGTGTGGCAGGCTGCATTACATCCCCTGCTTGAATTTGTCCTTCTGAATCATATCATAAAAATGTGTAATGAGTGTAACAAGAATGGAATATAGAGCTAAGCCAACAATGTTGTACAATGGTCCAATTCATCTGCTAATTAAACATGTCTTAGACCAAAAAAAAAAAAAAAAAAGAATCCATTGTTTCCACTGTGACATAATGATTCATTGTTTAAGTCCTGAGACACAACATTGCACTGAATGATTTAAATACACAGCTTCCACATGTAACCCCTTTTGTTATAAAGAGAGAAAATGCCCATGATTCGTGTAACCATTTCCCCCCCTCATTATGAATCTGCCAGTGTAACCGCCATCGGTCGTTATGATTAATGGGTGATTAAATACCGTTAGTTATTCCACCTTGGTTTTTTTTTTAATCAAGGAATTCATTATTTTCTGTGTGGCGCATAGGATTGTGTGGGACTGTGCATGTAAGACAAATAGAATGTGTGCTCTTTAGTAAAATGTTGATGAACGAGCGGAAACAAACAAATGACTGCAAATGAAAGCAAATTCATTCTGATTTATGAGGTTACTGATTTTTGTAAATATAACAAGGAGAAAGGTATTGTAACAAAAACATATATTTGTCCCTCTGAATTTTTGTGTGATGGTGCCTATAGGGCTAAGGGACCCCATATGGACAATTATATCCAGAAGGTAAAAGGAAAATGATATATGCATAGTAACATAGAAAGTTTGGTTGAAAAAAGACACATGTCCAACAAGTTCAACCTCTTAAGTCTATGTATAACCTGCCTAACTGCTAGTTGATTCAGCGGTAGGCAAAAAAAATCTCTCCAATTTGCCTCAGAGGCAAAAATTCCTTCCTGACTCCAAAAGGCAATCGGACTAGTCCCTGGATCAACTTGTACTATGATCCATCTTCCATAACTCTGTATTCCCTCACTTGATAAAAAGCCATCCAACCCCTTCTTAAAGCTATCTAATGTATCACCCTGTACCACTGATTCAGGGAGAGAATTCCACATCTTCACTGCTCTCACTGTAAAAAAACCCTTCCCAAATATTTAGACCGAAGCTCCTTGTTGTAAAAGGAATGGGTGACCTCTTGTCATCTGGAAGGACCTACTGGTACATAAGTATGAGAGAGATTATTATATGATCCCCTTATATATTTATACATAGTTATCATAACACCTCAAGCTCCTCTTCCACGGCGTGAACATATCCAACTTGGCCAGTCTTTCCTCATAGCTAAGATTGTCCATACCGTTTACCAGCTTAGTTTCCCTTCTCTAATACAATAATGTCCTGTTTGAGTGATGGAGATCAAAACTGTACGGCATATTCTAGATGTGGCCTTACAAGTGCTCTATAAAATGGAAGAATGACCCCCTCCTCCCGTGACTCTATGCCCCTTTTAATACAGCTCAAGACCTTATTGGCCCTTGATGCTGCTGAATGGCATTGCTTGCTACAGCCAAGTTTATCATCTACAAGGACTCCAAGGTCCTTTTCCATAATGGATTTGCCTAGTGCAGTCCCATTAAGGGTATAAGTGGCTTGGATATTTTTATATCACAGGTGCATGGTTTTGCAGAAATATTCAATAAATCAGCCTGAAACTACTTTTTTAGCACAATTCTTCTAAATATAAATGAGTATAACACATTAGTACACTCTTATTTTTTAAACAAAATGTCTCCTTTAAACTTTGAGGAATAGGTCAGTTGGGAGATAGGCGGGGCCCATGAGGTCCGGGTCCCACTAGGTTTTATTCTGGTGTCCTGCCTGCCCAGTCTGACCCTGCAAAGTGTATATCTTAGAGGGTAACTATCATGAAAATGAAAATGTAATATAAACTTCATCATACCAAAATAATAAACTTTCTAAATACAACTAATTAAATGAACTGAAATAATCCAGTTTATCTTCACTATCCACCTCTCAGCATCTGTTTCTCTTCATTCTGTCTTCATGCAGCAGTTGGGTGTCAGATAATCTTTGACAGATCCAATATATCTTATAGGGGGGCTTCCTTTTGCTTATATGATGTATTAAAGCTCAATCTATTAAAACACCAGAAATCCTGTCTCTCCACATGCAGGATGTGTGCAAAAGGCAGTTACTGTGTAATATCTTGTTTGTACTGGAATTTGAATGAGCTCTAATACATCTGCTAGAAAAGGAAGCCCCCCTATAAGATATATTGGATCTAACTGGCAATGAATATCTGACGCCCAACTGCTGCATTAAAAGTGAATGAAGAAAAAAAGATGCTGAGATAGGGAGAGCATAGATAAATGTGATAATTGCAGAAACAATGCAGAACATTGAACTGATTGCATTTAGAAAGTTGAAGATGAAGCTTATATTACATTTTAATATTCGTGATAGTTCCCCTTTAATTTAGCAATTTTTTAATTTACCAAAACTGCAGCACATTTCAGAATGTAACTTGAAAACATGTACAGGGCCTCTCTCTTTTGTTAAAACTTTGAAGATGGCAGGTAAAGCGAAATAATAAAAGTGATTTGAAGAGACAAGACGGGTCAAGAGAGGCAGCCTATGAAAGGTATACTGGGGATAAAAGTAGCATTGCTGTTCTTCTTAAGACAAGTAGACAGGCGACTCATGGAACAGAATACTAATGACCAAGCCTCGCTCTCTGTAATGTGCAAGATAAAAGAGTAACTCAATCATGAGTGAGCAGTCATGCAGTTTTATCCTGGGAGGAGAAAATGAAGAATGGGCGATATCGGTTAATTAAAGTTGAGAGCTAATTAATGCTGTGTGTTTAAGGATAAAGACAAGTGAGATTTCCTTCTTCATTAATCATTTCAAGTCCAACACCCCAAGTCGGCAGAATCACAATGATGCGTATTAGTATTAACTTTTTAACTGGAAATCACAAGCACCCTGGGACTTGGAGATGTTGCTCAGACGTTTTTCTGTTTTGCTCCGTACCCTAAAGGCTCCCCACACTGTTAATGTTTATCGGTATCTCAGACGTTTAAATGCTTGGACTGAGCGAATAGAAAATTATAACGTGGTTGACTAAAAGAAGAAGCATGAGAGATAGAATGCAAAAGGGCTTGGGCAATTAGCTTCACGCAGGTTTCTTTTTTCAGATTAAGCCTTTTTATTATAGCAATACAACTGGAAAGTTTTCAGAAAACGTATGAAACTTGCTCATTTTTAGCAGTAAAAGAGCACAGAATATACAGAATATTACAGGACTGTCCCAAAGCTAGCGTGTTTGCATTTTATATAATAATATATCATATATATATATAACATACAATAATAGCAAGCCCAAAGCTAAGCCCATAAGATAAAAATGACCCTGCTGTGTGTGATAGGAACGGTTTACTTCGCTTTTTTTATTTATTTTTATTTTTTTATAGTTTTTTCATTGTTTGCCTTCTTCCTCTGACTCCTTCCTGCTTTCAAATGGGAGTCACTAACCCTATCTAAAAAACAAATGCTCTTTAAAGGGATACTGTCATGGGAGAACATTTTTTTTTTCCATTTCTCAAAATAGCAAACAGATTTTTTTATATTTAATTTTGACATGACATGGGGCTAGACATATTGTCAATTTCCCAGCTGCTCCAAGTCATGTGACTTGTGCTCTGATAAACTTCAGTCACTCTTTACTGCTGTACTGCAAGTTGGAGTGATATCACCCCCCCTCCCTGCAGCCTAACAACAGAAGAATGGGAAGGTAACCAGATAACAGCTCCTTAACACAAGATAACAGCTGCCGGGTAGATCTAAGAACAGCACTCTGTATATACTGTATATACACAGTATAATACTGTGGAGCTGGTGCTCAACTTTTCTTAGTGGAGCACCAACAAAGCAAATTCTTACACATCCCCAACACTGCAACAGCCTGCAGCAAACCAGCAAGGACAGGAGGAACCCCACTTTGTCCTCCAGCCCCCCCCCCCCCCCC